>JAMJFZ010002812.1:3877500-4360000 GCA_026225945.1 Cricetomys ansorgei
TGACACCTCAAATGGCCTTTAGTGTTAATTGTTTCTTCCAGTATTCCTTCCCTTCCCTCTTCTTTCTTCTCCTCCCCATTTAACCCTCCCATTCCAGTTTTCCCCATCCCTCTATATTCTATTTCCTCTTCCTTGGGGAAATAGTCCCCATTAGTCTCTCTTTATTAGTCCCTTTCTCAATATCTAACCTCTATGGCTATACAGATTATAGAATGCCCAGAAAGGCTTAAAAGCTTACATTCACATCTAACAGAATACATATCATATTTGTCTTTTGGGGTCTGGGTTGCCTCATTCAGGATGATTTTATTTCCCAGCTCCAACCAGTTACCTGTAAATTTCATGGTTTTTTTTTTTTTTTTTTTTTAGACAGAGGATTAATATTCCATTGTGTAAATGTATCACATTTTCATTATCCATTCATCCGTTGATAGACATCTAAAGTTGTTTCCCACTTCAGGCTATTAGCAATAGAGCAGCAATGAACATGGATAAGCAACTGTCTCTGTAGGATGTAGAGTCCTTTGGGTATATGCCAAAGAGTGGTATAGCTGCATCTTTGAGATATATCTATTAACAGCTTTCTGAGGAACTGCCACACTGGTTTTCACAGTGGCTGCACAAGTTTGCACTCCCGCCAGCAATGGATGAGTGTTCCCCTTACTCCCCATCATTGGCAGCATGAACTGTCTTTTGTTGACCATGGCCATTCTGACAGGTGTAAGAAGAAATCTCAAAGTAGTATTGATTTGCATGATAACTAAAGATGTTGAACATTATTAAAGTGTTTTCAGCCACTTATGTTTCATCTTTTGAAAACTCTGTTTTTAGTTCTGTACACCATTTTTTTTTTTTATGTTCAGGTATTTTTCTTTGTTGTTTATAGTAATAGTTTAGATACTATCTGTCTGATGTGTAGTTGATGAAGATCTTTTCCCATTCTGTGGTCAGCCACTTTTTGTCCAAATGGTGTCCTCTTCAGTTTCATGAGGTCCCAATTATTAATTGCTGTTTTCAGTACCTGTGCTATCAGTGCTCATTTCAGAAAGTCTTTTCCTGTGCCAATGAAGCAAGCTTTTGTAGCTAGCTGTTCAATTTTGACTGTGTCCTTTCTTTAGACTGTAGCCTTTCCATTGAATTTGGACTCCCCTGGCTTTTCTTTAAAAATGGAGTCACCAGTTTTACTGCTTTTCTTGGTTTATATCTCATACCTCTGGTTGATTTTAAGATGGTTTTCAATGTATTTGGTTGGAAACAGGTGACCTAAGATATGTTAAACTTTTACATTAATAGATTGATATGTTAATCAAATATTGATGTAATATTTGGCAACTGCCTCTTCAAATATTGTTTTTGACTATTCTCTTCTGGAACTCTAATTAAAAAAATGCTACTTCTTTTGAGTGTTTCCATATTGTCTCCGTTTTTGAACTTTCCCTGTCTACAGTGCCAGCTGGTACAGTTTGTGCAAGTAGTAGATCTCTGTTTACTAACTTTATCTTCTGCTTTGTCCAATATAAAATTAAGATTAATTTCTATCTTGTTTTTCAGTTCTAGAATGTACCCTTGATTCATTCTCATAGATTCCAAATTTTGGGTTTTCTCTTTAATTCTTTTTCTGTTCACTCCAATAGGAAAGAATCGTGTCAATTTTTATTTTCTTGGTCTCTCCCACTCACCCCCACTGCATTTTTGGACATCTAGCTCAGAAATCAGGTCAAAGTAGGTGGAAGAGACGACACTAGTTTCAGGTATCTTGATGGCTAAAATGTGGGATATGTTAGTCTACCTTTTCAGCCAAACTTAGTAATACTCTGTGGCAGTACAGAACTCTAACTACATTTAACAAGAAGAACCAACTTAGTCTAATACATAATGCACAAAGTTTAGCAGTTTGACTCTAGCAGTAGGTTCCCTCTGCTTAGGAGTCAAATATGTATTCTATACAGAACTCACAAATGCTCCAAAGAAAAAAAATATACCCCAAGTTAGCTCTTCGAGGAAGGCCTCTTTTCCCACCTGGATTCTAATCTTTGTGATTCTCATGTTCACAGGTCAATATAATTTTAAAAAGCCCTTCCACATACTCTTTTCATCTGTAACAGTATGTTGCCTCTGTACCAGACCCAACTTTTGGATATTGATTTCTAACGATGCGTTATGGATGTTTAATGAACTTATCAACTTGGAATTTAGTGGTTTCCTTTATTTTTAACATTATAGGTTGACATACGTATATTCATCATGGGTATCTTTTGTTACTCAATTAATATAGTTTCCTTTTCCCTCATGTGGGCTTGAAATTATTGTCATGTAAATTATTACAGTAGCTTGCCTTTGGTTCATATTTTCCTGGTCATGCTGATGTTTTATTTCCTCAAATATATTTTATAAGCAGACTTATAGGCCTATTTTTAACTAAACAAATAATTATTTGAAGATTAAATACTGCTAAAATGAAAAAAGTCAAACCTCTAGTAATTACGCTTACTCTACTTATATTTTATAATTTTTCTGTATTAGTCACTAGACTTAACATCTTTGTAATATTTTATCTTTCTGTATGTCCTCCCCAGTACTAGTTTTCTTCTGATGGCTTAAACATGATACTTTCTGTTGTACTACTTGCTTTTAACATAAGATTCCTAACGTTTATTTCAGAACATCTTAAACTTTGTCAATATTTTGAGTAAACAAACATCAGCAAGTTTTCCTCTCATTTTGAACATTCTTTACATTAACCACCATTAATGGCTGATCTTACCTACTGATTAATCGACAAGTTAGATTAATAAAGAATACTCCTGGGTGTGTCCATCTAGGCTTCCAGAGAGGATACAGTAAGGGAATAATTAAGGGAGGTCTTGAACATGGGCGACATCATACTGGATTGAAGAAAAGGGGGAAAGAAAAAGTCCATAAAGTCCAAGTATGCTCTCACTGCTTCCGGGCCACCATGAGACAAATGGTTTTGCTCAGGAATGCCCACCTAGCCAATGTGAGGAAACTTCTGAAATCCTGCCTGTGCTAAGATAAACCCTTTCTTGTTCTTCCTCAGACATTTATGTAGTGGCAAGAAAGTGGTTAGCACCTTCCTTCTCTGCTGTTCATTAGCATATATGTATACACACACATGTTATATATTATTTTTAATGGAAAAAATATACATATATATTCCTTATTCAAATACATTAGTGAAATAACCAAAGAAACTCCTGATTATTGAAATAGTTCTCTTCTGTCTGTAATTTACAAGGTAATCAGCTCTTTCGAGTTGATCTTTTGAGATTGCTAATAAAATCTATTATTCATAGTCTATCATGGCTTAATTAGTTGCCTTTTCCAAGGTAAGAGTTACTGAGTTCTAATCACTATTAGAACTTTAAGAAAGGAGAAATTACAATAATTTTTGAGATCTACTTTATTCAAAGCAGAAGTAGAAAGGCACCAAATCTTTACAGAACATGAATTCCTTTTGATGGGAAATACCTATTCATTGACATAAACAGAGAGCTGTTTTTGACTGTGTTTTAAAGAATTTGCTTGAGATACAGTCTTGAGACTTTTCCTTATTATCTTTTAATACGTCCCTGATAGCAGTAAAAGAGCAAGGTAGTACAGTAATACAATTTTAAATTTACTTTTCATTTTAACTTATTCCAGAATGTAGTTTTTTAGGCTACATATGCATAAGCATTAATGTTACGTCTAACTATTTGTTTGCTACATGACCATCATTGATATTCATGCTGGCATGTATATAAGTCAAGTTGGATTTATCCAATAGAAGAGCTTAAGTCTTACCTTTATTCTAACAGTATTTATTTAGTAAGCAACTGAAACTTTTCTGTGCAACTTAAGTATAATAATTCTTAAAAAAAAAAAACCTTAAGAAGAAATAATTTACATACTAAGAAACTGAGGAAACAAGGTAACCAACTTACTCTAAGTTATAATAAGGGTGGTAACTTGGATTTGAACCTGGACAGATGGAGAATTTATATGAAATTCGAAGTTTGACCTTAGTCTTATTTTTTTAATCTGGCTTTTGTCACCAATAGTTAAAAATGTATCATTATCAGGAAATAATTTGTAATATAAGCTTTTCACAGGTAGTTTCCAACAAATTACATGTCAGCTCATTCATTTCTTTCTGTATGTAGACCTGTTATATACAAAACTTTGCATTTCGCTTTAACATCAAAAGGCAATCAGGTTGAAAATTTTAAAAAGTAATTTAATAATGAATATTTAGAAATATGGTATACACAAACATCATAGTAATATAAAATGCATACAATTTTAAGCTACTGTTTATGAACCCTTAATATGGATGGGTGACAAGAGTTTTAACAGCTACCAGATATTTTGGGGGCATATTTTAAATATCATTTGGTCATGCAAATAAAAAAATAAATGACAAATATATGGATTTCTGAAGTATAAATTGACATACAAATCTATATATTCTTAATAGTTTTCATTAAAGTATCTTTGAAGAAGCATTCTATAACATGAAGTTGAGAACTCAGACATAAAGAAAAGGCATGATGTTTTATTAGCATTGTGTAATTCACATACCAAATGCTTACATAACAGTAAACACAAAATGTTAAACAAAGTGATGTATGTATTACTTTATTCTTTAAGTCATCGACTTCAGAAAAATCACACACTGGGACTGGGCAAGAATGTGCATGCCAGTAGTCTCAGTCACACAGGGAGCTGGGGCAGGATCACTTGAGCCTTTGAGTTCAAGACCTGTTTGGACAACATTATAAGGCCCAGCCTCAAAAGGGGGTGGGGCTACTCACTAGAAAAATTAGAAGATATCCAATTTCAAATATTAATAGGGAAACACAAACCACTATAGGAGCAATTCAGAATTTAACTCTATTGTGTGAGAAGTTGTAAGGAGTAATGCAAAACTGCTCCTTGAAGATTGTCAAAGCTTTGCTAGAACTTCTGGGGAACAGATTTGTCAAACATCGAAAATTAAAACTTTTTATCAGCACACAAATGTGATAAGTTTTTTTTTTTTTTTTAAAGTCAATGTTCAAAGTGCTAAACCACAGGAGAGTAAATTGGGATTAAAAATATTCATATTCCCACTTCTTTAAAAAGATAGCTCTGAGGCCACTGGTGGGCGGGCGGGTTGGGGAGGAGAGGGATATCCATTACCCTTTCTCATCTGAATGAAAAAAATAAAATTTCATGCACCTAAAAAATATTAATTTGATCAGAAGCAAGATTGATAGAATTTACTATTTAAAGTTCCATGGAATAAATACTACTTAGAACATATTCCTTCGTGGGATTTAAGCCATCAAAACTTAATTAGGTTGTATTACTAATTTACAAAGTTAACACAGGAGAAATAAAGGAATTTTCCTGAACTAATTCAGAGCAATAGCCTTAAACTTTAACAACAAATCAGAATCACTCAACTACAAATCAATCACTCAAAGAAGTTTTAGAAACCTGAAGCATGGCTCAATCTCCTAGAGATTGTATTTAACTGTTATGGGATAGATGGAAAAGCTCCTAGATGATTCTACTATGAAATGTGGTTGGGCATCACTGACTGGAAATAATGCTTGCTACTAAAATGGATTTGATTTAAATAAATTAAAATTCAAGTATGAATACTTTGTGACAGACATGCTCATGAGTGCTAATAAAAGGATTTTTCTATAAAAATTATTGGATAATATTAATATTTATCTTTATCACTCGATTAGCTATATAAATTTACTAAAATAGTCCTCAAATTTTTACTGCTTGCTGTCATAAAATTATGTTTCCTTTTACTTTACTTAGTGAACTGTCCTCGACTTAGAATTTTAACTATAGTGATTATAAGCAAAAAAAGTTTATACATATATGTGGAGAGAGCATAACAACTTCATTTTCAAGTCAAAGTATATGAGGTATTCTCCACTTCATATTTGAAGTCACAAAGCTACACTCTAAGAATTGAAATAATATATTGCTTTGATGGTTAACAAAATCTCCTGGGTCAAGAATTAATACCCACTGGCATCAGTGCTGGCATTAAATTATCTTAAAAAAAAAAAAAAACAAAACTATGTCAGATCCTCTGGGAAACTAAACGGAATGGGTCTTTAATGCAGAACATGTTTCTTGTGACCTATTTATAAAAGATTTATTAGAAAAACATTATAGAGACTAGTTAACTGAAAGGAACTAACAATTTAAACTAAAGGTTTAAATTTTTATGAAAGATCAGTAGTTAAAATAAATACTTAATAAAATAAATACCATAACATATCAAGAATTTAGTGTTTAAAAATAAATGTCACATTGTTTTGCCTTCAGTTAAACAAAACTGACTGTAGTGGCTTAGGTATCTAAGAATGATTACAGTGTGACTTTGGAAACAGAAAATTGATTTTAAGTTAGGACCAGAGAGACTAAGATGAAAGAGATTACTATAATTACTCTAAAGCATAAAGTTAGAATGACTGGGACTTTTCAGTATGACAATATGCTTGGAATCAGAACACTGGGGAGCAACAGTCAATGAGTAGTCATGATTATGTAGCTCATGTTAGAATACTCAGTGTGAAAGAAAAACACAGTATTAGTGAGCACCACTCGGAGTGTGTATAAAACTATACCTGCTTAATGATTACATTTTAGAGTGAAGTTAAACACATGTATGCAGTTAAAAAAATACATTCCTAAGCTAATATGTCATACGAATGATGTATGACTTACTTTAAAATGTTTCACCCACCATTCCTTCTAAACCTTATTCAAAGAGCACATAAAGAAACATTTGTATACAATGTCCCTTGGTTGGTTTAAGAGAAGAATTACTGAAGAAAAAAAACCAAAACATGTTTTCAATGAGTATAAATCCACTGCTGGATCTGAAGAGGTAAAGAAAAAATGAGAAGAGAGCTAACAAATGAAAGTCACATAACTCAGTACATACTGGATTTATCTCCAAGGGATCATCCTTGACACTCATATGATATGATTTCAATTCAGATTAGTAGATGGATCTGCCAGCCCTTCTTGCTCCCCAAACAACCCCAAATCCTTTTCTTTCTATAATAAAATTTAAGCTTGTCACCCGGAATTTTGATATTTCTCCTGTAATCACCCAATTTAAAATTTGTGCCATATCTTGTAAAACATGTATCCTGGGGCAGATAGGTCTTCAATGAAAATCTTGTTTTGATCCTATTAGAGGATCTTAAACAGTTTCTGAAAAACCAGTATATATTCTTAACATTTTTTCAGTTTCCAGTACAAGCAAACACATGATATAGACTGGTCTCTGATGCTACTGTTACATGATAGAGAATAGTATTATTCTCCATTTAATATACGTTCAATTTCTTCTAGTCTTTTCAAAGCAGCAACTCTTTTCTTCTCAATTTCTTTGATGTCTTTTGTTGTTTTATATGGGGCCTCTTTGTCTTCATTTTTTGTTGACTGCTTATTAGATTTAGAGCTTTTATGATCATTTGTATTTATGATTTGTGCTGGTCTGGATTCACTTCTGATTTCTTTTATGTCATCAGAAGGGATTTCATCTCTTTCTTCTGTATCTGAAGTCTTACCAGCTGGGGACACCGACTGTTCCACAATGCCAGATGAGGAAATTTTATCCCTGACTATACTCAAATGACGCTGAATATATTCTTCATGAGGTGCTAATGCCAATGTTTCAACCAGGCATCTTTCAGCTTTTAGTAAGTCCTTCTCTTCAAAGTACACAACACAAAGATTGTGCTTCCCTTGCACATTGGTTGGATCCATTTCCAGTATTTTTTCAAAACACTTTTTGGCTCCGGGTATATCTTTCTTTTGGTTCATCAGGATATCTCCTTTTAAAATGAGACCCTTGGTATGATCAGGATAGTATCTGAGCAGCTCTTCTAAAATTGGCAATGCTTTTAACTCCTTAGCAGTCTGTGAATACAGGAGAGCCAGGTTAAACAAAGCACTTCTGAAGTCAGCTTGTAATTTGATGGCTTTCTTCATCCAAATCTCAGCTTCAGAATCTTTTTTGTCATCCATGGCAAGCATGCCCAAATTGAAATAGCCATTAGCATCTTGTGGCTCTTCATTTATGTAGTTTAGAAGTCGTTTCCTAGCTTCAGGTCTTAGTTTAACTTCACCTAAAAGTAATTTTATTTAAAGGAGATAAATTATTAATGAATCAACCATTTTCAGGTGCTTTGTTATTTATATTACAAAATACAGCAACAAAACAACTTATTTCTGTATCTAAATAAAAAAATAGAAAACAAACACATCTTTCTTCATAGGAAATAAAATGTGCTTGAAAACATTCAAATGGTAAGTTCATTTTCTTCTCATATAGTACTTCAGAAACCAAGAGGAGAAATTTCCTTAGTTTGGAAGCTAATAGGGTATTAGCAGGAAGAATAGATAAAGAGTATGAGACATAGGATTTCCAAAGACGTGTGTATTCAAGCACAGTTCCTTCTTTTAGTATTTTGAGTTTATACACAATCCAATTTCCCTGGGTTAATTTACTGAATTTTCTAAGAATAACAGGACATGTGTATGTATATGTGCATATAAACTATATATTAAAGCTCATCAAGTATTATAATAACTATAAATATCCACGTTAGATTTTTTTTTAGCAATTTAAGAAGTTTCACGGTAAAAATACATAAGTATAAAACTATAAAATGAAGTTTTGAGAAACAAATACTAAAATAATTTTTATTAGATTTTTTTATTAAAACTTACTGGAATTTTTAAAAATTTATTTTCATTTAGATGAGATAACCTGCGTTGCATAATGAGCAATTTTCATAATTATAAAGATTACAAAAACACTAGTTTTCAAATTTGTATTTTTTGAATATCAAGCATAAAAGACCTCTTTATATTGCTTTAATTGACATTATGACTATTAAGGAAAACCTGAAAATAAATCAATAGGCTCAGCTCTTAGATGAGCTCCTATATGGTAGCTATAAGAATAGCTACGGTAGCTCATTAGGTCATGTTGGGCCTCACTCTCTAGCCTATTAAATAGAAGATTTGGAAAAAGACAGTCCACTTAAGCTACAAAATATTTCTAATTTTATGGTTCTTTCAGTTCTGCAAAAATTTAAAGAAATGTAATTCAACACATAAGTAGGATATATAAAGGAGATATTTTCCAATATAAAAATTAATAATATAAACCATTTATGCTGTCTTGTGAAGGAAAATATTCCTACATAAAATATGAAATATGTTTCAAAGACACAGATTTACTGTGACTAATTTTAGTTTATTAAATTATTGGAAATACAAGAAATTAGAATGATATGTGAAAAATAAACTAAACATATATAAAGATACACAAGAATTTTTTTGTAAGTCAAAGTAAACTAACATGAGATTAAACATTTACAAAAAAAACTTTTCACAATTTCCGCACTATTTGGAATTTATATTTACTGTGTAAGATGTTCTACTATGTTTACATGAATAAAATGACATACAACTAGTTAGGTACTAGTTGATAGTCTGAAAAGTTGGTTTTAATACTCTCTAGAAAAATAAGCAAGTAATACTGTCACATATGCTTGTGTCACTTGAAGGACTTTATGAGTTGTCTTATGTACACTATTGCTAACAAACAGCTAGTTCATAGAATGTGTTATGGGTTTTACAATATTCCAACTGACTAAATAGACATATTTTCAGGAAACTTACCTGATTCCTGCATTAAAATAGCAGAATTGAACAGTGCTAGCTTATGTTTGGGGTTTAGTTCCAATGCCCGATTAAAATTCTTCAGAGCTTCATTTGGTTCTTTAAGTTCAATATAAACAATTGCCAAGTTGTACCACAGATCTGCATTATTTCTGTCCAGCTCTAGTGCTTTAAGATATGCTTCCTTTGCTTTGAGAGGTTTATTCATTTTTAAAAGCAACTCTCCCCTGTGGGAAGTAAACAGACAAGGTTTACCTTACAGTCTTACTATGCCACTTCATAAATACCACTTTAGACTAGATTTAAGTCTTCCCATACAGAGGCTTATTTTCTTCTTCTACCTTACATTTTTAAAAACCCTACATTAAAAGTCACTTTATGAAACTAGCTAGTTGAATGTATTTTCAAATATTATAAAAGAAAAGAGCATACCTGAGTCTGGATGATAAATGTAGAGAAGTAATCAAGAAAGGACGAGAGAGGAAATGTGTTCATGGACAGATCTTAACTAGACAGTATAAAGACATAGCAGCTAATTACAGTGGCAGATCAGTGAATCCAATGATGACATCATAACACTTAAAAAGAATAGTTACTACTGGGAATTTGGGGTCTTTAAATTTGATGTTTCACTGTACAAATTAGCAGAGACTCTGGAAATGTGAAACTTCTCTTCATATGTTAACTTAGTCTCCTTCTAAGTACACTCTTCCAAGGACTATTTAACCCAAATGGTTGCAGAGGAGAGCGCTTGTGCCACCTGCAGGGAGCTTTCAGGAGCACACTAGGATCGACCAGCTTAAAAGCCTCTATCAAATTTTCTATTATGGTTCCATTTTGAGACTGAGAAATTAAAAAGTCATTTTGTTCAAATTAATGAGAGTATTTTTTACTAGACTAAATACAGCAACTTCTAGGCATGAGACCATGGTTATTATTTTAATTGCAGAGATTATTGAGAGTCTTTATGGAATAACATATGACATAATGAGTACTGGACATGAGGAAGATAATATTCAATTTAGGAATAGATTTTAATCTCTAAAAGTTAAATTCAGAATATAATTTTTTTAGGGAATGTTAAAAATGTTAAAAAACAAAGCTGAAAATTATGATGAGCTTCATGTTTAGTGTATACAACAAAATTTAACATGCAATGTCCCTTAAGTATAAAAGTGATGACATTTATATGAAAATATGTAAAAAATTAATGTGATGTCAGACAGTTTCTTTTTTTTTAAACTGTCAACCAATTATTCTGCTTTGTGGTAAAGGCACCAGAGGAAGAGACAGAGAGACAGAGATTGACAAATACTGTTTATAAGATACAAATGAAAAGGTACTAGTATCCACACACATAGAAAAACAATGCAAGTTAGAACATAGGGATATCCCCGGTCGGGTGGAAACTGAACAGAGGGTATAGGTGGGGTGGAGGAGGATGAGAATGGGACTAGAGGTGACCAGGAGAAGGAGAGGAAAGGAGGGTGAAAATATTTGGAGAGATGATAAGAAATGGAAGACAATTAAAGGGTGATCAGGAGACCCAGTATAGTGGGAACTAAAAGGAATCTATGAGGGAGACTCTAGCAAGGATCCCTGGTAATTGGGGATAGGGAGTCTGAAAAGGCCATCTCCTATGGCCAGGTATGGTTTCCAGTGGCAAGACCATTCCAGCCACAAAACTTGATTATGGCCTACCAGCCCTGAAAGATCCTTATTGACAATGGAAAGACAGAACTCCATGCCAAAGAAGAAACCCCTACCTGAAACTGCAGGACAGGCCAGGAACTAGAGACTGGATAACCCGGAGACTGTAGTAATACATCACTATGACAACTCACTAAACAGGACAAGGAGGCATATTCATTGGTACAAACTCTGCCAGAGGGAACCACCTTCATGGCCAGTGTCATACTCACAGTGGAACCTCAAGCATCTGCGTTCAGGTGTTTTATTAAACACAACTAAAAATAAACTTCCACAACATTTCCCCTTTTCTGCATTAAGAAAAAAGTTGCTTCACCTTTATGGCACAATTTAACACTATACCAGCAAAACCATTTACAAGAGGAACAATCACGAGTGTTGCTAATGCACAGGACCAAATGAAACCAAACATCAAGCTTTTCTCAATGTCTTTGGATGGCAGAAAAACATTATCAATGTCCAATTATCTGGAATTCATTCACGATCTTCTGGGCTCCTCCAAATTGCTTGGGTCACTTCTCTGCTCTACTCTCTGCAGCATACACAGTTTGTTCTCCTGGCTGCAGATGGCTCCTCCCACTGCTGCTGCTGTTCTTGGTGGCCCTCCCATGGTATTGGCATCTTCAGAATGCTGCTGAGGTTCCCTGCTGCAACTGGGCTGCATCTTCACCAATAGCCTCTCCTGGCCTCTCTTCATGGTGCCAAGCCTCAACTTCTCTGAATGACCCCTTCAATCTGGGCCTTCAACTGCTATTGAGGCTGCACTTTTACCAATGGCCTCTCCTGGGCTCTTACAGTGCCAAGTCTCAGCTGCTCTCCAAAAAACCCTTCATGCCTTCAAAACCAGAAACCCCTGGGTGACTCTTACAGTACCAAGTTTGGATGCCAGCATAAGATACAAACTCGGGCAATTCTGGAAGACAGTTTCAGTGTGCTGACCCTTAGGGAAACACTTTCCAGGTTTTATGATAGTGTCTGGTTTGCAGGAAAAACAACTGGTCACCTTGTCTGCAGGAAGGGTTCCCTCATGGGGTGGAGTTCTCATCACTATAGCAGATGTGTCTTTTCAAGACCGCCTAACTGGTAACTAGACAGGTTTGTATAAAACAAAACAAAATGGACTCTGCAAGGTCTAGAATTTCCTTTTCTTGTTCTTGTGTCCATGTTGGATGAGCTGGTGTAATAGCAATGCCCTACGTTGGTACGCCATTTGTAGCAGTACTCTGTTGTGTGTTTAGCAAGGATGACACAGAAGCATTTTCATAAATGCAAGCCCTGCCAGACCTCAGCAGAGGGAACCGCCACCATGGCAAGTGCCAATCTGGACAGTGGAACCCTGAGCATCTCAACTCAGGTGTTTTTATTCTTTCAGAACTCCTTCAGGTGCTCTACTGATACCATATGCAGATCATTAGAAATTAAACATCCCCCACAGAAATCCAACACATGCAAACAATACAAAATGCCAAGGCCTATGCATTCCTTTTTTCAACAGTGCACAAAAACAATCATTTTAAACACAACTAAAAATAAACTTCAATAATTGGAGAAAATTTCTAATGATGTCACACTCTGCTCACAGATCAGTTCTTATCCCAATCCTCACTGGAGAAGCCCTCTTCAGCAGCTGAGAGGAGCATCTGGAGAAGCCCAGGGTCAAACACTGTGCAGAGATCAGGGAACCACATGGAAGTGGGAGAGGAAGGATGGTGGAAACCAGAGGGGCTGAGGACGCCAGGAGAATAAGCCCCAGCAACCCTCAGGGACCCACAGAGACTGAAGCCATAGACACGGAACCTGTAGGTTCCCCTAAATATATCACATGACTGTCTAGATTGTGTCCTTGAAAAAACTCCTACAGGCTACAGTGAGAGGGTTTCTGAGCATTTTACCAACCTTTGAGACTCCTTTTTTTTCCTGCCGGGCTGCCTCCCTGGTTCACCCTCGATGTAGGGATTGGTGCCTGGCCTCGTTTCATCCTGCTATGCCATACCCTGACTGTGCTGTAACCCTGGGGGTACGGTTCTTTTCTGGGGAGAAGGGAGGATGTTAGTGGCTGGTGTGGGGCTAGATCAGATGGAGATGGGAGGAGATGGAGGTGGAGGGAGGGGAAGAGAGGGGCTGGCATGTATTCTATAAGTTGCATGAGAGAAAAAAATAAAAAGTCTGCTTTGTGCCAAAAACATTGGAGACAGAGACAGAGAGGCAGATAGACTGAGATTGACAAATATTGTTTACAAGCTACAAATGGAACTAATATGGAGCTGCTTCTAGAACTTTTTCATATAAAACCTACTTTAGCTATTATAATGGTTTCCTAGTCAATTTCAAACTATACGTTTAACTGTCAGTTTTCTACAGCGTATACCCTTCATGAGCTTAATTGTCAAGGAAGAGTATTAAAAGAACACTACAGTAATTTAGTTGAAACATACATGCCGATATAGCTTAAATTTTACAATGGTAACTCTAAAGTGAACTGTGATACCTGCTAATGTAGGCCTGCTTGAAGTCCGGCCTCATGCTTATTGCCTGTCGGTACAGCTGATCTGCTTCCTCCAGGCGGGACTCATTTGCTCTGATGAGGTTGGCCAGATTGATATAAACATTTAGGTGATTAGGGGCAATTCTGGCTGCATATTTTTTACCAGGAATAATCTGATTAGGAGAAAAACATGTTTGTGCATTTGAGAGTACAGTAGCAAATAAAAATAACAAGTTTTCTTAGTGGCTTTCTCAAGTAACAAAGAACCCAAGTTTTGTTGATAGTTTAGTAATACAACAAAATAAATCATAAAAATATGAAAAGCAACCAGGACATGCATATGCCTTAAACCCCAGCACTAAAGAGACAAATGGAGTTCTGTAAGTTAGAGACTAGCTTGTTTATATAAAGAGCCTGTCAAACAAAACACAAGGGAAAAAAACAAAAACAGGAAAAGTAAGCACTTAGAAGCACCTGAAAATATAAATACATTTATTGACACTGAAAGACATATATTATTTTCATTCATGCCAGTTATGAATTATTTCTATCTTTTTGATTATATGTATCTTTGTATTAAGTCAGATAAAGCATAACTTTTAGAAGTCAAGGTCTCTTATTCTACAACACATGATTAGAATAACCCATTTCAGTCCAACTGTACACTTTGTTAACTCTAATGCTGTCAAGAAAGTTATTTCTTGGCTGCAACAGTAGGGCAGCTAGTTCCATTTCAGAGTCATGTTGAAACCTCATTTATTTAGTAAAGTTTGAAAATAAAATGCAAACTGATAATTCAAGATAAGCATTATGTATAATATAAATATGATCTTTGGTACTATATATCCAGTGACCTTATACTGAATCACTACAACAACTGATTTGCACAACAACGCAGCAGAGGTGTAGCTGCTGTTTCACTACTTGTTTTAATTTATCTGATAGTGTAATTTTGAACATACTGGTTACAATAAATAAAATTCTCTTCATTTAGTCATTTATGACAATTTACAACCAGCATCAGATATTTATGGTCTAAGACACAACATTTATATGTGAAGTATACAAAGTGTTTTTTAAAAATCATCTGAGCAAGAAATTCTGTCTAAGCAAGAACAGAAGACTGGGGGGATATACTATAGTTTTTTTTTAAAAAAATAATTAATTTAATTTTATTTTGTGTGCATTGGTGAGAAGGTGTCAGATACCCTGGAACTGGAGTTACAGACGGTTGTGAACTGGCATATGGGTGTTGGGAATTGAATTCAGGTCCTCTGGAAGAGTAGCCAGTGCTCTTAACTGCTGAGCCATCTCTCCAGCCCCATACTATAGTTTTATACCAAAGAACTAAGTAAAATTTTTCTACTTAGGTAATTCTTATTCATATGGACACAACACAGTAATTAAGGCAACTTACTTGAGGCATTAGTGATTTAGCCAACATATACGATTCTTCAGCTTCTCTTGTTCTGTTTAAGTTTTTGTAAGTTCTTCCTACATTCATGTGGGCACCAATGTCATCTAAAACAAAACAAGACATTTATTGGCAAATACACCAGGCATTAGTCAGTGTAAACTATTGAGAGGCAGGGTCTCAGAAATGAGCAAGAGAATGTGAGAGCAGAACTGGCCCTGCTCTTTCTGTGAAGTTCTAAAACAACCGACATGACGGAACACTACAAAAATGACTTAGCACACTAGAAGGAAACAAAGTGCACGCAACATGGGAAATCTCTTGTGTGCATCTTGGAAAGTTTAGGGAAAGAGAGACAAAGACAATGGACTATCTTCCTTATATTTTACTGTATCATATTACATACAGTTTCTTTCTATTTCCTGAGTTTCACAATTTTGGAATTCACTGAGAAATACAGCTCAACTCTACAAGTGAAAATGATTACAGTAATTCCTAATAATTAGAACATGGGTTAACTAACAAATACGCATCATGGTAGAATTAGAGCTAAGAAGTGAAAAAAACTTGTAATTAAGAGAAAATTTTATGAATGTGTTTAGAGTGGAATTTTAGGTTGGTAGGCTGACACAAGATATTACAGTCATTCTCTTTTCAATGGTGATACATTCTTAAAATAGCTTACTGAAAGAATTTTTAAAGTTAGGTTAATATCACAATGCCAAGAATTTGTATCCAATTTCCTGAAATGGAAAATAAAATGCATAGTAAATTTACTTAAGAGGAGAATATGCCTCTTTAAGAAAGAGGAGAAATAATAACACAAGTTTTAAAAGGACATAATTCTAATAATTATGTCAATGGGTTGGAATAAAGATGAAAAGGAGATCTTAAATCAGTTTTTTACTCAACATCAGTATCTAACAGAGATGACTGCAACACTGATGATTTTGCAATTGTAGAACAGTAGTTCTCTGAGTGCAACTCCCAGGACACGCAAGGGCTAAGTATATATATCTTGGGCAATCCCGTAGGAGGAGAGCAACAGTCCTAGATCTTGCTATGTGATGTTTATTTTGTTTCAACTGAGTGTACTGCATAAAAACTAGCAGAGGAATAAGTTTTGAGAACTCAGTTCCTAACAATTTTGCTTCTAATAGCCCTGAATTGCAAATAATCCAACAGTCCATGAGTAGATAAATGCTGGACAAAGTGGTATATCCACATAAGGAAGTGCTACTAAGCCACACAAAGTGTTTTTTAAAATCCACAAACAACATTGATGAGTATCAAAATAATTACATACAAGAAATCCAGAAAAATTAGTCCATAGAGGATGATTTTGTCCATATACAAAATTTTAGAAAAAGCAAAGAAATACATTGTAAATTGAAAGCAATTCTATTGTATTTGGTGGAAAAGGTGGAATGATTATAAAGAGATAGAAAGACTTGAGGGGGGACGACACTGATGTATATTTTCATTATCTTGGCTATAATGATCTTAATGGGTACAAATGCATGAAAACTTAAGATTTCTAAACGGTCTCTTCACTTTTTACTATTATTATTATTTATATATATATTTATTATAATTATATAATAATAAATACTATTATATAAGCGGTGGAACCCTTAAGAAATGACTAATGGAAGAAAGTTAGGTCATTGCAGGCATGCCGTAAAGGGAATCTTTGAACTCAGGCCCTTTCCCATTCCTTTCTTTGCTTTCTAGTTGCCATAAGGTGAGCAGTCTTTTCAGTGTATACTGTCATATGAGTACTGCTACCCAAAGCTCAAAGCCATGGATCAAGTCACCTAAAACTTTCCTTGTCTTCATGTAAGTTGATTGTCTCAAATATTTAATACACTAATGGAAGCATAATTATTCACTGTATCCCATACTTGTAAATTATCTCCTTGTTCCTAGTTGCACTGAAAATAATGTATTTGCTTACACAGCTTACCTTTTACTTACTATATTATTATGGGCTAGTCACTGGCCTAAGGTTTTTAAAATGAATATTTGAAACAAATAGAGATTTTTCAAAATTTAGTATATGTAAAATTTGTGATTGAACTTATTTTAATATAAGGTTTAACTGATACCTTTTTTTTTTTTTTAAAGGAAGATTCTCACTATGTAGTTTAGGCTGCATACAAGTGTCTTAATCTACTGAGGCATTTCCTGACCTCATAGCCTGAAATGGTTGATCCCCTATAGGCTTTGGTCCCCTATATTGTACCCCCATGTCACCATAAGTAGTTTCAGAATCTAAGCTTTTAATCATCAAACAATTGACTCTTCTAGCTTACCCGTGTCATTCTGTTACTTTCCACAACATCTAGTAATATTATAAAATGCCATTCTTTCTGTCAAGTGTCTTTTGAACACAGCTATATAGGAAGAAGTAAAAAAACACACCATAAATGTTGTATTCAGTGTTTCCAAGTTTATGGGGCTTAGACAAAAGAAGCTGTAATACTGTTGATCATCTATCTAGTCTATGGCTTATTAAAACCTACTTCTGAACATACTGACAGCAAAGGCATACTCAATCTAGATATAGGATATACGCCTGAAATAGAAATAAATGAAAACAGGAGGTTTACTTAAGGTTGAGTGCTTACACCTACAATATTCTGTGATACAGCACAGCATTCAAACAAGAAAACTGATCACTTATGAACACATTTCACACATGCATTTGATGTAGTCTTTATAAAAATATTGAGACAGAAATCACTATTCCAACATAGAAGTCAGACAGATAACAGTGAACAGGCTTAAATCTTAAGTGATTGATATAGAAGTGTAACCTGAGCTAGCAAGAGGCACATTTGTAAAGGTACCAAGCCTGGCAACCTGAATTCTTTCCCTTAGACCTACAAGACTGAAGGAGAGAATTACTTGCCTAGTTCTCCTGTGACCACCACAGGCATATACGGTCGTGCGCAAACACATTCACACACAGCCAATGCAACACATATTTTTAAAACGATAAAAATTCCATAATGAAAATCTAAGACTTTAAAAAGTCTTATGAATTAGAATGACTACATTTAATGAAGTTTGCTTGTGCATAGGTCAGTAAGATGATGGAAGTGTAAAACACGTATCAGATGTTTATGCTGTCACAAGGAAGCTCCACATTTTTAATAAATCAGTTATTTCAAACAAATTAAACTTAAATTAGTAAATATTAATTACAATTATTTACAAGAAATAAATACATGTGTGTATCTTGCAGGAAGGATACAAAAGAAGATTAAAGGTGCCCACAAATAAGTGCTTTTACTTATTTACTAAGCTAGAGGTGAAGATGTTTGGAAGAGAGGCCATATGAGGCTAGTTATAGAAGACAACCAGTGCGAACAACAAAAGTACAACTGGCAGAATACTTTCTATGCTCAGGAAAATATGCACAGCAACAAAATTCTTTAATTTCAACAATCTACATACATGCAAACTTTTTTTCTTTTAAATCTTTTTTTCTTCTTTTTGGGGGTGAGACAGGGTCTCTGTCCACATAGCCCTGGCTGTACTGGAACTTATCATGTAGAGCAGGCTGGCTTTGAACTCAGAGATCCAGCTGTGTTTCCCAAGTGCTGGGATTAAAGGAGCATGCCACCACACCCGACACATACATGTTATTTTCTAACACTATGGCCTTGATGTTCATTCCTTCAATAAATTTCACCTCTTTCCTACTTTAACACCTAGTTCAAAGGACACAGTTTTGTGAAATAGGGAAAAATGAGGCAGTGCCCTCCACTGCACTGTTCCTGGGATAGTTAATATGTGGGGATCATATCACTTGTCTTTGAATAGAATGGAACGATGACATCTGGTGGTATTGGTAGATGGATACAACTTTTCATAATATGATTCTATGATTCTGCATATTTGAAATGTCAGTACCACTCTACTGAAAAATATTGCTGTTCCAGTTACATGCTACTCAGACACCAACATTTCTTCAGACATATCTGCTGATGTGTTCAGTTTTCTCCCATCCCTTCTGAATCAATTTAGATTATAATCACTCTGAATATAACTGATCCCTTAGTCTTTTCTTTCTTAGTAACACACGTATGAAAAACATTCTAATCTTTATTAACAGAGTGATTCATGCCTACAAGATCATCATCTTAGCTGGAAAGAGAAGAAAACATTTAACTACACCAGTTGATTTAATTTTCAGTTACGCTAATCCCAAGCAGGGTGCTAATGATGCTTGGCAACTATGTTTTTCTAGTTGCCTAGATTTGCTTCATGAGGATACATCATATGAAAGCTTACTAGAAATGTCCAATTTCAGGTTCCATTTCAATCTGTACAAAAATATACTCTAGAATAAGATCTCTAGGAGATTTACATGCACACTGAGGTTTGTGAAGCACTGTCTCACGTGGCCATTTTGCATTTTCTCCTGTTCATACATCTCAAACAGTCCTTCCCTTTCCTCTCTACTGGTAATTTTACTTTTCCCCGAGGAAACATAAGCAAACAGAAGGCAACTTCAGGTTACTCTGTATTATTTACTCACCTGCTACCCACTGTCCATACGCTGCGCCTTTTTGTTAACCACAATGTACCCTAGGTCCTACAAGCAGTGTAGCCTGTATACAGATCCTGCCTATCTCCCAACAGCTGCATTATTACTTTTCTCAATTATGCTGGGTATGCTTGAATATGCTTTGTTTCTCACATCTTAAAAGAATCTGTCATTATGTCATCTTCTTTTTGCCTAGCACATAACCTTTAGTTCATACTCCTTAATTTTTTTTATAGTGTCTTCAATTATTCTTCCTCTACTCCCTTGAATTCAGTTTAATTAATCCTGTACCTCTCACTCCACTGAATGTATACATTAGTGCTATCCAGCAACTACAATTTTAATGAAGCCTAAGAAAATAAGTTATTCACCAATTTATTATGAACAATGCTTACCTGGCTGAACATGGGTAGCTTGCAAAAAGTATTTCAAAGCTCTCTCAAAGTTCTTCTCATTTTCCAGAGCATGACCCACATTATTCCATAATTTGGCATTGTTCTTATTCACCTTAAACATAAGTGAAAACAGAATGAGCTGTAATCAGAACAAGAACAAAAGTTCAAAAAACTCCGGTTGGCAGACATGTTTGGTAACTATTGAGAATGGAACGTTTTAGGGAAATATTCCTAGAAATGAGACAAAACCTTATGTAGTCTTGCTTTCCTCTAACATAAAACTATGTAACAGTTGAACTTCATTTATGATTCAGAAATGTACCTACAGTTTTATCTCACTAGATCATAATCCTGATTGAAAACTACTGCTGTAGTATTTGTATTTTGTTTAAGAGAGAAGGTTTTAGAATATAAGAATATACTTAAGAGATTGTATTGATGGCATATTTTTAGGTCAATATATTTAAAGCAATCTACATACTTTATTATATAAATGTTGAAATTAAAGTTTTGAAATCTGTGTCTGTGTTTTGAGTTCATAGATGGGTAGAGCATGATACACAGCCAAAGGGATAGCTGCAGTAATTGGAATTGTAGATTTTAATCAGAGTACTGAGAATAAAGGCAAGCAAAATTCCTAATAATTATGGGACATGATTAGTATACAAAATTATGGATTAGTAGTATGGTAATGATGTTTTATTTATCTACCAAGCTAGGAATGACATAGAACTGCATGGTACAAGAAGAGTCATCCAATCTTAAGTAGATGTTATATAAATATATCTCATAGGCTAGTAGAATGAAGCAGATAATTCAATAAAGCTAAAGAGTGAAAACTAAAAAAAAATAGTCAAAAGAAGGGGCAAGAGGAATGGCTCAGCAGTTTAACTCATGGATTGTTCTCAGAGGACGCATCAAGCATATCACACATATCAATTGTCTGAAAATCCAGCTTCAGAGGAATCCAAAATATCTGGCCTCAGTGGGCACCTGAACTCACACGTATTTATTATCCACACACACAGACATCTGCACATATACATAATTCAAAAAAAGAAACAGTCAATAGAAAATACGAGTTTAGAGATTTAGAAAGGATAAGAGAGAGGGAGAGCTTGGGGAAAAATTCTGTTAATTAAAAAAAAGTTTGGATGTCCGTATTTTTAATAAAATTCAGCTACCAGTTGTGTTCCCAATAGTGTCGTTGAATGAGTGATACTCCTTCAGCTAGTAGGGTGACACTTTTGCTGTGTATTTCATCTCACTGAATTAATGTATTGATTACAGAACTCATTATTTTATATATTAATAACAACAAAGTCACTAATTAACTGTGAGATGTCGTATCCTATATTACTTATCTGGCTATTAAGACATTGAAAGTTAAAATATGTGTACCCTAAGAACCAAGAAGATATGGTTTATATTTAAATATTTAAATGTGTAAAATTCAAGTAAATTTAGCATACCATTCACAGAACTACTTATATATCCTTTGAACATATAATTATGTTGTACTTAGTGAGTTTGGATATGGTATATATGTATGTGTATATAAATATATATATATTTATTACTATGTCTTGGTTAAAACCAAATAATATATTTTCATTAATTATTATGGAATTAAATGTCGGTCTAAAAGTACAGTATAAACAGTTTCACAAAAAATTACACTTTCCTGTCCTTTGAATAGTAATACTTTACCTTTAAGGCTGACATAAACAATGTATATTCAGACTCCCAGTCCCAATTTCTATGGAGTGTTTTCAAGGCATGGGTCAGTATCACCATGGACAGACAAACCCAAGAGAGCTTTTTCAATACACTGTTCAAAAGATAAAAAAAGAAAAAAAAAATACTGGCTTCATAACCAAAAGCATTTTATATCTTAAAAGAGGTAATAATTATGTTAAAAAATTATGATGTTTGAATTCATTCTAATATTACGAATAAGGCCTTCCAACTGAGACTTCACTTATACCTTATTCACTTTGTGGGATCTGTAGATCGATTACAAAATTTCCACAGGACAGCAAAGTCTGAGGATGCTTGAGACCCTGATCTAATGATAAACATTTGTAGAGAGTCCACACAACTCTCCCATATATTTTAAACACCTAACAACTATGGAGAGTTAATATCTTACTGCTAAGAGACAACGATATGTACAAAGGTAATTTTTTTCTAAGATATTTGACCTGTAAATCTATATCCATGAACCCAAAGACAGAAAGTTAACTGCATATTCTAATATATTAACCATTATTTTAAAAGCTGTATTTAAAATCAGTGACTTAAAAACTTTGATGAAAAATCTGAATTGTCAAATTTGTATTTAGTGTTTTTTTTTGTGTTATTATTTTACAACTTTATAATTGAGTTTATAAAGGGTCAATCTAATCTCCCAGCCTTTACAAAACTTTTTTCTTTTTTGCTTACAAATTATACCATAGGCTATCCTATTCTTTGATTATTCTTATTTATACTTTAAGAACTGTCTGTTAAAAAACAGAAAAACTTTTAAAACAGATGCAATCACAAAACTTTAGGCTAATTGTTGACATCTAATTCTTCACTTACAACAGGATGATGACTTCAATAATTTCTATTTATTTCACTTAGTGTTTATGTTCTGAATCTGTCTGTGCTTTGCATTTCTAACAGTTCAATATCTTGCATTTCGACAGAACCACTTATGCAGAACAAGACAGTATGGATCAGATAATACCATCACTGGAAGAGTAATATTTAAATTGCAATCAACACTTCTGTTTACAAGCTGTGTGTGACCTTGGGTGATTTAGGTAACATGTGTGAGCATTGATTTAACACTTTCAAGGAAGGACAGGTCAAGATAAAATGAGAAAATAATTCTAAGTCTATTATGAATAATCTTTAGCACATTGTACGGCCCCCAAATTGGTGATGACCACAACTAAGTAAGACAATCTACTGAGCCCATGTGTGTCAAAGAGGCTAGATGCAAAAAGCAGAAAAAAAATTCAGAATGCATATATATATATATATATATGTATATATATATATATATATATACACATACACACACACACACACATACACCAAGAAGATTCTGAGATAAAATTTACTTGAGGTAATTATGTGGGAGACATTTACAGAAACCACGGAAATCATTTTTAAATAAAATATTGACTAGATAAAAGAGTAAAAGATTTTTAAGAGATGGTTAAGAATGATATAGAGAAGACACCTATAAATCGAAATTTAGTAATATACTAATATTACTTGACTATTAGAAATTTGCTTGATTTGACATTTTTATTGATATGGTAAATATACACAATCTCTATGGTTATGACAGTTTCTAAGCATATTGTTTCTTAACTTTTAAGTTAACAAAGAAACCCATAATATTTCATAATGAAGACGGTGATAGAAAATTGTGAATGCTTGCTAAACACATTTCATATACATTAAGAACTCAATAGGAGCCACTCCAACAGGATGACTACACCTTAGTCACTGCATATGAAAGTGGAAATTGTCATTTGTGCTTCAGTTTCAGGAACAGTACCACTGTTTTCACTGGGGTCCTGACTCAGTTTGTTCCGTGTTATGCTGTAATATAAACTATGTAGAAAGAATAAGAATGAGCAGGCAGGGAAGAGCTTTTCTAACTTGAATTACAGCTATCAAGATGAGAAGACTAAACGGAAAGCATGACTGATAAAACTCAACTACATGCAGACTAAAATAGTAATACATTAAATTTTAATGTATTCAATTCTAAATTTAATAATCATTAAACAAACTAGGACTTAATTCACCTTTTGTTTGAGATTTTTTGCCATCCATGGGCTACTAAAATACAGAACCCCATGCTAGGAACATATAGTACTCGCTCAGCAACAACAAATCCAACAGGAAAGAAAAGGTTTGATGCAGGAATAAATGGTAATGCCATTAAACAAAGTGCCTAGAATGAAAAGAAGATAGCATATTAAATTAAAAAAAAACATAGATGACAAATAACATAAGCTTTTATAATTTACTTTGAGTAAATGAATTTGTAGAATATATTAGATAGTATTATCATGAATAATGAACATAAAGGCAACACTGGGGCAGTAATAAACATCAGGATGTACATAAACAAGATAAGGAGGAAGTGTTTTTGAATTCTAGAACTTACTTTGTGAGATTGCCAATAGACTTTATTAATCATTATTTGACATTATATCATGTACCTTTTACAGCATTGGAAATATGAAAACATAATTAGCAATATTTCACTTGTTCTTTGAGGAATACAACTTTTAGTAGAAGTTGAGTACCAAGGTTCACCTAGTTGAATTAAAAATTACTTAATATTTTGAAATTAGCACATTGAACTTGCTAATATGCAAAGTTCCGATTTAAAAAATGGACAGAGAAGACATACAAATAATTAAAAACTCTATAAAAAATGCTCTATATTTCTAATTATCAGAGAAATATAAATTTAAACTTCAATGAACCCCATCTGAGTTAAAATGGGTTTTGTCAGAAAGACAACAGAAAGCAAGTGTTGACAAGAATGTGGAGAAATACTAATCAAATGCATACTTAACAGCAGGAAGTGAATTAGTAATGTTATTATGAGCAGTGGTATGGAAATGCCTCAAAATATTAAAAACAGAACTATCATATAATCCGATGATTCCACTAATAGGTATATATCCAGAAGGGAACCCATACATTGAACATACCCACATTTCCATCATTGCACCATGATTCAGAATAGCTAGCAAACGGAACCAGCTTAGCGATGGGCAGACAGATGACCAGATAAAGAAAGTAGAAGATATATGCACAAGAAAATCCTATTTAGCCTTAAAAAGAGGAAGAAACTTCTGTCATTTGCAACATGGATAAAATTGAGAGGCATTATGTCATATGCCATACATTTGACTTGTATATGGACTATAAAAATAGTGATATCAGAAATTGAGAACAGAATAGTGATTACCAGAGTGAGGCAGGAAAGTTTGGGGAGATGTTGGTCAAAGAACATAAACTTTTTTTTTTACATAAGAATACTGAAATAAAAAGACGAAAAAAAATGTACATATCTAACTTTGTGCATGCAGCAACAATAAGTTTAGAAAAAAGGGTTAATAGGTTTTCAGCAAAACAAAGACACAAAGGTTGGTAACAGACAAAAATGTTGGTTTCTAGAACATTACTACAAGAAACCACATAATACTGGAAGCTGAAGGAATGAAGTAAGGCATGGTTTAATAAGACACCAATCAGACTTCTGGCTGAATAGCTTAGTAATACCTTGTATAATATTTAAAAAAAAATATTTTTCCAAATGTCTTGAATGTTTGTGAATTTCAATGTGGGGGCCGGGAACTGAAACTGGCTCCTCTGGAAGAGCAGCTTGTGCTTTTAACTGCTGAGCCATCTGTTCAGCCCCACCTTGTCATTCTAATGGGTCACATGTGTTTAACAAAAGGTTTATAATATGTATATAAAGATAAAACTGACCTTTTAAATCAATAGCTTTTTATTCTTTAAAAGAATCACTAGAATGTTAGCACTTCATACTGAGAAAAATATCAGGATATTCAGATTTCCTGTCCTTCAAAAATGGGATGTAATGTGGTTCTTGACTATAAAGCCATCTATTACCCTGGATTTAACTTTGATAATTTAGGACTTGTAGCTATGGACTTGTAGCTTCTACATTCAGTTCCCTTTCTCTTATTTTTTTAGTTTTGTTTTTGAGATCGACTTTCTTGTAGCCATGCTGGCCTTGAAATTGCTGCAATGTCAATGATAACCTTGAACTTCTGATCTTCCAGCCTGCACCTAGGGCCTCATGCATTGCAGGCTGAGCAATCTACCAAGTGAGCTACATCCCTAGGCTCCTTTGCTTTGTTTTATAGGACTGAGTTGAATATGCAATTTAATGCTTCAGTTTCAGAAATCTGAAACTTTCTAAAGGACTTGGAGGGAATATTGTCTCTTTTTATTATACTTCATTAATGAAATAGAGATGAAGATGTGTCACATAAATTTATGTGACTGAAATTTCAGTATTTTTAAAAAATCAAAACATGAACCATTAAGGATATTTTTTACTTCTCATTGTCTACAGATACAGGATTAATAAATAAAACAACCAGCTAGATGTAAAACTATTAGATATCAATAGCCCTAAATTTGTAGCTCATTAAGAAAATAATTTAGCTGTCCAAAGCAATTTTATTTGAAGAAACTTGTAGTATTCATTCAGAAATACCACAGATTAATGACTAGATTAAATGAAGAAGGAAAATGACCACTCAGTTAAAGACTATTGACTCTATGTCTTTAATGATTGATTATTTAGAAATCCTAATGAAGTGCTAATTGATGTATGTCAATCTCATTAACTATGGTTAACCTGTAATTTTCTCCTAATAATACAAAGTCTTTTTAAGTCGAATGTCACAGGTTGGAGAGATAGCTTAGCAGTTAAAAGCACCTTTTTCAAGAGGACCTGGATTTAGTTCCCAGTACCCTCCTGGCAGCCCACAACTCTCTGTAACTCTAGTTTCAGGGGATCCAATACCCTCTTCTGGCCCCTGCAAGCACCAGGTACGCAAACATAGTACACAGACAAAGATGGAAGGCAAAACACCAGTACATGTAAAATTTTTTTTAAAAATCCAAAAAAAGGGGTATTAGTGGCAAGCTCCAAGAGTTTAAGATAAAATCTTAAACTTAATTCTTGTGTAATAAATAAATAACTCCTTAAATAAATAAGTAAATAAACTATAGAACCACTACGGGAACACTTCCTTATAAACAAAAATAGGGACTAATAACTCTTTATATTAGGTTGTTGATATATATTTAATACCTTAATAGATATGTTTCTGTCCTTTGGCACTACTTTCTTTCCCTGCTTCTTCAGCCAACTTCAGAAAATTCAACATTAAAAAAACTAGCCTGATTTTAGGTATACATAAAGCACTGTTACACTCAAGGGCAAAATTTTTCTTTTTCAATATAATATATACATGGAGTAATACATAACATGTAAATCTATATTTATTTCATTGCTATTATAACAAAAAACTATCTTTTTTATTTAACAAATTTGGATTCTCCTCTCTTTCCTTATTCAACTGTCTTTTAGTACAAAACTCATGGTCACCAACTTGACATCAATTCCCAAGACTCTAAGGATTTCTAAGGTCTTCTGGTAGGTGTGATTCTATTCTCTTGGGTTGTTTTGATTCTTGACTGCTCTTATCAAACTCTCATCCATGGTTTCACTAGGAAACCATATTTCCTAATTTATGGGAGGGAAAGTTGAAAGGTCAAGACCAAAAAACAAAAAACAACTTTTGGTTGTCTTTACTAATCTTACCAACATTCACATTAATGCTCCTTCACTCCCTCTGTGTAAAAGAATAGTTTACCCTTCCAAATCTTTACCCTTAAACCAAATCTTTGCTAGGTGTTCTGCTGATTCTCACAACCTATTAGTTATCCACTTTCTTATTTAGCCAACTATTATTTATCCACTTTCTTATTTAGCCAACCCTAACCTCAGATACTGTTTTGTACACTGCATTTTTAAGCTATCTCCCACTTATCACATTTCTCACATATGAAATAATTGTAAGATATGACTTTTAAAGCTATGGTTACAAGCACTTGTTTTAAAGCCACTTAATATTTCAACTAAATAATTTTGATTTTACAAAGTCAATGCATTAGTGATATCTTTATTTCTAAGTCCCACAACTCAAACGAAAATGCTTTTTAAATATCAACCAATGATCTCTTAGACATGAACTAGCTCTTATTTTCTCAAGTTCTCATCAAATTGGTTCAGTGATATTTCATCACAGTATTAGATTTTAAAACTTTCAAATAGATCTTATTTTTATGCTTGTTAGTGTTATCATTCCCGCTTTCCTAAAATAGTACCTTATTTTTTATTTTTTGAGTCTGTCTCCTATCAAGATCTTTTTTTCCTCCAAGAAAGATCTAAATATGAGAGTTCTTTAGGGATTCAGTGGTAAGCTTCTTTTATATTATTCAGCTACATTAATTATTTTCTGGGAAAGAATTCACACTAAGATTCAGCATCCTTAAGTTTGAGTTAACTTCTATGTGACCTGAATGGCATTAGGCAGCAGCCTATTAAGAACTGATAAAAGCCTGTTTGAGAAAGGCTTCTCCTAACCCCGCCTCCCCCACATGTACCTTAGCTACCACTCTGGTTTCAACTGGTACCTCTAATCTAAGTAAAATTCTAAGGGTAGCCTAAGTGTTATTTTTTCTGAACTTCAAAGTTCTGTTCAAAAACTGCAGTAGGATGTTTTAAAGCTACAAATTCACATGTTTAAGCATAAAAATAGATAGTTCTTTGATCTACACTCTGTATTCTTTCAAATTTCTTCTGTATCTTTGTCATTTGTTGCAAATTTCTCAAACTGCAAACTCTCTGGAAACAAGGGCCTTACAATCCTCTTATCACAGTGCATCAGGTGCTACCAGGTAAATAGATTACAATCATAAATTTATACTGAACATATGTTGATCTAGTGACACTAGCCCGAAATGATGTACTTGTGAAATATTAAAATACTTTCTACCATACAGTAAATACTGAAGAAAATGTTACCTTCAACAATTAAAAAAGAACAGGGAAAAATAATTCTTGCAAAATCAAGGATGAACGAGGAAATTATTTTGAATGTTCTGAAATAAACAGAAGTCTCTGTACGTAATACTACTCAAGGAATAATTATAATCTTGTTAACAGAATTTAAAATATATATTACTTTCAGCTGCATATTTCATGACACGATGCGCAATGTCAGGGAAACAAGTATACAATATAATTAATTTTTTCAAATGTGTGTAACATAGAAGGTAAGAATAAGAAATGTAAAGAAAGAAAATGAAAGACAAAGGGATGTATCATGATTTCATTGTTTCTATCAAATTAGAAAAGAATGGTATTAGCTTGTTTTACACTGCTGAATGTACATCTTAAAATACCTAAATTAGTTTTGTATTATTAATTAATATAACTATTAATATAAGGATAATCTAACATTCATAAATTAGAAGTGATCAACAAAGAAATATACTTCTAGAAGTATACACTGGATAAATAAAAGATAATGTTACACAGTGAACTGATTGTAACATTATCTGAAACGCTAAGATTTCTTACCATTAGGACAGTCTTTGAGGAATCACCAGGGTATCGGAGACTGAATATTCCCAAAGCCCCCAGGAAGCAAAAGAAAGCAAAAGTGGCAAGGTTTCGAATATCTAGAAATGACTCTATAAGTGGTATTGTTCCCATGGTCCAATCACAGCAGAGCTCTGAAGGATTCAATAAAAGCCAAGCATTCACAGGAAGGAGGTAGTTAAAAGTTAACTGTCGTGTAGGGGTTGGGCTTACTGCAGCTGGATTATCAAACCTGAATAAAAAAAAACAACAACAAAAAGGATATTAAAAAAAAAAACTTTTGTTTTCCTCCAGTGCTAAGAACCGAAACTACAGCACTGAGTTATAGGTCAGCATTCTACTACTAAGCTACATCTCAGCCATTTTTTTTTTTTTTTTGAGAAGAGAGGTTTATTGCTTATATAACCTTGAACTCATGCTAACCTTGAACTCATGATCCTGCTGCCTTAATTTTTCAAGTATGGCAATTACATATGAATGATCTACAATAAGTAGCAGACAAGTTCTAATTTTAAATTTTGTGGGCTTTACCTTTTTTCAAATTAGGGGAAGGGAATGGGAAGGAAGAATGAGTATGAATTAAGGCATACGCATGACACTAACAGACATGGTGAAGTCAGAGGACAGCTTGTGGGACTCAGTTCTTTCCATCAAGTGGGTTCCTGGGAATTGAACTCATTCTAAGTTTGATTGGTAAAACACAAAATTAGTTTATGTGCAATACTGTTAAACACAAGAATAAATACATTGGGGCTCAGCAGTTAGGAACACTTGCTGCTCTCGTAGAGACTGAAGTTAGGTTCCCAGTACCCACATTGGGCATCTTAGAATTGCCTGTAACTCTAACTCTAGGGTATCTAACATGTTTTTCTGGCCTGTTTGTACCTTCACACATGTGGCACACACATACACACAGTAAAAATAAATGTTTTCTTAAAGAGTAAAAATATAGGTACCATAGACTCTTGCTGTCTAATTCAAAATACAAACTGCCTAACCTAAATTAAAGGTCTAGGTGAGAGAAATGGTATTTATAGAGAACTGCTTTAGAGAAATCAGGTCAGCTCTTTCCAGTAATTATTAGAATAATCCAGACATGAATATAACATTATGTTGGCTGGTAGAATTACTTTTATTATAACATGACCTTTAAATTAAAAGTCAAAAGTTTAATAGATTCGAATATATTTTGTATGGAAGCTTCCAAAACATCTGGCAATATCATCCTATATGAATCAAAATTTAGAGCTAAATACTATGAAAAATTATGGTTCCTAGGAAAAATTGTGGTTCTTTGTCCTTTTACTACAGACAAAGCTTTCTTCTCACTTTGAAACAAAACTGAAGATCAAATTTCTAGTAAAAGCAGTCAGCATGTAACCATCTTAGCATCCTGTATTCTAATCTTCTCCCAGTAAACACTGGCAGTTCATATTTAGCTTTTTCCAAATCATGTCATACTGAATATGAGTTTAATTACAATAGTCTACTTTTTGTAAATTAAATAAGATATTTAAATATAAGTATATTCCAAAGGAGTATGCTTACATAATTGTTTTTTAACCCAAATACTAAATTTAAATGACTATCTTTACACATAGTCCTTAAGAACCCAGTTAGTTGTTTTAAAATGAGTGAATGAATTAAACATCAACCTCTATCCTGTTTGACTTGATTTATTTTGAAAAGTACCAAATGGTTTAGAAAACATAAATATACTGCTTGAACAAACAATCTCATTTAGAACTTCTATAATTGACTCTATATGAAAAGTAACACATAGTTACAGTCAAAGCATGAACTGTAAGAAAACAAGCAGAACTGAACTTGAAGCTCTTTCTCCTTTTTAGAAGAAACATTCAATTTTTAAAATTAGCAGCTTATTAGGATACTTGATCTTATCTATCTATTTATTTAATTTGATTTTTCAAGACAGGGTTTCTCAATGCCTGTGCCTCCACAGTGTTGGAATTAAAGGCATGTGCCACCTCCGTCTGGCAGGACACTTGATTTAAAGAGTTAATGTTTAAACAAACCAAACCATATTAAAATCAATTTCTCAGAGCATTGAAACAAAATCTAATTTATATACACATTTAAAAAGCTTTTATTTTGAAAATTTATTTATATGTAATACATACCAAATACATACTCATATAAAAGATGTACACAAGAGTTTTTCAGAATGATTGATAAACAGAACAAAATTATTGAAACTAAGAGTATGGAGAATATAATTCAGTTATTTCCAATCCCTAAATGAGTTCAGTTGAGCGTGGATAGACTAAAATAAAACATAAGCTGAAATTATTTTTTAAATTAAAAAAATGCTGAGAATAACTAATTACAAAAAAATACTACAAATGTTTTGACTTAGATAAGAATTTGAATTTTTTTCTCATCTGTGCTTATAATGCACTATAAAGCTGAATAATTTTTTTTTTCTGCCAGAACTTATACTATTATGGACAACAAAGTCACTATATTGGTGTCCCACCCACCCCTGTCAATTTTTTTACACAATATCAATTACTTAAAATTTATAGGGGACTAGTATATATTTCATTTTAAATTTTTACTATGAAAAAGTGGAAAAAATTTAATGTTACAGCAGATAACTATGGAATGCAGATTTTAATTCCTTAAGACAGTCATAGTAGAGTAGGCAATATATATACATCCAATGACTTAGTGATCTTTACAAGGAGAAGACAAACAGATAATCAGGCAAGAAGGTTATATAAAGGTGGAACAAATTTGTATGAGGAAGCTACAAGTTAAGGAATGCTAAAGGCTGCCAGCAACTACAGAAGCTAGGAGATGAGCATGGTGTTTCTACGTCACTTACTTTGCAGTTACATGCTATAGCTGCTACAGTGAAACTAACGGTCAGGAAAGAATGCCTTGAAAAAAATCAGAAGTAAAATCTACTAATAAAAAATATCTGAGGAATAGTTACTTGGTAGTTGGGTAGAAATTTTCATAGTTTAGTTCCATGGCATAGTATCCAGAAAGGTCTTCTGAAATAAAACAATTCCTACTCTAAAGCTTACTGTAGTTCCGCAAATAAAATGTAAAAGCAAAATGTAAAAGGTAACATAACTTCAAATGACTGAAATACACCCTACACAAAAATTTATGGGAATACATCAAGGTACCCGTAATGGTTTGTATCCATCCATTCAAAAATTATCAGGAATATGGAGAATAAATGTGACCCATAGTGACACAACACAAATACAACAAAAAAAATTGTACAGACAGAACGTACAATTAGAGACCACAAAACACAACAGAACACATTGAAATACTGGAGACATAAGAAAGCATGTCTGAGTATACATCTGTGCAGAAGAGCATATCTATAAACAAAACACATTATTTTAAAATAATGAGGCAACCTTTAAAAACAATGTAGGCCAGGTGAGAGCAAAGTCAACTTTAGTCAACATGGGAACAACTGATATAATGGTTTCTACTGAGAAAAAGGATTTTTTCAAAAGCACAAGTAAAACAGAGGTATTTTTAGACACAAAAGATGAAAGAATTTGTTGGTGATAGACCAGGACATATCAAATAAATTCCTTTATGGAAAAAGTAGTAATGGCACAATATGAAAATGTTGATATAAAAATGGAATAAAAAACAATTAATTATAAAAGATTTTAATTTCTTCCAATGATAAACATTGCAAGCAAAAATGTACATCCAAGGAAGCCTTAATGACACTGGGACAGAAGTTGGATCTTTGGAAGACAGCCGGAGAGAATAGATAAGATAAAGAGAAAAATTTTTAACACTATATATTTAATTAGATATATCAACAATTATATTAAAAGCAAATGGATAAAACACTCCATTTAGATGTGACAAGACAAAAAAGAAGATTCAATTATACATACTCTGTAAGAAACCCTCTTTATCAAGGCAGAAAGATAGGTAAACAGTAAAACTCAGGAAAATATATTAAATCACACCAAAAAGAGAGCTGGACAGCCGACTTTGACAGAGAATAGTTAACTTCTGAACAAGCAATTACTAGGGATAAAAAAAAAAAAGCCATTTCATAGTATCAAAGGGATTAATTCACCAATGTGACACAACTATCTTAAATGTTAGTAACAGAGCTTCAAAACACATGAATTAAAAATTACCAGATTTGTGAGGAGAAATAGACAAATTTACATGTATAATGAGAAGCTTGAAAAGTTCTCTCTCAATATTAATTAAGAAACAAAAATCACTGAGGATATGAAGACAACACCAGTATGATCTTATCTGTGGAGGTTTCATGCACGACTATAAATATATATACCAGAAATATCCAATGTTTCTTTTAAATAGTATATGTAGCTTTTAAAGAATATTGATACCTCAGTAAAGCTGTTGAAAATAAAGTATAAACTAAAGACCTTCTGGAGCATTTATGATGAGCTAAAAAAAAAAAAAAAATCACAAAAGCGAAAAAAGCTTTTAAAAGGAAGAATGTCATACCTTGTAAACACTGGAAGTTGGGACTGAATAACTTGGACTCTAATTACGACAAGTAATAATGTACTGAACATCAAGACAATGAGTTTTATTAATGTCTGCAGCATAGAAAAGGGAATACTACCCTTTCCGCGGAGAAACTGTCCAGCAATTGTACATAATAATGGCAAAGTATACTGAAAAAACAAAACAAAGCAGTTTTAGTAACAAATACCAATGCACACTTTCAATAATGTAGTAACTCTAACCATATATTTAGAAATAAAGTGAGATTAATTATAAAATAATGTAGCACAATTTGTGGAACTGATAAAGAATGAAAACAATCTTGATAAACTCTGCAATTACTGACCAGGATTGTAACATCACTGGGTACTTCCACAAATTAAAACATGATGGTGTTATAACATTTTAATTATTTTTTTGGTGGGTGAGAGGACAAAATAGACTTGTTTCTTATAAATTCTGCTATCATTATAGTAAGAAATGTTTTATATGTAACGATATATGTAGAAAATATGTTTGTTAAAATCTGCTTTAGTTAGGATAAAAGAGTAAATCAAAATTTGCATTTTTCCTTACCCCTTGGGCAACAAATACTTCATAGACACAACAAATTCCAACAACTGTTATTCCTTGTTCTTTACACAATGTTGCAACAGCCACTAAAAGCACCGTCAATGCAATTGGGGTCCACACTACAATGTAAGAACAGAAAAAAATTCTACACAAAAGTTTTATATGTCACAAAAGAATAAATTCTTCTTAAAACTTTTCAAATTTTTTTTCTTATTTCTGGTTGACCAAAACCTTATATTTTATGAAACATTTAGATTATATATCTTTTATATTATATTGTCAATGCAAAATATCAAGATAAATAATTTAAACTAAAGGATTTTGTGGAGATGAAAATTATCTAGGCTAATACTAACTTTTAAATAAAGATAAGTTTGGATAAATTAACAGGACTGAACATGGTTACTGGTGAATAGCCAACCAGAAATGAAGACAAATGTCTGGAATCATAAAGATATTAGCAAGGATGCAGTAGAAAGGGAATTCTCCCAGTGTTGGTTGTAGGAATGTAAAGAAAATGGTATGCAAGTTCCTTAAAAATTAGTAACACGATCACAATTTTAATTCAGCAATCCTACTCCCGATTAACAGGAAATAAGAATCAGTATGTCCAAGAGACTAATGCACTTTCCTATTTACTGTATTACTACTTAAAACAGTAAGGGAAATGTATAATTATTAATAGAGTCATCTGATGAGGGTATCAAGAAATGTGTGTGTGTGTATATTATATATAATATACACATAAAATGTATAAATACACACACAGAATCCAACACTATTTAACGCACACAAAATATTTTTAAATTTGCAAGATCATAGATGAGACTGAAAGTCACTATGTAGGGAAGTATTATATCTTAGTCATATGTGGAATCTAAGAAGTTGATCTTGTAGAAGCTCCAAATATAGTGGTGGATACGAGAGTCTGGGAACGACAGGAGGGATGAGAAGGATGGAGAACTGTTGATTAAGTACTAAGTTACAGACAGAGAGTAAGTGTTTCTAAAGTACTATTTTCCAGTAGGGCGATTATTAATAATAATTATGTACTATGTTTCAAAAAACTGTGAAAAATTTTCCAGAAAAAAAGTCATAATTGAGGAGATATGTTTGTATTACATTATATATTCATGTATTGGTATATCATGTTGTACTCTACACATTTTGTTTTTAGGTGTTATTTTCTTTTTCTTAAGATACGGTCTCATGTAGCCATGCTGGCCTCCAACACACTACACCATCATAACAAAGGATGACTTCAAATTTCTGATCTTGCCTCCACCTCCCAAGTGCTGGGACTGCATGTGTATGCCACCAGGTTCAGTTTTATGCAATGCAAGGGGCTGAACCCAGGGAACTATAAATGCTCAGCAAGCACTTTACCAACTAAGCTACTCCTTCAGTTCCCATTAAGTTCAATTAGAGATACAAAATATTCATAAGGTACAAATAGTACCTAGGTATTCTACACTAGATGCTACTGCCAAAAGAAAGCAAGGAAATACTTGGCAGTTTAGCAGTAACCAAATATAGGTTAAGACTATTTAGGAAGCTTTCTTTGTTTTTGTTTTGTCCACTGTATGACTACTCTTTAAAAAAAAAAGAAGTTGAGCTAATTTATAAAATATATTTTAGAGTAAACTACATGGTAGAAGCTCAATAAATATTTAACTATGATTTCACATAATAAAAGTTAAAATGTAGCATGCTTCAAACTTTGCCTAAACAGCATCACAGGACACTAGCTATTATTTATCAAAGACAACTTTGAGGCAATGGGTGAGTAAGTAATGCAGTTGCTGTGCAAGCAAGAGGACCTCAGTTCAAATCCTTGGAAACCACATAAAGCTATGTATGTGATCCTTTGCTACTACAGCAAAAGGAAAGACAAGAAAATTCCCGGAACCCTTAGCTCAACACACAGCAGTGAACAAGTCTCAAGGTAGAAAGTGAGGAACAATACCAGAGAATACACATACACACACAAAGAAATGGTAATTACATTTTTGTTTTATAGTGTAGCAGGACGACCTGCAAATCACTGTGAGTACTGCCAGCATTTCTGAAGTTCCTCAAACAAGAAACTTTGTGGTTTGCCCTTTGCAGAAGGCCTGGGCTTTCTCTTATTGAATTGAATAATCTGTTCTGTTCCTTTTTCTGCCTGAGTTGCCAAGCTCTAAACTAACCACCCCCCTGCTTGCTCAAAAGAACAATCACAGAATGTAGAGCCCATGGTAGAGAGACGTATCCCTTGGTAACCGCAGGTAGCCCTATTGAATTCCCTCTTTCCATCCTTTACTCCTCCTCCCTAAGTAGGGTATATAATTGTATGGCAAACTTTGAATAAACGAACTTGATCAGCTATGAGTTGACTTGTTCCTTTCTCCCTCGTTCGCCTGTCTTTTCCCCTTCGGGAACCAGTTCAGAAGTGCTGCGGGCCAGCACATTATAGGAAATAACAGATAAAACTGACTGACTCTGAAACCTTTAGAACTGGTTATCATTTAAATTTGACCACAGAGACCAGAATTTGCTGGGTAATGACAAAATGTAAATTAAATAATTTTTAAAAATATGGACAATGTTACATGTCTTACAATTTCATATATGCTAAAGCAGAACAATAAAGGCAAACCCCAAAAGTTATCTTAATTAAGAATAAACTTATTTGATCAAGTTTCATAACTACAATAAAAAAGTTAGGTACCTATTTACCTATGGAATTATCTGGTCCTTTTGATTTAGTATATGACAAAAATGCAGCTAGAAAAAAGACAGATGAAAGAAGTTCAGCTCTTCCTACAACACCTGTTACCTAGAAAGACAGGGAATTAATATTAATGCAGTGTCATGAAAACATATTATGTATAATAATACCAGTTTAAAACCTAAAACTTATATTTTTCAAGAGCAGATTTCAGTGTGTTTTTTTTTAAACATAAGATCGCCCTCATGTGGTGAATTTAGGTATCATTAAAAGACATCAGTGATTCATGTAAACAGGTCATTTATTTTAACTGCAAAAATAATAGTTTCTGTGCATTATTTACAACCTTTCACATAGTTATATCTTATATAATTATAATATCTAGATCAGTTCTTTAAAAAAATCTAAGTATTTTCTTAACATGGGTGTCTTTTAAACATAAAGCTATAAATTTGCTAATAGATATGAAAGCTAAAGATAAGAAACTTCAAAAACCTCTTTTAATTCAAAAACACAAAATCCCCAAAGCTTGCCTTTTAAAGTAATGGAACACAATGTACAATTTAAAGTAGTTTATCTCTTTTGTACATGAATGGAAAAACTCAGTTGGATACCTTATGGTTCCAGAGTAGCAAGAGAGAGATAAAATCATTCTGCAAAATACAAACATTTTTGTTTAGGAAGAAAAGCTTATAGGAAAGCAACTAAATTGAGTAGTCTTAGTTCTTCCCTAGAAGGCATTTTCAGAGTGTCAATATATTCAAAATATTATTTGGATATATCTTCATAGGAAGAACTACGTTCATTTATATTTTTCATTAATAACATTAAGAGATTTTATATATATAAGTGCTCTGTCTATGCATGTCAGCATCTGTGTGCACAAAAGTATGTCTGTGGTAGAGGTCAGTGTTGGGTACCTTCTTCCATTGCTCTCTAGCTTTCTTTTTTAAAGATTTGTTTTTATTTTACGTGTACAAGTGCTCATGTGTATTATGCTGTGTATGCCAAGTGCCCCATGAGGCCGAAAGAGGGTGATCCACGTTCTGGATCTGAATTACTGCAGGTTTAAGCTGCCATGTGGCTGCTGAGAACCAAACCTGCGTTTTCCACAAAAGCAGTAACTGCTCTTAAACACTGCACTATTTTTCTAGCCCTTCTATGCGGCTTTTTGGAGAAAGGTTCTTTCAATACCCAAAACTCGGGGACTCAGATCAAGCTGAAGGGATCCTTTTGACTACCTCCACATTGTAGGATTACAGGTGTCTGCTTCCACACATGACTTTTAAATGGGTGTTGGGGATACAAACTCAGGTGCACATGTTTGTGAGGCAATCATTTCACCTATACATATGTTCTTGAACAAACACCATGTTTCAAAAACTACTTTAAATTTAAAAATTTTATATAATGGGTAAGATGGACTCTGTGCATGCGAAAGTGTAAGACTGTACTAAATTAGGAATATTTAAATGCTTAAGATTTAAAAAATCATTTTACAGTTTTACTTACTGCTTCTGTATGGATTGGGTGCACTGCAAAAAGTAGCGCAGCAATCACACTGCTCCTCTTGTCCAGAAAAAGTTTGCAGACTTTAAGAAATATTACACTAACAATAGCATGAAAAACTGTATTTAGGAGATGATAAGACATTGGTTTTAGTTCACTAAGTAGATAGTTTAAGCGAAATGTCAGCACTGTTAAGGGCCTGTATGACTTGTGACTTCTCTCCTAAAAGGAAAAACAACCATTGATTATTAAAATACTTTGGACCCTCAGGCTTCAAAAAGTTGTCACTGCTTTGATTATTAAAATATATAATGATCATAGAGTTACACAAACAAAAAACTGTACTTATCACTAGATGAATAGAAGCATGAAAAGCTTCAAGACTGGAGGAATAGGGGCATGTCATATGTCAAATGATGACTGAGAAACAGACTGCGTGGAGTACTAAGTTTCAAAACAATTTACTCAAAAAAACTCAGCAGGCACTGTAGATAAACATTCATTTATATATCCTCAAGATATTATTCCTTTTTATAGATCAGGGAAATGTTTTACCGTATAAAAGCTGTAGATTTTTTAACGTAGCCAATGAATGATAGACCTAACATTAGAATCCAGTCTGTATGACCCCAAGCTGAAAAGGGTTTAATCCTAAATAAGTAAACACTGACCTTCAAAGAGATAGGCATTCTGTACTATCTTTAAAATCTAATCTATTGATATTGAATTTACCATGTTTTACTGCTTAAATTTATTAGTCATTTGCTGTCTGACTCAAAAGACAAGAAAAATAGGAAGTGACTTGTATTAAATCATTTTGCCCTCCCTATATATATACATTCTCACAGATAAATATTATTTTCAGAAAAATCAAGGTACACTGCCAATGAAACAAATCCTGCTGTTAAGATAAGGGAGTTACAGTGTATAGACACATTCATAGAGCCATTGTTTTTTAGGGAGAAAGTAATTATTTTTTTCAAACATCTGAAAAAAAAAATCTGGAAATTTATTTTCTTAAAGGTCTCAATATTTGTATTCCCTTTTGTGAAACTTCAAGAATCCTCAAAAATATTGAGGCTTGTGTTGGATATCTTTAGTATACTGGTTGGATAGCAATTAAATATCTATCTAAACATATTGACTTAAGAGGTTAAATATTAAACCATATTTGCTTTTTTAAAGATAAGAAAATTATACTTGTAATTACACCTGTAATTAAAAAATTATGTTTTACAAAAAAAGAGAAATTACTATTTACCTCAGACATAGGAGTTCCCCAGAAATCATTCTGAAATAAAGTTTTTAAAGGTGTAGAAGGATGCAGGTCTTTATTATCCAGTATTGCTGAAACATCATCAAAAACAAACCCACAAAACAAACTGTTCCAGTAGCAGGCAGCAACCACACTGACTATTAAAGTCACTTCTTTGAAGTTAATATCAGCCATCTTTCCTTCAAGCACTGATAAACAAAACTGGAAAGACATGCAAAATAAAAATAAAACAAACATTTTCCTCCAAATAATTACAATTTTAGTGTTAACTAATATTTACAATAAAGATTGCACATTTATACTTCCACAGAAAGGATTAGCTTAAATACCATCTATTCTTAAGGAAGAATTCATTGATTAACTTCATTTCTAAGGCAATTATTATTATTACTTATACCACTTAATCTTTGGACCTCTGTCTCTAGTTAACTAGACAGTGGGGGTCCTGTCAATGGTCGCTGGTTAGGCTCACTGGAAAGCAAACACACAATGCATCTTGTGGGAAAGTCTATACATTGAGCACGAATTTTCCAAGACTTAATGGAGCTTTTATTTCAATATAATATGTATTTAAAAATAAATCTAAATCAGAGCTTCTGTAGCTTTTAGTTTCTTAGAAAGCCTTATAGAAGTGTTTCTAGAGTCCTTTTAGTCTGGGTGTATACTAGCAATTACCTAAGCCTAACATTTCTTACTATCTTATTATGTGATTTGGCCTTTTGGAAATATGAGTTTATGACTTGGGTATAAATCACTTATCTTTTACCCTCTGCACTAAAGTTTTTTAGCTCAGAATCTAAGTGCTATAGATGACAATCCTAACTGAGTAAAAACACAATGCAAAAGCCACTGCTTTAGGAATTCTGAATTAGGGGAATGGTGCAGAGTACAAAGAGCTCTATTAACTGGAAAATACAGAAAAAGAAAATTAGCCACATAAAAGAGTGAAAAAATTTTTAAAACAAAACTAAGCCAACCCAGCCATTTTCTGTTCTGGGTAGTGTCACTAGATTCTTGAGTATTTATATTACCACTTGTAAAATGTAGATTAATAGGTTTTAAAAACTTAATATCCAAATACAAAATCTGTGAATAGTATTTGTTTAGATAGTAAGTGACTTTAAAGGAACGAAGATCTTGCCAGAGGAATCACCTGGTTAAGCCCAATACAACAGCAAAAGTCCTTAGGAGTAAAAGAAAGAGGCAGAAAAACCAAAGGCCAAAGGATATGATGTATAAGCCAATGAATGACAGCAGCCTCCACTATGTTGTAAAAGACTAAATAAATAAATCAATCCAGATTCTTTATTAGGACTTCTAAAAACAACTACTGACACTTTGGTTTTATCAAGTTAGAATAATTTTGCACTTTTGATTTTCAAACTGGTAAGTAAACAAATTTAACTGAATCTACTATATTTGTGACATGTTGTTATAGTAGAGATAGGTACTAATGTACCATTTACAAAGTCAGAAGATTTGAGATCTGAGATTATCTGCAGGGGTTTTAACCATATCGGAAAGGAATGAGAAATAAAATTCCAGTTAGCAATAAAATGGGTAATATGGGCAAAGATTTAAAATCAGATGTAAAACTTAAAGGATATATTTAAGCTATACATGAGATATATAATGTGAAAACTTGAAAGTATTTCCATAATCATAAAATGTGTTATACTTGAAGAAAACATAAAATTCCAACCAATAAAGCAGAAGGGACATAGTTACACTGTCTAGAAGTAGTTGCCAAGTAAAATATAAATATTTTAAAGCTTCATTTTGACTTCATAAGTGACTTCCTACCTCTGAAAGGTATGGAATTGCACAGTCCTGTTAATAAACAGTAAAAAAAAAAAAGCTGATGGATATTTCTAATTAACACAATGGACTCAACTAGTATTTTTTTAGCTCTTGCCAAATCAGACTAAAATATGAGGTATTTTTATTATTGGAAGAATATTACATATACAAGGATAAGGACTACTACAGAGGCCATAGCAAATTCTGTAAGCTAGTAAAGTGATAGGATTAGTAAGGTAATCAATGGATCACTAGAAAGTGATTTCTAAGCTGAAAGGGAAGCTGAAGAATTTTGTTCCTAGCACCCCTCCCAACAGCAATCAATAAACGGATTTTAAAGATTTTAGAAAACAGTACTAGGAACAGATGAATTGGTTAAAGTAACTCCTCCTAGGCAAAGACTGGAGATTTCTAGAGTACTAAATAAAACAGGCTACACGATGCTGAGAAAAGAATCATATTAAAAATGAAGCTTAAATAAATTTGTCTACATAATTTATCCTGAGACTCTCCAGTTCTCTTCTCCAATGGGGAAGATAGTTTCCTTCTATTTTATACCATTGGAAACACAGGATCTTAAAGGGTTACAAAAATAAAATAGGTTTCATACCCCAAACCAGGACTCAAAAATTTTTTCTAACAATGGTACAATTCAGAATAATCACCCCACAAGACACAGAAAGTAGCAGTGCTTCAAATTTCTATGAGAAAATGATTTCCAAAGTAAAATTCTTAATTTGGGAAACCAAATTACCTACATGGAAAATCCAAATAGAGAAGTTTTAAAGTTACTAAAACTTCCAAAATGTTTATCATTCTCCGCCAATTAGGACAATATTAAATAAAATAGATAGGGAAATTGGAGAACAGAATCCAGCACGTGACAGTCAAATATCTAAGAAAACAACTTAAGGGAAGAAGGATTTATTATAGCTTATGGTTTCAGAAATTTCAATGAATGCATATCTGTTTTCACTGCTCTGGCCCTGTGGCATGGGAGGAACAGCATGACAGGAAGGCATTAGGGAAGAAAGTTGCTCAGCTGAAGGCAGGAAAGAATAAAGAGAGAGAGAGAGACAAAGGATGGATGCAGAGACAAGACAAATCCTTCAAATGCAAGTTTGCTGGAGATCACATACTCTGTCAGGCTCCACTCAGCAATTTTCACTACCTCTCAGAGTCTATTAAATTATGAACAGATGACTTATGTTATAGAACTAATGATCCAATTACTTCTGAGTAGCTGCTCCTCTGAATACTGCACTTGGGACCAAGTGTTCAGCACATAAAGCTTTGAGGAACATTTCATATCAAAGTTACAAAACAGTATAAAGCAGTGACAATGGAAATAAGCAAGGTGACACCCATAGCATGTCAGAAGGCTTCTGAATGGTGATCCCAAGAACATGTAATACCAATGTATTTAAACAGAAGAACCAGTACATTATTAAATTGCACAGATATATGTTTTATATATACACACACACACATGCACAAAAAATTTGTAAACCAGGAAAGCAATTCAGGTATCCATTATGAAGTATATTTTAAAATGTTATATTATATAAAATATATAAAACATGTTATATATAAGGTCAGAAACTAAGATAAAGCCGTAGGTCCCAGATCTGCTCACATCAATTTACTTGTGATGAAAATGTATTATTTGATTAAAGGTTATAATAACACAAACATTTTAATTTATAGAAGATAATTTGGCATAAGGCAAATTGGAATGCTGGTTTTATAACTATAACTTAGAGTATCAGTGATAACGTGCAGTATAAAATATTGTTAACTAATTTATATATGGATTATAAAAACCTGAGGGTTGCTAGTTTTGAGTTTAATTTACTAACTTTATGAAAGTTAGTGAAGAAATCATGAAATACATGGCATTCCAATCAACAGAATATGAACTAAATGGTGGATGTTTAGAATTAAATTGCCTAGTGAGTTAACTATTATAATTTGTGTAAGTACACTCCAGAATGACCACACAATGACACTGGTTTACATGATCAGTTTAATGGTTTAAATGGTATTAAATGACATATAATCACACTGCCAATGTTTGGCTTAAATTAGGCATCTCATTTAAGTACATAAATAAAAATGAATACATTCAAAGTATAAATGAATTTTAAAATTAAAACTACTTAACTAAGGTTTTTCTTTTTATGGGTGCATTTTATTCATTTTATTATTTTCCAATTTCATGTATACAATATTTTAATTATTCTGACCTCCACTATATCTCCTTTCCAGTCCTCTTAGCCCTTTCTCCACCCTATAAACCCATTTCCCACATTCATATCTTTTTAAGGAGAACAAACATAGATTTATTCAGAAAAGGAGAGAAAGAACTACTAAGAGCAGGGAAGGTTCCAAAGAAGACTATTCCTATGTTTTAAATGTTGCTGATTAGAGAGTTTAGTCCTTTGGAAATGTTATTTTTTAAATGACCTTTCATCATAAACAAAGTAAGATTTTTAAGTTCTAAAGACTACAGAGTATACAGTGTTGTTTAATAAAGCTGGATAGATTCATAGTGTCTATATAGTTAGGCATAATTAAAGAATTATGGTACTTTTAAGCTACAGAAGTTCCATTCAGTAATTATAATGCTCAGCTCTAATATAATCATCAAAACTTGGAGCTTGATTTAACTTTGAGAACTGTTATCTTTCCCAGGCTTAGGCTCACTGCAAATAGGATATGATCCATCTTCCTTCAAGTAGCACCTTATTTCCTTTTAAACATACTCATACATGCTGCTGTTTTGTTGTTAACACTTATATTAAGGTAGAATAAAAAGACAAAGAGGACAAAAGCTGCTGACTTGATCACTATATTCAGACTCTCACAGATGTTTAGGGCTTCTCTGAAGAACAAAACCTCACCTAAGGGCAGGGAATGTAATTCAGTAGTAGAGTGTTTGGTTACCATATAATGTGTATGTGTGTGTTAAAAAGTCTTTTTATGTAGCCCAGTCTATTAGGTCAGGACCCTCCTGTTTCAGTTTTCTGTCTGTGATTATATTCCAATGTCTATGTATCCACATGTCTATGTACATGCAGTATCATACAAATCATATACCATTTTGTCTATCTTTCACCCTACTTAAAAAAAGTCATCAAGTAAGAATCCTGAATAAATGCAGGTAGTTACAAAGGGGCTAGGATAACAGGATTTAAAGATATTCCAAAGGTATGTACCATGAAAAGGAGAATTAGTCTTAGTGCATGTCCTCAGTGCAGTTATGGCTTCATTTAAGGTTTCCTGCAGGGTAGAGTTGGTGAAAAAGTGCTTACACAGTACTCTTTAACAGACAAGATTCATTGGAGGTATTAGCATATATACATATATGCAGTATAAGCAAATGGGATGCCCAACTTGTTTGCTTTAAAAAAGTGATCTCAACATATATGTACATAGAATCAAACTGTAACTGAAGGTCACTCATGATTTGTATTATAGATATAAATTCAATTCCTTCAATAAAATTATATTAAGTACTTCTTGAGGTAACAACCTAATGATATACTTTAGAAAGACAAAATTATAGGACAAAGCTATGACTCTGGGAGATATTTAGCCAAGGAAAGTTCTTCTAGTTCTGTCTTCTGGGAAATAACAGTCATTCAGACCTTCTCTATAGTATCTTCTATTTATTACTATCTTGATCTATAGAACTTGTAGATGAATGAATAGTCCTGTGTGAAAGCTAAGGTCTACATTCCAGGGACTACATTCAGAGGTCCCTGTAATCTGGATAGAATGCTGACACACCCTTAATCCAGTATTCAGAAGGCAATGGTGGTCCACACCTTTAATCCCTAGAAAAAGCATTGGAAGCAGACATGGGAAGCAGAACTCAGAAGGAGTCAGTGTCACCCAGGAAGTAACATCTGAGATGAGTCAGAGTGAATGGCAGACAAAGTGACAAATCAGAAGAAGAGTTAGCAAAGTAAGGACATGCCCAACTCCCACTTGAAAAGGTGGGCTCTCAGCTCCGTTAAGGGGAGTTAAATTAGAAGTTAACAGAAGTAGACAGGAGTCAGAAGAGTCAGTTGAAGAGCAGTTAACAGAGAAAGTTGAAGCAGTCAGTTACAGAGACAGGATGGAGCAGTAAAAGCTCAGGGAGAGATAGACAGACACAAGCTCAGCAGAAGAAGCCCAGAACAGAGAGTGAGTTGAACCAGAAAAATAAGCATTTAGAAGGAGCTAGTCAGAGTGGCTCAGTTAGCAGTAGGTCTCGGAAGGCTAAGACTGAAGACTTCCTAGCTCATGCTTAAATGTTCTAGATTGTAAGAAGGCTGAAGCCTTCCAGTTCAAGGATTAAAACTAGATTGTAAAGAGAAAACACTCTAAGGCTCCAGGGTTCTGGACTAGAACAAGTGATTTAATTAGACAAAATAATAAACTGTCCCCTGCCCTGAAGACACCTGGTGAATCTACATCAACACCTGACATCTACTACGACAGAATTTTTGTATACAAAGTCTGTATTCACACTGAATCAAACTTATCCTTCTATCTCCCTCCTCATGCTAAAGAGAGGCAAGTATCTGCTTGTTATACATGCATTCCTCTACCTGAAAATGAAGTTCCTTCTGGGAAAAAAAAAATCTTGAAAATGTGCATTAGTTAATCAATTTCTTATTATCAGGCAGTATTTTAGAAATTAGAGTAGTAAGTGTGGGAAGTCAGCAAAAGACATTAGTACAGGGAACAGCGGTAACAATTACAAAGGCAAGGCTTTCTCACAAAGTGATTTTGGTTAGATAAAACTGTTCATACAAGCCCAGGTTAGACAGCAGACAGGTCTAGGCAAGTGTTCCTTTAACAAGGCTATTTACAAAATTGTTGCATAAAACTAGCTCTTGGAAAAATTTGAAGAATGAAAAACTGATGAAAAATCACCTTAGCCATTTAAAAATTATATAGCAAGCTGTAGAACAAGAACTTCAGTTAAATTCAGTCAAATAAAATATATAAAGACCTGGATTACAAAATAATTTATTTTCAGTTGTACTCTTAGGTCAAGTAGTGTATTAGATCAAAAATCCTGCGAAGATAAATTAGAAATGGAATTTAAGAAAAATTATACTTTTGTTAAGATTGTCACTGAAATCTACAATCAGTGTATTAGTTCAAAAATACTGTTAAGAAATATTTGAGAATGTAATTTAGAAAAATTACACTTTAGCTAAGACTGTCACTTAGCTCTACAATCTTAGCTTTGTCAGTTATTAATAAACTACTTCTTTGAGCTTATTTTCACTTCGGAAGAGAATAAACTAGGCATCCTTGAAGATATTACAAATATGAACAAGAAAGAGAGGGAAATAGGGGTAGAAAGACCAATTCAAATGACACAAAATTAATAAATGAGTAATAGAAAATAAAGTATGTAATAAAAATAAAGAGAAAAATATCACAGTGATTAAAAACAACAAATTCTTAATTTATCACAGCAGTGTACAAAGAATTACATGTGTTCAATACTGTTTTCACCTCTTAACACTTTTGATAAAATGAACGTGAAATATAATTCATATTCTTGAGTAAAAGTTATAAGGTAAAAATGTGAAAAAGAGTTAAAATTTAACTGATTTCACCAATACTAGTTTCTACAATGGCTAAGAAAGCCTTGCAGCACTATTTAGCCAAAACGATGTGTTCATCACATTAAACGAAAAAACAGTGATTAACCTCTCTAAGCTGAGAATGCGGGCAATGTAAGCACTCATTTTTGTTGTCCTTCTATCAGAAATAATTCAGAACATGAATAGAGTATTTAATGTGTAATCTTAAAAAAAAAAAAAAGGAACTCGATAATCAGTCCTACAAATCTGATGATTGTCTTTAAAGTTTGTTTCAGATACCCTTCTTTTCTTTCAGGGTTATTTCTTGTTTTTCTCAACTGGTTTGTACAGAAATCTTTTCAAAAAAGAAAATTTAACTGTCTGGTTTTTAATTCTTTAAAACACATATAAAGATGAGATACACTGTTTCAAAGAGGAGACTTACAGCTTCCTAAGTTACCTGCGGGTGTATAATGTTCATGGTTTGGGCAAAAGTTGCCGGAGTAAGATATTGTAAGTGCCCTAGAAGGTGCTTTCACCGAAGAGAACCCCCCTACCCAACCCAGCAAGTGACAGCAGAACGCCCGAATTCGGTGTGGCCCTCCTACCTCCTGCAGGGCTAGACCCGTACTAGCCTCCCCCATCTTCAGCCTGCACTCCACACTTCTCAACCTAATAAGCACTACGGTTTGCAAGCTGCTGCAGGGGGTCGGCAGGCAGAGGGGCTGCGCAATCTGGGTTCTTCACTCATCCCTGACCATGAACCCGGGGGGCCTCGCTCCGCTTTACCCAAGCAGGCTAAATATACCGAGGAAGCTGGAAACTTTTTTTTTTTTTACTCCCTTCTTACGGAAGCTACTAACTGGGAAACCCCGACACACACACCTGAGCAGCAGGAGCAGTCTTCCTCAACTCTGCAAGGTCCCGTCGGCCCTTCAGCCCCAGGGTAGGGCTTCCCTAAAACGCAAGTGCTCCTTGGAACTCCTCCCGGCCGCGGACTGACCCCGACCTCACCTGAGGGCAAGTCCGCCAGGGAACGGATCAGAGAAGCCTCTGGGACAGCGGACCGGAGAGTGACTCCGCGGAAAATACTGTCATAGTCCGCCACGCTCGGGTCCCCGGGAGCGCCTAGATTCAGCCGCCGCGCCTCCAGCCTCCCGCCTCCCGATGCTTCCCCAGCATCTCCAGGGCGGCTGCAGCTTCCCGCACTGCATGCCGGGAACCCGCTGCTTTCTCAGGGACTTCTAGTCCCAGGATGCACAGCGAGGCCGACCGGCACTCTGGGATGTAGAGTCCCAGTCTCACGATTTTCCCTCATCCATGATAAGGCCCTGGCGGGAAATACAGCCGTAAAGCTTTTCCCTCGGTCGTGAAATGTAGTCGTCCCTAGTATCCGGGGCCTAGTTCCGGCCTCGGCTGGGCGGGGAGTGTTGTCGCCTAGCAGCCGCTGCCGCTTTGGCTGGTTCGGGAAGGGGTGGCGGGATCCTGATTCCGCGAGGACCGCACTAGGCAGAGAGAGGCCGGGGCCGTGGCCGAACCCGGAGCGGGGTTCGCTGTAGATGAGCGTCTGTCGCTGGTTGCAAGGCTTGACTTAGGTGGGTGGATCCTTGTGAGCCGGGGCCGCTTAGATCTCACAGATTAATAATCCTAAGGGACAGCATGCAGCCTACCTACCCGGCCCTTCTAGCCTCCAGTCCGCCGTGCCTTGGCCTTCCAGATTCAGATTGGTTCCTCCCACGCTTCATTCAGCTGAGCTTTCGTTTGTACACTTTAAAAGTACTCCCGTCCCTTCTCAGAATCGGAGAACGTTTTCAAACTTCCAAACATCCTGGGGGTTGGTACCATCAGTGACGGTAGGGGACCTGGAAGAGGGGACTCAGGTCTTACCTCCGACATCGTTTTAGCAAAGAAGTAATAATTTAGGTAGTACATAATCGGATAGTTTGTGCCACGTGGACTAATTCTAATCAAAATGTGCTGTTCAGGAGCCATAGCTCTTTGCTAACATTTCAGAGAGTTAGAATGATAATGTAAATATTGTAATGCTATTTTCCTTGAAAATACTAAAACCCAATTTGTTTTGTTTTAGGGGGTGAAAGACATTGAAAGAATTCAAGATGCCACCTAGTATAAACTGGAAAGAACTGATCAAAGTTGATCCAGATGACCTGCCGCGACAAGAAGAGTTGGCAGATAATTTATTGATTTCTTTATCCAAGGTGCTTAGTAAACACAGTTACTATGTGAACACAGTTACTTACAATGTGATTAATTCAAATTGCTTTTTGAAATCATTGAATGTTACAACTGGAAGAGTGCTTCTGTTTTACTTACAGGATATGAAATAGTCCATTTTTCCCCCTTAGGTGGAAGTAAATGAACTAAAAGAGGAAGATCAAGAAAATGTGATACATCTATTCAGAATTACTCAGTCACTAATGAAGGTTTGTATGCAGGAGATACTTAACAGTAAAGGAAATGTAAGACTATTTCTATATAAACTAATCTTTATGGGAGTACTTGAAAGGCACATGTCACTCCTTAAAAATGAATGTAGATTTAAAGAATGTGGGTTGTACTGTGCTTAGCAAACTTAGTTCCTGTTCTAAAAATCTTAAAAAGAATGTACAGGAGAAAAAGCGTTTTAAAAATAGCATTAAAAATATAACCAGAGGTTCAAAACTGCAAAATATCTCTTGTAGAAGCTAATAGTGAAATGGTAATAGGATTCTACATTTTTCATAAATAAATACTGAGAAAGGATATGTACTTACTCTTTATATTAGGGTAAGTGTGTATAGAAAGTTTGTTGCAGGCACAACAGATATTGGGTGGGCAGTTTCAGCTGTATTGTCTAGGGGTGTGAGGGTGTATTTTTTGTTATCAGCAGTTTAAGAATGTTTTAAAGTTTCGAATTATAATTGGTAGATACAGAAATGTGCTTAAGGCAAAACTAGATGTGTTTTATAGTACAGAATGAAGGCTATTAGAGCTAGTTAGCTCCAGTTGTCAGAAGGAGTTAAGACATAACATTATATACCAGAATAATAATTAGAACAGAAAAAAAGATGATGGAAAACACTTAAAATAGGGGATATAAAATTTAAAGAAAAATAAGAGATGACTCAAAGTCATGCCATTCTAGAATTCATAGCCTTAAGTATTCAACAAATATTTACTGACTGTCTCTATGTGCTAGCCCCTGTACACACTAAAGACTGCGATAGCAAATAAAACAAAATTTGCATTTTTATTATAGTACAATGTAAATAATCCAGATTTTTCCTTCTCATTTTAATCTTTAGATGAAAGCTCAAGAAGTAGAGCTAGCTTTGGAAGAAGTTGAAAAGGCTGGAGAAGAACAAGCAAAATTTGGTAAATGTCTTGGAAAAAAAATTGTGATTCCATTATTTGTTAGTACAAAATTAATTAATCATATTCTTAAAATATATATTCACTTCATATTGAAAGATGCTGCGTCTTTTCACAGTTCCAGGGACTGACTTGACTGATGTGGCAAGGAGATGAAGAAAAGACAACATATATGCGTAGAAATGTTGGGTTCCGGTGGCCTGGGTTCTCTGATGGAGAAACTGGAGCACCTCAGAAGCTCAGTGTCTTTATTATACACACATCAACAGAGAGGCAGGGTTGTTGCATGCAGCTGAACATGAAGAGTGATTTCATGCAGATAAACAAGGAGGCAGGGTTTCTGGTATACAGTTGAACTAGGAAGCAGATTTAGTTAATCTCCATAGGAGTAGTCTCTGTAGATGAGCCATAAATGTCAGGGAAGAAAGCTATGGTGGTCATTTTCTGTTTATACTCTCAACATCTGCATTCAGACTAGAAGGGAAGGCTTTGCCATTTCCCTGAGCCTAGCACAGGGAATGCTCTGCCATTTGCCATAGGTCTGAGGCTTTGGAGCCCTGACATGGCTTTGCCCATGTCACTAGCACTCATTGACCCAGGACTTAACTCACTCAGGCCTGCCTCTGCTTTCTACATCAAGACATGTCTAGAATGCCTATTCCATGGATTTGACATATGATAATTACTTTCTTTTATGTTATAAGAGGATGGGATCTTTTATAGAGAATTGTACTATTGACATTCACTTAAAATCTAATTAGAAATTTAACTAATTGAAACATTTGTATTTTTTTAAAATAGAAAATCAATTAAAGACAAAAGTAATGAAACTGGAAAATGAACTGGAGGTATGTCTTTTTGTATTAATGGTGTAGTTGTTATTAATTGTATTATCTCAAATTATTTTCAAATTTTTCTATTACTGGGTTGAAAAAGGATAATTTTGTGCTCAAGAGTTAGCTCATAGTACAGTATGTGTTTTGTGATTTGATTTTTTAAGAATTAAACATCAAGTAAAATGAAACCAGTTAATATCTGAATGGAGCTATTTAGAAAAGTATATAGAAAGCTTAGTGGTAATTAAGGTGAAGGTGTGTTGGAACTAAATACGTTGAGATTCTGAAAAGGTAAGGGATGCGATACAAAAGGATTAGCCTTTGAAAGGAGGATAGGGAAAAGGAGATATGTATAGAATTTTTTCAAGATTGTGACTTTAATGCTTAGAAGCTGAGATATTGGAAATGAGATCATCTGTAAGATTTACAAATGGTAGGCATTATGGTCAAAAGTTAAGGATGCCATAAACTTAGAAATATAGTGGAGAAAACACTGGAGATTAAGGGATATAGAGTAGATTGAGTTTCTAGTCCTCATTATTTTGACTTAACTCTGTGCACTTGGAAATATTTCATATTTCCTGCTGTATTTCAAGCTCATGGAAAAATATGAAGCACATTAAATAAATATTTTTATAATAAATGATTTATGAAGTTGAATTGGTTCTGTACTAGTATTTAGCCAGACAGCTGGTAAAGAATAGAAGAACGTGGCAGATGAAAGTCTTGGTAGGAAGTGGTTGAAGTATTAATGATGAAATCTTAACTAAATAGGAAGAATGTCAGAACTGGAGTTGGGACAGAGGAAGGTTGGAGACAGGGAACAGGAAAAGTCGAGGATCTATGGAGTTCATTGAGTTTGTCAAAGGGAAAGTATCAGAGGATAATTGAGGACAATGTTATTTTGGACAAGGATCTACTATGGACCTAGGACTGGCAGAATATAATGAATTAAAAAGTAAGTTGTTTGTAACTTGCTAATTAAAGTTATTAAAAGCATTAAAACTTATTTAAAAAGTTTTCAAAAATAACCCATGTGAAAGTTATGTGATTATGGAAATTACTTAGTTTGATTTTTGATGGAAGATTGAGCTACTACATGCCTGACTCTCAAGGATTTTAAGTAGGAGTAGGAAATTGGTGGCTTGCTGATACCAGGAGTGTATTGGAGTGGGATAGCTAGAGATCTTACACATTCAAAACAAGTGAAGATACCGAGGAGGTTAGAAGAATGACCAGGTTGGTAGCTTGGAGGTTCCAACATGGAGAAAACCTGAAAAACTGACGCCTTCTCTTTATCCTGAAAGAACGAACAACTTCCAGCTGAGAAAGTTCCAAGCTTTGTAAGGAAATAAAGAAGGATTTAGATAAAAACTAAAGCTCAGGATGTAAAATATGTGTTTTGGAAGATGCTTTTAGAGAACACAGTGCAAAGCTTCTTGAAGTAGAGAAGACTGAGAAACATTTGATTAAGAGAAGAGTGGCAGAAATGTGTGGCAAGGGTTCGCCATGGGTCAAGGGTAGGTGACTAATGAGTCAACGTTTTGTGCCACAGTCCAGTTGACAGAAATATGAAGTAAAATGAATTTAAATGTCTGGAAAGTTTTAAAGTGATCCTGTTTTGGCTTTCTTATAGAGTAGTACTAACTTTACATAGCTTTACATTTATATTTGTTAAAACTAAAAATTCAGTTCTTTTGTTGCACTTGACACAATTCAACTGAACAAATGGCTTCTGAACTAAACAGTGATGGACACTAGAGAGTATTTCTGCGCTGCCATACTACAAAGTATTGCTTTTTGTACCTCATCTGTAGTATCAGGGAAAAGGCAAATCAAGCGCACCAAACTCGTTTCAGGTCTCTAAGACTCAGGAGCAGCCTTTATAGTTCACAACCTTTTGTCTCTCGGACTTTGCAATTTAGTTTGTACCTATGCTTCAGGGACTGTAACAACCTGCAGTCAGTTTTTCGTGGTTCTTTTGATGGTTCAGGAAATCTTATGATTGCTGGCTTCCAAATTAAAGCTAAATAAGTGCAGGTTTATTTTTTATTATCTAAATCTAAATATATTTTGATCATATCCTTCCCTTCCCACTAGTCCTTCTAGATCCTGTCCTCCTCCCTAAGTACCCTTCCTGAAGTTCCTTTTTAATGGTGTTTACATGACTATGATTTTAATACCTGAGGTTGAAGCATAATGCAGATGTAAAGTCGGGTACTTGTCTGTTGATTCATTTGAACCTTCATGTCAAAATTAATTACTTATATTTAGAAGACTTAACCTTTGTCTTATGACTTCAAGATGGCTCAGCAGTCTGCAGGTGGACGTGATACTCGTTTTTTACGTGACGAAATTCGCCAACTTGAAAAGCAATTGGAACAAAAAGATAGAGAATTGGAGGATATGGAAAAAGAGTTGGATAAAGAAAAGAAAGTTAATGAACAAGTAAGACACTTTGATCTCAATGAATCTTAATTGTTTAAGATAATCCTGCGTGGCTAATCTTGCTTTTTATAATTATCTTTGATACCAGTTCTTGGTTATATTTTGTAGTTGAGGAATAATGTATACTTAGCAATTTTTGTAGTAGTCTTTATTTTGTTATCACTTTTTAAAAAAATATAATGGAACTACCTACTTCTAATGAAATGATCTGGAAATTAAGTCTTTAATTTTGTGGCATGCTTTTCTGAGGACAGTAGAATTACATAATATTAACTTTGGGTAATGAATTTCATGTTCATAAATAAGCAAGTGATTTTTCTTATTGTCATGATTTATCTTCGTGAGTTATATATGAATTAATGAATTTTGATGTGGTAAAATTGGAAAACTTCTTCAACTGCTAGTATAAGTTCCTTTTTCACCTTTAATTAAATCATTATTGCAGCATAACTAAAACTTTGCTGTATAGTACAAAGTTTCTAGTTCTAAGAGATTTTGCAATTTATAGTTAAGTATAACATAGAGATAATATGATACTTTATGAGTGCATCAGGATGTAGATGGATTCACTGGAGGGATATTTAAACCAGTCTGTGTGTAACATGCAATGCATTAACTGAGTCTGGGAGTAGAAGTGAGTATGGCAACAAAATTAAAATGTAATATAGTGTCAAAGAAGAGAACAGTCTGGATAGAAGGCACATCATTTACTAAGTCGAAGTAAGAAATATTCAAGAATTACAATTACTCATTTGGCTGAAATACAGACAAGTACCACTTGTCGGGTACTTTGTATGCCTTAATTCACTATTTATTTGAAACCATATGCGAGGTAGATATTTCTGATACAGTACAAATGGAGAAATGACAGGATTAGAAAGAGTAAGTGCCCATTGTGGCAACTAATAAATGATAAGTGAGGATTTGAATATTGATAGTTCCACTCAAGAATGTGCTGTTAACCAACCACTCTCCATCCTATTTTACTTTCTGGGTTTTAATACTCGTGAATTTCTGTAAAGGCCAGGTCCTGAAGAATTCTTCTAAAGTATCAAAAGAGAATTTTTTAATACAAGGATAGTATGGCCAGATCAATGATTTTAAAGCTTACTCTGCTTTATGGAAAGTGGATTGAAGAAGGTCAAAATTAGTAAGGAGTCATTTGAAGTAATTCTGACAAGTGCTGATGGTGGTCTAATTACGGGAATAATTGATGGGATTAAGAGATGTAGATATGCTTGAGAGAAAGAGATATAATTGGATGAGGTGAGTGATTAATGGGGGAGAGTAATAGAGAGTCTGGTCTGGAACATGTATAACTTTTGTCTCTTTTAGCCTTGAGTTTGCTTTTGGCAAATTTTTTTAAATTGTGAAATTGAGCTTTTTGTATGTGGTTTTTAAAATCCTTAGTTTAAAAATCTGTGTTATTTGTGTCCTAGTGTGATATGAAGTCTTTATTGGTCTTTAATAGTTAAAATATTCTCTACTTTATTGGAAAGGTTTTAGAATTTAAATCAACAGGCTAAATATGGGATTTATATGGAATTACTTTTGAATTTTATCTTATATTTTTCACTGTTTTAGTTGGCTCTTCGAAATGAGGAGGCAGAAAATGAAAACAGCAAATTAAGAAGAGAGGTTAGTAGAAAATTTTAGTGTTTGTGATGGTTCAATCAAGATTCACTTGTTTAAAATGTTTACTTATATTTTAACCAGAATATAATCTGTGTAACTGATTGTGATACAAGCTGATTTTATGATGACTTTGTCTCAGAGAATTACAAAGTCAACCAAATACGAGGCTAGAGCTAGGTAGTTCATCCCTCCTTTGGATCTATTTGGATAAATCTTGTTTTCTGTTACATAAGCCATGCTTGCTAATCAGCTAATTAAGCATATGAGTAGATTTCTTTTCTTACGGCTCTTTGTCCAGCATTCTTGTAATTTTGTTTCTTATGAAACCTTATAAGTTATATTATTATTTTTGTGTATGTGCTAAATAGTAATTTTCTGTCTTGTAACAAAAATAATTTTAATTAAAATATGGCCACATCATTTCCCCACATCCTGTTCTTCCTCTAGCCCCCCTCCCCTGCCATGTCCTTTTCTTTTTATTGTTTTATCTAAAATTTCTTTTTAATCTAATCAGAATTTTTTTCTTTAGTTTCATGCTGCTTAATATTTTTACTTTCTTTGGCTATTTTAAATAATACATTCAGTTGTCCTGAACTGTTCTTTATTCCTGTTTTTTTTTTTTTTAATACTTAAATGTTAGTTTTAATTATGTGTTGCCTTTCTCATTTCTAATTATCCTTTTCCTGTCCTTTACTGAAGAACAAACGTCTAAAGAAGAAGGTGAGGCCATAAGGGTAGTGAAACCTTGGGATTTTAGAGATGCACTCTGGGAGCACTAGTTAACAGATAGAACTTTGTCATTGTCAATAGTATTGTCCTGTTGTTTTTCTTTTGGCTCTGGATAGTATTTTAAATGTATGACTGCGTGTTTGTTCTAACCTCAGAATGAACAGCTCCGTCAAGACATTGTAGACTATCAGAAACAAATAGATTCACAGAAAGAGTCTCTTTTATCAAGGAGAGGGGAAGACAGTGATTACCGATCACAGTTGTCTAAGAAGAACTATGAACTGGTTCAATATCTGGATGAGATTCAGGTAAGATGAGTAAGACATTCAGAGCAATGGTTTTATAAACTTTAAAATCAGGATGGTGTAAATCTAATATTTGTCCCTCTTTGTAATTTTTGCTTATGTATTTAAATATTGCTTATGTATTTAAATATTTTATGTATGTATAATGCGGTCTATACATTAGTGTGTGTGAGTGGGTGCCTGCACATGTGTGGAGGTCAGATGGTAACCTCTGGTATTTGTTAACTTCTGCCTCTCCTGCTCTGTATTCCAGGCTACCTAGCTCAGCTAATTCCAGGGATTCACCTATTTCTCTCTCCCATCTCATAGTGGGAGCACTGGGAATAGAGATGCATTGTACTATATCTGGCTATATGTGCATTCTAGTGATTCAAAATGAGTTCACATATTTACACTGCAAGTATTTTACCCACTGACACATCTCTCTGGCTACACTATGGAATTTTAAAGCAGAAAATAAATTGTGTCTTTGAATTTACAATTTTTTTATTTATTCTTTACATTTGTCTATCTTAGGCAACAAGAACAATTGAGATCCTATATATAATTTTCTTGATATTTGACTTAATTGGCCAATGCCACCTTAATCCTAGTAGTCTATAAAGAATCTTTTTTTTTCTCTAGAAGACTCCATGGCTCTATTTATATAATATATTAAACATTATATCCTTGGCGGTGGTGATGCACAGCTTTAATCCCAGTACTTGGGAGGCAGAGGTAGGCAGATCTCTGTGAGTTCTAGGCCAGCTTGGTCTATAGAGTGAGTTCCAGGACAGCCAGAGTTACAGCAGAGAAACCCTGTCTTGAAAGCAAGAAAAAAAAAGTATATGTGTATATATATATGATGAAATATATGCAATTATATATTTAATTGTAACCTAGTATAAACTTCAGTTTCTTGTAAAACCATTTTAAAGTAATAATATATTTTAACATTTTTAGACCTTAACAGAAGCTAATGAGAAAATTGAAGTTCAGAACCAAGAAATGAGAAAAAATCTAGAAGAGTCTGTACAGGAAATGGAGAAGATGACTGATGAATATAACAGGATGAAGGCTATTGTGCATCAGACAGATATTGTTGTGGAACAGATAAAAAAGGAGAATGAGCATTATCGACTTCAAGTAAGAGTTACTGTTGAAACCAAGCCATGTTTGCATAAGCTTCATATGGATTCATTACCGCTTATTTGAAACTGGAAATACTTAAACGTTCCAGGATGTGTACTTTGCTGCTTTTCTTAATATAGTAATATGCCATCATCCTGATAATATTTGTCCACAAAGGTTTGGCCGCCTTGTCACTGGCACCTGTAATTCTTCCCGTTTAAGGAGCGTAAGTGATGCATGAGTGAGTGTAGTCAGCAGTGCTGCCAGTAGTTAAGGGGGTGAAGATTTTCTGCTGAATACTTAAGAATTCAGTAGCTGTGACATTTAACCTCATGTCTTAAAAACACTGGAAATATATTAAAGATCAGCACATTGTTTGTTATTTAAATAGGATAAACTTGTTTAAAAAATATAATGTTTAAAAATATGATTCTGTAGTAAAAAAATAATTATACAACAGTATGTTACTGTAGCTTATCAGAAGTATTCCAGATTAATTTTTCTTTTGATTTTTCTTAAGATTTTTGGAAAATATGTAGGATATATATATATAAAGTCTTGGGGATAAGGTGAAAGTCTAAACACTAAATTCATTTATGCTTCTTGTGCCCGATAGGTATACCATGAATAGGTTCATACACCTGTCTTTTGACTAAGATACAGCACATGAAATGTGATAAGGAATCTTCCATTGTGGCAGCATAGTGTCCAATTTGGTAGCTTGTCAGATTTTAAAGTTTCATTTAATATTATACAGCCATTAAATGTCACCTTTACTCTAGGACTATGCCAGTAATAAATATAATATATAATAATATAATGCATCTGCAAGCATGTTCTTTTGCATAAATAAATATGCATATGTAGTAATATATTAAATTGCACTGAATTGCACCAGTTCATGCACTCACTGTTACTTTTAGGTGCGAGAGCTTACAGATCTGCTGAAAGCAAAAAATGAAGAGGATGATCCAGTCATGATGGCTGTCAATGCAAAAGTAGAAGAATGGAAGGTGATTTCTCAATTGATAAAACTTTTTCTCATTTTGTATTTTAACTTTAATTTTGATTTGTAAGGAATTTATACCAGATAATAACATTATGTTGCTTTTTAAAAAGTTTATTATATGTCTTGGCAAGATAAGCTCTAAAATTGCTATATGGAGACCTTGAACTCAGTTGTTTATTAGACAATCTCTTTCAAGGCAAGATTAATCAGGAATGAGTTTAGGAAAAAGATTTTTCAAAATCTTTTTGAAAACCTTTTCAGAGTACCTCCTTTCTGTGCCTGATTTCCGTGTTCCAATCTCACTTAATTCAAGATCCTTATCTCCTATTATGAATCTAGGATTATGATTATTGCTATTTGTGAACTTTCTGAGACGACTGAATTAGTAATTTCTATTGTAAAAGCTGTCACTTCTAGTGTCTCCATTACTGGGCATGCTCACACAAACCTTGCTGGCAATTAGGAATTGTTGATTATCTGGAAAGCTCAGATAATCTATATTTTTAACAAATGTAGTTGCAATGGGAATGAAGATGAATGAATCACGAAGGAGTTAGTTAATTTGTGAAGCATTAGAAAATAAATGTTTTAGCCTATCTAGTTGCTATTGTAACCACTTAGCTGCTGTTCCAACTTGAAAACAAGGGACAGACAACCCATGAGTTAATATGGCTACTTTTCATAACCTTATAAAAAAAAAGTCAGGCCAGATTTTTCAACTATGTAGTATTATTTTCCAGCCACTGGAAAAAAGCAGTTATTTGAATCACATTTAATTATTTATTTTTTGTACTTGTAGTAAATGAGTCTTCTGTTGTATGACATTTAGGAAGTTTTTAGTTTTTCTTTTGGAAACTGTTTTAATGAGAAGTTTTAGATATATATTACAGATAAATAAATATTTTGGTAAAATCAATTACTGAAAGCATGATTGTGATCTAAATTGCAAGTGTATCTCTCTAGCTTGTCATTTATCTTTTGACTCTCATAATTTTTGCTGTGAAGTATTTACTTTTATATTGTACAATTAAAATTATTATATTTTATTGGTTTTTGATCTTTCGTTATGACTAGATACTCTTGATATTGCAAGGTCAGTGGGCATATGCCTATTCTTATTACTCAGAAGGTTGAAGGTCCTGAATTCAAGGCCATCCTGGACTTCTGAATAGTGAGACATTATCTCCAGATAAACAAACAAACAAGAAAGCAAATATTGCAGCTAATACACTTTGAAAAAGGAAAATAAAATACCTTATCTCATCTTATTCCTATTATCTTCTGGTTTTCTATTTTTTATTTTAAATTTTTAAGCATGTGTGTTTTTATTTTTTTGAGGTATAATGGATGCAGCAGAAGGACTTTGATTCAAGCAATTTTTATTGAATATTTTATTTTTCTCGTACTGAAATATTGTTCTACTCCTATTACACAAAAACTTGTGTTGAATTTAAGTATTTTCTGAACTCATTTCATTCATTTGATTGAGATGTTTTCTAACTACATACACTTTTAATTGTTGCATGTCTAAATAGTTGGAAACGCGTTCTCATTATTTTGATTTTGTTTCTTAGACTCTTATGAAAAATTTTGATGATTTTTATGAACATTTATATGGTTTTTTTGTTGTAATTATTGTTCCCCGTAGATAAAAACACAAAATACCCTTTCATTCATTCATTCAAGGTATTTTATAAATTTCTGTGACATTTTAGTGTTTATTTAATAAGCATCTTGTATGAAGCACTTTGCAGTTATATAACTTTTCCTTTAGAAATGAGATCTGAGACACAGAGGGTTTTCTTTTAGAATTGAATTGTGAATTCCAAAGTGTGTGTGTGTGTGTGTGTGTGTGTGTGTGTATTACATATATAGTACTTAGAGTTACTGACCTTTTTTTTTTATTAAATAGATTGTATTTCCTGGCTATGGGAGATGACAATATCAACACAATTCCTGCTCTGGTAGCATGAAGTGTGTAGTTTGCATCTCTGGCATCATGTGAAAGCATGTAGAGGAGGCAGAGACAGGCAAATTCCTAAAGCTCATTGGCCAGTTAATCTAGTTAACCTGTAAGATCTAAGTTCATGGAAGACCATAAATCAGTGGAAAGCCATCCCACATCACCCCCTGTCCTCCATATACACATGCACACACAAACACATTATGCACCACACACTGCAAAAGAAATGTAAAAAGAACTTAATTTTTGTATTATTTCAAATGTACTAAAAGTATTTACTATTTTCTACAAATGGAGAGGCGTTTGTTAATATTTCTTTTTTCTAACAGATCTTATTTTGTTTATAGTTAATTTTGTCTTCTAAAGATGATGAAATCATTGAATATCAGCAAATGTTACATGATCTGAGAGAGAAACTTAAAAATGCACAACTTGATGCTGATAAAAGTAACATTATGGCTCTAAAACAGGTAAAACTTCCTCAAAATTTTCAATATCAGCAAATTATATTAAAATTTGAGCTGTTCTGTCTGTTTTTCACTATGCTTAATTTGGCTTCCATTACTGAATATGTAATAAGCTTTGAAGTTTCTCATATGTTCCTAGATTGAGGTAGGTGAAACCAGAATTAAGTTAGAATGAGAAGTACTCTTCAGAATAGAATAATTTTGCTTTTCTATATTTCTATGTGTTATTAGTCAGAAATTACTTAATGGGAATCTTTTAGAAACCTGTAGATAATTTAAGATATCTTACTACCTAATTAATGTTTATTATTGTATATCTTATGCCTACATGAAATAAAGTAAACTAAGTGTGGTTATATTGTGAATGTGTTGCCTGAAGCTTTCATTTTTAGCAAAATAACCTCATTAAGAAACATAAAACAAAACAAGAATAACCAGCACTTCTTTTATGTATGTTTTTTCCAGTTAACGTGCTAAAGACAGAATAAATTTTTGCTAAAGACAAGTTTCTCTATGTAGCCCTGGCCATCCTGGCACTTGCTCTGTAGGCCAGGCTGGCCTTGAACTCAGAGATTCACCTGCCTTCCAAGTGCTGGGATGTTTAAGATATACTTGAAGAATGAGAACAATGTGAAGTTGTTGTTTCTAAATTGAGTACAAAAGGCATAGAAGCTAAACTAGATGAAAAAAAGTGCAGAGAAAAGTATATGAAGTGTTACAGCTAAGATTCAGTGTATGATGAGGTGAAATATTCTGTAAGGAGTTATAAAGGCCCCCAATACTAGGAAATTCTGGAATACATTTTTCCATTTTTACCTATTGGCATGGTAACAGTGGACTACACGTTGTGTAGTGCAGTTTGAGGATACTAAGACTTGCTGGGTCTGTCAGGTGGCTAAGTGGGTAAAGACACTTGTTGTCATGCCTGACAACCTCAGTTCCTGGAACACACATGGTAAAGGAAGAGAAAGAGAACTGACTCGTACAAGTCGTCACATGACCTTCACACACCTGCCTGCACACATACACACTCAAAATAATAAAAATTGTTTAAAAGAAACATAGAACATTGACCACAAGAAAATACATTATCTTATTTGTTGAAAAATATATATGTTCATATCATATATATGAAGGTTTATTTGATATTTCAAAATATTTTATAGGGAATCCAGGAACGAGATAGTCAAATTAAGATGCTTACTGAACAAGTAGAACAGTATACTAAAGAAATGGAAAAAAATACTTTTATTATTGAAGATTTAAAACATGAGCTCCAAAAAGACAAAGGTAATTTAATATTTTATAAGTATGTGATTTTCATATATCATTGTACTTCAAAAGACTGTTTTTACCAAAATAATATTGTTATGCCTCTAAAGTATTGTTTAATTATAAACATTTTAAATTAATTATATAAACCATTAACTACAGCATGTATTCATACTGTTTAAACTTAAAAGTAATGCATCCTTTTTATCTTTCTCATGAAAATTACTAAGACAATATTTGCAGGTAGACTGTATAAAGAGTTAAAATGGTAATGTACATTTATAATTATAAAATGCCTTTTTATATTTTTTATAATTAACAAAGATGCTTTAGTGAATATGTTGACCATTGTCAGTTATTTTCAGAAGTAATTTAATTTTGTGTGTTGGTATTTGAAATAATTCTACAAAAGTCTCTCATCCTGTTCTTTGACTAAGTCATACTAATTTTCCTGTCACATCAAATCTTCTGAATTTAAGCCCTTAGAATACCAGTATTTCTATAAAACTATATCTTGTAAGTATACTGAAGTACAGTAGCTCAAATGATTCAAAATAAATTCATGGGCATACTTATTGCTGAAGATTAGAAAAAACATAGGCAACGATGTACAGATTCTGAGTTAGAGCATGAAGCAAAAATGTCACTGGACATGATTGAACAAAGTCTTGACATAAAGGCATAAGCAATGTTGATGGCTAAAACCAGTGGAAGTGTGTTCAAAGTTGTCACTAACATGTTTAGGAGTCAACAGGTAAATGTTGGTAGCTGTAATAGAATGAACAATCACAATAGCAGAAAACAAAGATCAAAGAAGATGTTAAAGGATCAGTCACTAAGTCTTGTAGTTTATTGTAAGGACTTTGATTTTTATTTAGATTGACGAGATGAGATTTAGTCTCATACCTACACTATGCAGTAGACTATAGCAATTGTAAAGTAGGAAGCAGAGAGAGCTGTTATAAGTCACAGGAATAACCTAGTAGGCTGTTCATTATGCTAACAGAACTTTAACTGTGGTCAATTTTAACTGTGTTTTGAAGGTGTTAGAAGTTGAGTTAGATGATTTGAGAGACACTCATTAGGACCTTAGGGCAGGTTTAGAGATGATGAGGTAGTGGTTTGGATATGTTAAATTTGAGATATTTATTAGGCATCCAGTTCAAGGTGTTAAGTAGATACTTGTATATGGATTCTAAAGTTTTTGAGCACAATTTAGGCTAAAGATCAAAGTTTGGTGGCTGTTTTTGTAAAAATTCAGTTTGAACAGTTTGAAGTTCAGAGACTAGTCATCAGGGGAAGGAGTATAGTATGTAAAAATCTCAAATTGAATATCTGGAAATGCTTCTAATTCAGAGGCTAATGCGATGAAATGAAACAACCATAGAAAACTAAAATGGATTATGCAAAGAGATGGTAGGTACACTATAAGAATGCATAGTTCCGACAACTGGTCATGAAATGCCATCTAGGAAAAAATAAACATTATTTCTGAATGTAGTGCAAGATGAGCACTGAAAATGATCATCAAGCTTAGTAATGGCCATGTTTGAATCCAAGGAAAACAGAAAATGGAGAAAAGAAATCTAAAAAAAACCTTTTCAGATTTTTTTTTCATCTAAAAGGGTAAAAATGAGGTAGTAGGTTGAGGAGAAAGAAAGTTTGAAAAAGTGTTTAAGTTTAGAAGAAATAACTTTTTTTTTGTTTTTTGTTTGTTTGTTTTTGTTTTGTTTTTCCAGACAGGGTTTCTCTGTTGTAACTCTTGCTGTCCTGGAGCTCAGTCTGTAGACCAGGCTGGCTTCAAACTCACAGAGATCCACCTGCCTCTGCCTCCCGAGTGCTGGGATTAAATACATGGGCTACCACTGCCTGGCAAAATTACTAATTTTCATAGATCAATGGGAAGACTCCATTTGAAAAGTGGAGGAGAAAAAGGACTTTTGGAGATTTGGGTTGGCCATATGTTCAGTAGAAAATCTGTTTTACTGTTAATGGTGGTCAAAAGAAATGTTGATTATATTTACCACTAAATATCCTGTGTCTCAGTGATGGCATCTTTTGTAAAGCGGGCTTTTACAACCTTTTTTTATAATCCATGTCCTTTTAGTTAGAGTAGTTGTACTCAACTCTACTTTTTAGTTGGATTTATTGATAAAATTAAAACAGTATCCAGGTTTTACAAATACAAATTCTAACACATAAGAAGCTTTTGTGCTGTACCATTTCTGTCCCTTTTTGGGGACAGCTCATTAATTGGAAGTAATACTCAATTCTGTTCATTCAAGATTTCTGATTTCACACTGTAGGTACTTCAAACTTTTATCAACAGACTCATTATATGAAAATTCACTCAAAAGTACAAATTTTAGAAGAGAAAACAAAAGAGGCTGAGAGAACAGCTGAACTGGCTGAGGCTGACGCCAGAGAAAAGGATAAAGAGTTGGTTGAGGCTCTGAAGAGATTAAAAGATTATGAATCTGTGAGTATTTTTATTTTGTCAGTCAAAGAGCTCAATCATTCTTGACACCACTGCTCTGTGGCTTTTATTGTGTTCCATGCAGAAAGCATTTTATATCTCTCTTGGTTTTAAACTATTCAAACTTTTGAACATTTGTTTTATGTCAAGAGAATTGTTTCCAAACTTTTTCTTTTTTTAAAGTTTACTTTTATTATTTTTTGTTTTAGATTATAATTACATGATTTCTCTCTTCCCTTTCCTCCTCCAAACCCTCCTCATGTATCTTTCATTACTCTCATTGCTTCTTTCTTCATTAGTTGCTGTTACATCCATATATATATATATTTTTTTTCCAATTATAAATATTACTTGCTCAGCCTGTATTATTACTTGTATGTCTTTATTTGGTATTGGATAACCAATTGGTGTACTTTTCACTGAAGAAGACAATTTTTCCTCCTCAACATTTGTAAGTTGCCAGTAGTTCTTTGTGAGGAGTTGAGGCCTCATGGCCTTCCTCATCTACTTGGCCTGTTGTTGTTATCCCTGTTTAGCTCATGTTTAGGCAGTCATGTTGGTGAGACTTTGGTACAGCTTCTGACATATTAGGAGACACAGTCTCATAGCAATCTCCCTGATTATCTGACTCTTAAAATCTTTCTGCCCCTCTTCTTCAGTGATCCCCAAGCCTGACTGTCCTCCACAACTCTGCATTTTGATTGGTTGTGGTTTTTGTAATGGTTTCCCTCTACTGTAAAGAGAAATTTCCTTGATGAGGAGTGAGGATTTTACTTATCATTAGGTATAAGGACAAGTGTTTAGATTGGTGTTAGGGGTTATGCTGGTTTAGTAAAGTGGTAATTAACCATGACTCCACTAGCGTTGAGTAGTTTCCCTTAGGATTATTGTGCTATGCTGGTCATTGTGGTCATAAGGAACAGCAGTAGGTAGGTCTGTTAGTTGCTTCCCATCTTTGCAAGCTTGTGTGATGCCTTCTGGTAGCATGAAAGCTAGTCCTCAAGAAAGAGGCTTAAAAATCTGTTCCAACTAGGGTCCTCTAAGTCCTGTTTCTAAAATGCATGGTATCCTCAGTAATTGGTATTTATCTTCTACCTCTGGAGGGTCACCAAAGGTAATAGCAATAGGCTGATGTTTTGAGAGTCTCTCAGACAAATTTTACAAACAACTCAAAAGAAGGCATCTCAATATCTGTTTTTGAGGATTTTGTTGGTGATCTTTGGCTCTTGAAGGGAGCATTGTCAGTACAGATGAGAAAAGTTTATTTAAACCATGCATGTATAATATACATATTACATTTGTTATAGGGTTTTTGTTTTTAGATAAATAGTTGACAGCATGAATCCTTGTGGCTTTTTCAGACATCCTTAGTGTTGTTTTAGCCTTCCTCATCCTCTTGTATTTACTTCCCTTCCAGACCTTTTGATGAAAGTGTTCTTTTCAGATAAACAGCAGCTCTGGTGAGGTAACAGGATTAGACCCTTGTTATCTGTGTCCTTTGTGCCACCATGGAGGTGTGACACTGACTAGCTTGATAAACTTGTGAACGGGATAGTTTTGCTGTCTACTATAGCAACTGAATCTACTTGGACTTTTCATATTTTTAATTTGGTTTGGAGGCAATTAATTATATATTCTGAATGCCATGCCTGATTCTATCTTTATATTTTATCCTTCTACTTTATATATATCTCTATGTACTCAATGTTTCATATATAATACTTTGGGTCACATTGCCTAAGTGTCAGATGTTCTTATTCTGCCCTTATAACCAGATTTGCTTTATAGAGACACAGTAAAAGAAGCTATTAATACGTGCTATTTTTATTTTTGATTTACCAGTTATAAAAAACTGCCATGTAAAATACAGCTATAGGTAAGTTTTTTTATTTATTTGTTCAAATAAATTATGTTATATTTAAGTTAGTTGGGGTGTTTTTCAGGGAGTATATGGCTTAGAAGATGCTGTTATTGAAATAAAGAATTGCAAAGCCCAAATTAAAATAAGAGACGGAGAGATTGAAGTATTGACCAAGGAAATCAATAAACTTGAGATGAAGATCAATGATGTCCTTGATGAAAATGAAGCCCTTAGAGAGCGAGCTGGTAAGCTGTTTTTGAAAGCATTTCTTTGTCCTCAGCCCTCATTTTTATGTCTTCTTTGTTTACTTTTGGTTTGCTTCTACTCTTGTAGGGGAAGTGGTCCTATTTACCAAACCAGAGTCCTTACAGCCTACACACATGTTCTCCCTTCTTCCCTGTGCTTACCTCCAGCCCTTACTTTATGTTTGTTTATTTGCTCCTAAGTAGTTGAAGGATATTTTTTTCCCAAATAAATATTTCTGTAGAAACACCTAAACAAAAGAGGAGGTACTCTGACTGAAGTAGGTTTGTACCTTGTTGTGTTGGGATGTTTGATAAGTAATAACTGCTTATCTAAAGGTGAATTTATTATATTATGCTACATATAAGAAATATACTTTTTTTCTGACAATAAGAAACATCTGTATGAATCAGTAATTTACAAACTGATTTTGTTTCAGATTGAGGCCATTTAAAATACTTTGCAAACCTCTTAAGGACTTATAAATACAGTTTAAGCTGCTTATGTTTTACTTGAGTACTTTTAAGAGTTCCATTTAGTCTAAGATGTAATTTCCAAATATAACTTGGCAGTATGTATTTTTTAAAATAAGTGATGAATTATTTAATACTACTGGTTTACATGGTAAGTTTATAACTGAAGTGCACAATCTAAATTGCTTCTTTAAAATGAATATGATTTAAATAGAAATTTCATTATACTTGCTGAATATCAATTAGTGCTTTCTTAGAGTTAAACTGATAATCTACAGAATTTTTGTCTAGCAAAAAAATAAATATTTTATAAATTATTTATTTTTGAAACATATCTAACTAGAATTTAGGATTATACTATATATTTAAGTTAGATTTCCAATTAACTTGGCCAGTCAGGTCACAGCTAGAATCAAGAAGTGCATATTGATCATTTTTGACCTATCTGGGAGCTTTCAGAAATGCCATGTTTTCTGTCCTTAAGAGGTTTAGCTTTTAATTACCAAAGTCTGGTTTACAATTATTTTAGACTGCCTTGATACCTAATTTTCACCTCCTAGTTGGCTAGTAATCAGGGAATAGGTAATAGAGGCAAATTAGGAGGCAGGTTAGCTGAGAGGATTAACAATAATGATGTCATTCATCTTAATAATGATTGCTCTCTGCCGAGCACTGCTCTAAGCATTACATCTAGCCTAATTTTATTATATTCTTGGCAGACCAAAAAAATAAAAATAAAATAAGTAAACACGTAAATACAGTCATCTGTATATCCAGGTTACAGGTTTAAAGTGGGAATTGAACCAAGTTTACTTCACGCCACGTTTACTTTATAAAGTAAACTTGAAACCAAGGTTTCTTAGTTAATGAATTGTAGAATCTTTGCAACATCTCCGTAAGTGTTTCTTAGGGTTTTCATAGTTATGCTACATTTAACTTTCTTTGTAATATAACTCTCTGGAAAATTCTTGTCCAAGATGTCTCCATGTTTTAAATGATTTTGGCTAATGAATAATACCAGTTACTTAGTGTTCTATGAAGATTTTTGTTATTTATTTGCAAGTTTTTAAGTTTGTAATTATATTGCTTTCTATTTTAGGCCTTGAACCAAAAACAATGATTGATTTAACTGAATTTAGAAAAAGTAAACATTTAAAACAGCAACAGTACAGAGCTGAAAATCAGATTCTTTTGAAAGAGGTAAGTGATGTTCAATTGACAATTTTCTTGTCTGAACTAAGTAGAACTACTAATAATTCATACTTTGCAGATTGAAAGTCTAGAAGAAGAACGACTTAATTTGAAAAGAAAAATTCGCCAAATGGCTCAAGAAAGAGGCAAAAGGAATGCAGCTTCAGGTATTCTCAGTTATTACATACTTGTAAAGAGTCGTTTGGAAAAGAGTATTTGGGGTTTTCTATATGTTGAAGATGATTTTGCTCTATTGCCCTGCATCTGGTCCAAGGAATAAGAGAAAATAGTATCCTGGAAAAGAGATAATTGAGTATATCTGTGTATAATTCTGGATCTGAAACTGTTAAAAAAATTAAAAAATAAAAGAACAAGAGTAGCAACAAAAATTATAAGTGGAAAAAAAACAAAGTCTTAGAATTATGGATTTTTGAAAACTTCAGCTATTTTTTAAATAGCTCCACTTTGTTGTGACTAACAATCTTAAAGCAGTAATTTTTATGTTACTGTTTGTCATCCTTACAATGGTACTTTTTTTTAAAAGCTGTACATTGGATTTTTTAAAATTATTTACTCAAAACATTTTCATTAAACTTAAATTAACATTTGTCTGCTTATCTTTTTTTTAAGAAAGACAATTTAGTCTTTATAATGTCCATTGCAGTTTATTTTTGTTAGAAGACCATATAGAGAGGGTTTTTTCTTTAATTTTTTAAAGTTATATTTTATATATATATATATATATATATATATATATATATGTGTGTGTGTGTGTATATATATATATATATATATATATTTGTTTGTCTGCTATCCATGTGTGCCAGTGCCCATGGAAATCAGAAGAAGGCATTGGGTTTCCTGGAGCTGGAGTTAACAAGCAGTTGTGAGCTGCTTGGTATGGGTACTGGCCCGACCCTCCTCTCCTCCCTGAACCCATCCCATGTCTCGCTCCACGCCCCATTTGTGTGTGTGTGTGTGTGTGCGCGCGTGTGCAAATAAATATATAAATACAACTTACTGAATCCATTTAGTATTATGCTCACATGTTTGTTTTAGGGCTGAGCACTTGGTGTTGGTAAACTGGTTAGGGTACTTATCTAAAGGGAAGACTAATTCTCCCTCTCTGAGCATTTTTAATTTCCTGTAGCTTTTCATGTAGTGGGGGGGACGCATGTGATTTTTCCTATCTGTGTTAAGATGTTAACTGATATTGTCATTGTTCGGGTCTGTTTAAGCAGCTATACTGTTGAGATTTCATAGGTGCAACTTCCCTGTCTTATATAGAAGACTCCAATTTTCAGCAGATTTCCTAGTTCTCTGGCTCTTAGAATATTTCTGTTCCCTCTTCTGCAATGTTCCATGAGCTTCAGTTGTGAGGGTTTTTTACAAATGTTATCCGTTGGGGATGGACACTCATAGTCATTTGTTCTCTATAAAAGAGAGTCATTTGTTCTCGTTTTACTAGTTGTGGCTTTCTGTAATGGTGTCCATCAGCTTCAAAGAGATGTTTCTTTGATGAGGGGTGAGAGAAACAATTATCTGTGGGTAGAAAAATAAATATTTAGAATGCAATTAGTAATTATATTGCTTTAGGAAAGTGAGAGTAATAGTTTCTCCTTTGAGATCTATGACGTCAGTAGCCCCTGGGTTGGATAGACAGGGTCTCACCCTGCTGTTCTGGATGACCTGGAACTGTCTATATAGACCAACCTAGGCTTGAACTTACAGATATCCTCCTGTCTCTGACTTCACAGTGCTGGGATTGAAGGCATATGCCACCATATCAGCTCAGTATGTGCTCTTAACCACTGAGCCATCTCTTTAGCCACCCCCAGTCCTGACTTTGTTGGGTTTTTTTTTAAATGTAACCCTAGTTTATTAATACAAGTAATACAAGTAATACACTAATACACTAATATAACATTGTGTTTTTAGTATTATTGTTCCTATAGTACATCAAATATTTACTAGAGATGTGAAATTCTATAACTTCTTAGTATAATAATAAATTTGCTTAAAATTCCCACTTCTTTCCCATACTTTGGGAAATAACCCTACACCCATGTATCATACAAGCAATCATAATTAAATTTAGGGGGTCATAAAAAATAGACATGAAAGTAGGAATGGGACTTGAAAAGAAGGCTCAAAGGGTGTGGGAAGGGCATGGAGAGGGTAATGGTGATCAAAATATACTATATAAATGTAAGAAATTATCAAAATAAACTTAGAAGGGGCTGTAGAGACGGTTCAGTGACTAAGAGCACTGACTCCTGTTCTAGAGGCTTTGGGTTCAATTTTCAGTATCCACTTGATAGCTCACAGTTACCTGTAATTTCAGTCCTAGGGGGTTCAATGCCTTCTGTCTTCTGCAGACATCTATGACACAAACACATTTAGGCAAAACACCCATACACATAAAATAATAATACAAAAAAATACATAAATTTATCTTTTTGAAAATCCTATTGGAGGACTGATATTTCAGCCTAGTATTAGAATACTTGTCTGGCATGCAGATAGCCAGGATCATTTCCCAGTGTCACAAAAGTAAAATACAAATATTAAAAGTAAAATCTATGGCTTTTAATTAATTTTCTGTGTATTTTTATATTTTTAACTGTTTTACTACTTATTAATGGGTACTTATAATGGGTACATGGACAAAATGATAAAGAAGATGTAATTCAAATTAGTCTTTCATTTTATTGAGCTCATTAAAAATCAACTAGATCAGAGAGTTATATTGGCTACATGTTGATCAAGGATTTTAAAATCATTGGACCTTTTGTTTGAATTAAAACTTTATTCCTGCATTGGAAAAAAGGAAAGTTATTTTTGATTCTTATTTGTTATTTTTTTCATACTGTAGGATTAACTATTGAAGATCTGAATTTAGCTGACAACTTTTCTCAGGAAGATAAAATAGGAAAACTAAATTTTATAAACCTCAAAAATATGAATGAAGCACAATCAAAGGTAAGTAACAATACTTTAATGAAAAGAATAAAGGAAAATGCTGGCAGTATTTTTTTTTCACTTAATCTTATTTAGCATTCTGCTCTTTTTGGTTGTTAAATGATTAATTTTTCCTTGCTTAAATAACTTGGTGATCTCAAGATTGATTAATGAGACATTATTTACTTTGTATACAGATTAAGAGTTCAGCTAAAATAGAGCTGCTGCATAGGAGACCATCAATCAGTATTCTGCAATCAGATCAGACTGAGACAGAGGAAAATATGACTATACGATCATTATCGAGAATGCTGTCTGGAATTCACCATAGTGTAGAAAGTGGAATGGATCCTATTGTCTCTTTAACTAGATGTTCCTCATTTATGCAACTAAAAGACGATAATAGAACTCCAGAAGCTATTACAATAAGGGAGATTTTTAAAGCACCATGTCTACAATCTTTGAGAAATCTAGAATCATTAGTCAGTAACTTCAGTAAGGAGAGCAATGAAGAAATAAATGATTACATATGCTCTCTTTCCGATGACTGTATGAAGACAGTGTCAGGAAGCCATCAAGCTCTAGAGAAAAGCAGGTTCTTACCGAAAAGCAGTTCATCTTTTCAAGCATCACATAGTCAAAAATCTGCACTATTTTGTCAACAATCATATGACCATGACATGGATAAAGTAACATCAGAAGATGAGCAGGTCCATTTTCAAACAAAGTGCGCTGATCTCAATTTGAAAGACAATAAAAGACAAAGTGAATCACCCTCACCAACTGAGATGGTGAGAGGTAAAATCAAAGTCAATCTTTCAGATCCTGTGCCTGTCAGTGCACAATCCAAATTCTCTCAAATAAATCCCCTTGAAAAGCTTATAGAACAGCTACAGAGAGAGCTAGTATTCCTTAGATCTCAGGTGAGCTTTCTTCCAAATATATTTATGCAATCATTAAATTATTTTTTTTACCAGAGTTCTGTAAACAATTCTGATATGATTTCTTTTTATTTACACATTAACACTAGTTTATAACAGAGCTATACTTTTTAAAATTCTTAAATTGCAATATATTTTCTTTGAACTTGATTTGCCTAATATATTATATATTTTTTTAGAAAGAAACTATAGCACAAGACTTATTGGTCCAAGAAGAGCAGAGTAGAAATGCAGAAATAGAGCTTGACCATCAGAGAAGCCAGGCAGAACAGGTAGTGTAAAGAAACCATTAAGGGCAATGGTGTAGTTGATACTAAGGATGGAAAACTCCTGTGCACTCCTCTGCCTTCTGCCATGGGGAGTGAGGGAGGAAGAGATGGTCGGAAGATCACTAACTCTGTTTTGTCCTGTGGACTTTATAATATCCATGTCTCTATAATTTGTTTTCTGATGGGCTAAACTTTAATTGATAAAGCATTGTTTTAACTTGAGACCTATTTATAAATGTGATATTTTATAAAACATTTTTATTCTCTTTGTTCAGAATGAATTTCTTGCAAGAGAACTAATTGAAAAGGAAAGAGATTTAGAAAGAAGTAGGACAGTAATTGCTAAATTTCAGAATAAATGTAAGTTTCTTTTATCTCTTCCTTTTCTATACCTATTTTCTATGTAATAAAAAAAAATAAGCCTAAAGGACTTTAATACTTTAGTTATTTTTGTAATCCTTAATTTCCTTTATAATCTATAGCTGAGTCCCTGTTACTTATCTTTGTGGTTTACTTTACTATTTTTATTGTTACAGAATATTAAGTCCCTTTTTATGGAAGTATGTATCACATATTTTTATATGCTCAAGTCAAGGTAAAGTTACAAAAATTTAAAGATTTTTAATATGACAACTATGTCATATATATAGGTATATGTGTATATATATATGTGTGTATTTATATATATATACATGTATATTTGTGTGTATGTCTATATATTGCACACAACTAAAATACATATGGTGTTTAATTCAGCTATTCATGTTCAATATATAGTTGAATTTTTTATTTGCATTTTCGTTCTCCAAATTTTTTCTATCATTTCTGTCATATACATGGAAAAATGTAAGGTGTAGAAAAGATCTGTTCATTCAATGTGAAACAATATAATTACAGTTAAAGAATTAGTTGAAGAAAATAAACAACTTGAAGAAGGTATGAAAGAAATTTTGCAGGCTATTAAGGACATGCAGAAGGATCCTGATGTGAAAGGAGGTGAAACACCTCTAATCATCCCAAGTCTTGAAAGACTGGTTAATGTAAGTTACTTTTTCATGTTACTGTCTGCCTTCAGCCAACCCTTCTCCTGGATTGGTATCTTTTGTGATGCTGTGATAGAATAGCCAGGTAAAAAGCAATGTAAGAAGAAGGATAAGGATGCATTATCCATTCCAAGTACAGCCTATTATGGCAGGAAAGTATAGGCAGTAGGTTACAGCAGCAGCTTATCACACTGCTTCCGTAGGCTGGCAGAGCTAAACAGTTCTACTTTATAGAGGCTGAAGTGAGGAAGTCAAGATGTAAGGAATCTAAGTTACTTCCTCAGCTAATAATAAACTGGCTCATATATGAATGCTGATCATCTTACTACTGTCTGGTTGTTTTTTACTTTGATAATATTTACTAAACATTATTTTATTTATTTATTATTTATTTATTTATTTATGTATGTATGTTTTTCAAGATAGGGTTTTTCTGTTCTAATTCTGGCTTTCCTGGAACTTACTCTGTAGACCAGGCTGGCCTCGAACTCACAGAGATCTACTAACCTCTGCTTCCGAGTGCTGAGATTAAAGGCATGCACCACTACTAAACGTTATTTTAATGAAGGAACCACTATAGTAACATAAGCTAAACTTAAACTTTATAAATATTACTTCATATACAAGAAACTTAAATAACATTTTTATTAGGCATAGAAGTGAGCATAGAAAGATGATTAAATTATTTAAAAGCATATTTTCTTGACTATGATTTTAATGTTTTTCATTGCATTTGTAATATGTAATATAAATATACTAGGCTATAGAGTCCAAGACTACAGAAGGAATCTTTGATGCCAGTTTGCATTTGAAAGCACAAGTTGATCAACTTACAGGAAGGAATGAAGAATTAAGGCAAGAGCTCAGGGAATCTCGGAAAGAGGCTATAAATTATTCCCAGCAGTTGGTGAAAGCAAACTTAAAGGTGAGAATTTTATTAAATACAAGAAAATATTAAGCCTATGGCTGCATGTTCAATAGGAAACTTTTTAAAAGACTGCCTTATTATAGGAAAATGTCCTTGGAGTTCATAAAACTGCTTTTTTGGAGATCTTGAAAAATGTTTTTATTTATTCTTTGATAATTTCATACAGTATATTTTGATCATTTCTCCCTGACTCTTCTCAGATCCTCCCTAACAGTCATACATCACGTTCTTTTTCCCTCTCTTAAAACAACAAAAAAGAAATAAACAAAAATTATGGAATATGATTTGTGAGAGCCAACTAAATACTCTTGAGCATGGTGCTTGCCGTGGAGTATGGTTGATATACCCAGTGTATTGAAGAAAACTGATTTTTTTTTTTTTCTGTCCTGGCAATTACCAATTACAAACAGCTTTTTGGCTAGGAATGGGACTTTTTGACCACATCCTTCTCTCTGTGCTGGGATTTTGTCAGGCTTGATCTTGTGCAGATATTGTATGTAGTCACAACACTGTGAGCTCATATGTGCATATGCCCTGCTGGGTCTAAAAGATGCTGTTTTCTTGGAGTCACCCACAACCTCTGGTTCTTACAATCTTTCTGCCCTCTCTGCCACATATTTCCTTGGGCCCTCTTTAGGTTGGACATTCAAGAGTCTCTTACCCTCTGGACATTTGTTTTTGAAACTTCCTTACGAAGTTATGTGGAAAAATAAGTTCCTTGTACTATAAAAGAGTACATAAGAGCTTTAAATCTTGTATTGGGCATTTCTAAGTAAAAATTAAAGCTTAATTAATTCTTGTCAAGTTGTTCCCACCTATTTAAAAAGATACCCAGTAGAGAAAGCATGAACTTGTTGCATTGTAGTTTTCCTAAATGTGATAATCATGCCTGGATTGTTTTCAGATTGATCATCTTGAGAAAGAAACTGATCTACTACGTCAGTCTTCAGGATCTAATGTAGTTTATAAAGGTGTAGACTTACCTGATGGGATAGCACCATCTAGTGCCTATATCATCAATTCTCAGAATGAATATTTAATACATCTTTTGCAGGTACTGAACATTTAAGTGTTAATGGTAGACATTTTTGATAGTGTGCTTCTTAATGTAGTCTATGAATTCCTTTGGGTTCTCAGAATAAGCAAGTATCTTAGTAGTAGATTGTGATGTAATATAATACATATAAATAAAGGAAGTTCATTCCATGTACCTACATGTAGAGTGTGTTCATATATTTTGTTCATTTGTGTGTTACTCATTTGAAATATATAATGACATGCAAAATTATAAGCAGATATTATAAAGTAGTAGTGTATAAATAAGATGAGTGTTTTTATTGCTGGTTTGAAAAGTGAAAGAATGAAATGATAAACCTTCTCAGTGCCATTATTAGAATTGTCTCCTTTTGTGTTAATCACAAGAAGAGCTTGCAAGTAAACTTGACTTTCACCTTTTCTTTCTGTATAAATTTTTAGTTGATCAACTGTGAATTAGACAGGGTATTCTAATATATTACTTGCCTTGTACTTGCTTTACTATTTGCTATCGATATAATGGGATTAAAAATACCCTGGTGAGGTGCTTTTCTAAATTTTATTTGATGTTTAATATTATAATATCACATACCCTATAATTATACTTACAAAAGTCTATTCAAAGCCAACAAAAATACATTTCTGATTGTGTCACTGTTTCCTACTGCTAGATTATCCACTGGTATGACACATGAGTTATAATCATCAAGTCTTGGATTTGTATTTAGACATGACATTACTCTTTTATTTATTTGAATTTGTATGCTACCCAAGTGTGGTAAGGGCATCTTTAATAACATATCAACATATTTTTTAAAAATTAATCGTATATCACTACTTTTAAATTTATGGAAATATTTATGATGTATTTTTGTACATTATAGGGATACCATCAGTAATTAATGGCAACATAGTACTGTCATGTTTAATCTAAGATTTGTGTTTCTTATTTTTAACAAAAAAAAAAAAGAGGGACCAGCAAGATGGTGCAATGGGTAAAAGAACTTGGTGCCAACCCTGATTACCTGTGTCTTTGTTCAGTCACTGGGGCCCACATGGTAGAAGGAGAGAACAGACTCCTGCGGTTTTGCTCTAATCTGTACACATTCTGTACACATGCAGCATGCATGCATGTGCAGGCAATTAATTAATTAATTAATTAATTATTGTAAAAGTCACAGTTTTTCCATATTTAAAAAGAAATAGAAAGGCTAATTTTTGTGGAGGCACAAAAGTGTATGTTGGCAAAAGAATATGTAGCTAAATAATAGGAGGTATATATTTAAGTATTCTTAGCTAAATACTAAGAGTTGAGAATTTAGCTGTTCTATCTGATAAATATTTGTGCTTAAGGTAAATACTATATTTGATAGTTTGTGTGCTTACTGCAGCTATCGTATTTGAAAGAGAATAATTTTGTTTGCCTTATAGAACTTTTTATGTGTATTGCCTCATTCTTTGTACCTTACTTTAAAATGTTGAAAATACAGTCTTAATAATCTTTTTTTGAATATGAATATGTACTGTAGGATCCAAAATATACTCTAATGCTATTTAAATTATTTATAAACCAAATTTTAGGAACTAGACAATAAAGAAAAGAAGTTAAAGCATTTAGAAGATTCTCTTGAAGATTATAACAGAAAATTTGCAGTAATTCGTCATCAACAAAGTTTATTATATAAAGAATATCTAAGGTATTTATGTTTTGAAAACTATAGGTTCCATTGTAGTAGTATACTTACAGTCACAAAGAAAAGTATTGTTCTCTCTCCACAGAATTGCTGTCAAGAACATATTTAAGCATGTTTCTGAACTACTTTTGTGATTTTAACCCTCTTCTTGTCTGGTTTGATTGAGTTTAACCAGATTCTAACATTAGGTAGATATAAGGCATTGACAAAGTTGCTTTACAATTACTGTCTGTGTCTTAGTTTCTTCCTGTAAAATTCTATGTAGTAGTCTTTTTCCCCTATAGGGTCGTAATAAAATCTAAGTGAATTATTAGATGAAAATATTCAAGCTACTGTATAGCATAACTGGACACTATAAATATTAGCTGTTAGCAGCATTCATCACTGTCATCACCTACAGATACGTTCATAGGGAACTAGCACATCTCTCCTTATCTTGTATCACATCAATCTAATCATATTCTTAGTAGGAATTATATTTCCTTTTCGAAGGTGATCTTAAACACTTTATAGTAGCATGTGATTGACAGAAAACCCAGAGGATGGATCAATTTGTATGGATTTTTGTTATCTACTATTATGCTTATAAAATGTTTCTAGAAGTTCATAGAACAGAAATTCATATCCATTGAAGAGTAACATATTTTTCCATGTTTTGACACATATTTAATCAAAATTAAGTCACACGATCAAATCAAAACCATTTAGTGAAAAAAGTAATAATGCCACTACAGTTGGCTCCTGCCAAGCATAAATTGACTGTTGAACGTCTTTTCTGTAGACAAATGACTTATAAACTTCTAAAGATGATTAATTTGGATTTTTTAAATTGATAAGTAAAATTATATTTATTTATACATCTAAAAAGGTATTTTGATTTGTATAAAAGTGTTATGGATAAATCAACCTATTTACTATGTTTATATACTTTATGATGAGAACACAGTAATCTAACAAATTTTCAAGCATATAATGTATACTGAAGTCACAATGTAGTACAATAGATTTCTTGACATACTCCTCTTGTTTGACTTTTTTTACATAGCTTCTTTTAAATCTAACGGTTTTGTTTAATTTAAAGATTCTCTCATACAGTATCTTTTGATCATGTTTCCCCTCTCCCAACTCCTCTAAGATACTCCTTCCTACCTATCCAAATTTATGCTTTTTGTTCTTTCTTTTCCTTTCTCTTTAAAAATAACAGCAAAAATGAAGTGAACACAGAGTCCCTTTCCAAGAAATTATTTCCATTTGATATCCACTGGTAAAGAGAAAATCAGTTTTTTCCAAATCTAGTGATTTCTGATGTTTGCATTATAAATATTTTGTGCATATTCATTGCTCATTTAAGAGTTGGGCCAGAATTTTGAGATTTGATTTTTCAGAATTTGTTTGGATTATTAATTATATTTATATTCTCGACCCTTTTCTATTCATAATAATTTGTTCATAAATTCCATATTCTAATTGAGTAGTTAATTAAACCAACACACACACACACACACACACATATGTATATGTATGTATACATATATATGTATACACACACACACATACATTTTTCTAACCATTTGGCTAACCATTTGGTTTAACCATTTAATCCATTTAGTGTTCTATAAACCTAGCTCTTATGGCATTTTGATATGAAATCTTCAGTGTTTGGATGCAGTTTCAAAGATCCCTTTTCACATAAAGTTTTAAAGCTTGGAGTTTTCTATTTTTTCTATTTCCTTTTCTTGACACAAAATATTGTAGACTTGCCTCATATATTTCATGTCCGGATGAGGATTGGGGTATTATATTGTAAATATTTTAAAGCGATAGGTGAGATGAAGATGGAAATCATTTAATAAGATTATGATACCACCTTTAATTTATTAAAAATGTTAAGTGAAAATTTAACTTCTTATATGTCAAAGGTCTAGATGTAAATTCAGGGCAAAAGGCAGTTTATTATTTTTGCTAATTCAATCCCTGGTTCTGGTTCTAGAGCATGTCATCCTTCATACAATCTAATCTTCAGCCTAGACCAGGAAGGCTTCAGCCTCCATACAATCTAGAATGTTTAAGCTTCCTAGGCTTACTTCTGACTAGGCTCTTCTGACTAGCTCCATCTGAGTTCAGAGCTGTACTGAACTCAACTGACTCTTCTGATTAACTCACTTGCTGTTCTAGCTCAAACTCTTCTCCATGCTGACTGGTTCAAATTGACCTTCTGAGCTGTCTTCCTCAGACTGACCCAGACTCCCTCTGTAATTGACTGCTGCTTTGAGTTGAGAGCCTGCCTTTCTACTATGAGAGTTGGGTGTGTCCTTATTCTGTCTCACTCTGCTAATTCCTCCCTCTGATTTGTCATTTTGCCTGCTATTCAGTCTGATTCATCTCAGTCCTCACACTGACACTGACTCCTTCTAAGCTCTGTTTCCACTTGCTTCTGTCTTGGGGATTAAAGGCATATGCTACCACTGCCTACTGAATTCTGGGATTAAAGGTGTGTACTAACATTCTTTCTACCCTAGAGCAGCCACGCTGCTGGATTAAAAGATTAAATGTTCCTCTACATAAAGGGTAGGAAGTATGTTTTTTGTTCTGAAGAAATTTAAAGCTCCCATAATCTAAATGAATCCCTCCTGTGATTAAATATTTTACTGTATTTACTTTATTTTCTTTTCCATTGTTATTACATGTTTTTATAGTGAAAAGGAGACTTGGAAAACAGAGTCTGAGACAATAAAAGAGGAGAAGAGAAAACTTGAGGATCAAGTCCAACAGGATGCTGTTAAAGTAAAAGAGTATAATGTAAGCACAACATTGAACATCATTCTGCCAGGTACAAAGGGGGATAACTATATTCTCTTAGTAATGTCAGTGTGATTTTGTACAGAATTTGCTCAATGCTCTTCAAATGGATTCGAATGAAATGAAGAAAATGCTTTCAGAAAACAGTCGGAAAATCACTGTTTTGCAAGTGAATGAAAAGTCTCTTATACGGCAGTACACAACCTTAGTGGAAATGGAACGGCAGCTTAGAAAGGAAAATGGGAAACACAAGAATGACCTAGTGTCAATGGAGGCTGAAGTTACTGCAAGAATTGGAAGTTTACAAAGATTTAAGGTACTTCTGATCTATTTGTTTCTTTATTTTTTGGCTCAAAACTTTTTGGGGTGTGAAGATAATAAACATTACACACATCCATCACGAGGATTAATTGTTACTGTTTATTGACATTTGCTGTAATTACTTAAACCATTTTTGGTATGAAAACTTATATTATAGACATTTCTTTCCTAAATATTTTAGTGTACATCTCTATAGTAGAAAGCTTTTGTTTACATAATTGTAATAATGTTATTTTACTGCTAAAATAAACTAGTGAAAGCCCTTTAATGGCAAAGTTGAGAATTATCAATTGATAAAAACGTGCATAATGTTTATGAAAGTCTGTGAAAGATAAAATAAGTTTGGGTTGTGTTTTGTGGGGAATTACATCATTTTTGACTAAAACCTACATTTTTAGTTAGTTAACTGATAAGATTTACCATAGTATAAATAAAGGATCTTTTGCTTTATCTCCCAAAAATTTTGGCATTCATGATAATTGCCTGGAATGGGTGTTCATGATTTTCTTGTTATACTAGTGCTTTGACATTCTTTTGAAAGTAGAGAACTTTTGTCATTCGCCAAGGTATCTAGTCATCTTGATGTATATATTCCTCTGTGAGTACAGGAAATATGAGTTGGAGTTTTCTGCTATCTTCTTTATTTTTTCAACCACAGTTTTGGTTAATTTTTTTTTAATTTTTAAATTTTTTTTTTATAACAGGAGATATTTTAAAGGAAACAAGAAAAACGAAACATAATTCCATGTCTTTTATCCAGCTTGCCTCAAAATGAAACCAAATCACTAGAATAAGGGATAGTATGTAATTATTTACATGAAGAGAAGCTGTTGAATTAGATCTAGAGTTGGAATTCAGTATAACTACAAGTTTTTCATCTCCACTTCATCAATTTTGTTATTTATTTCACCACTTTGTGATAAGCTTCTTTTACTTCATTGTGCTTTTGTATATAATGTTTGCTTATTATTGACATCTTACTGGAAAGAACTAAGAGTCCTGGTACTTTATTTGTGCTAATAAAACCAACTTAAAGCCTTTGATTAATGACTTTTCAGAGCTATAGTAGAACATTATGTAACTCCTCTTCCAAGTAGAGTGCCAAATACATAGGATAATTAAACATAAAAATAGGAAAAGTTTGTCTAGGTTAGATATTTGGAGATTTGTGTGAGTGACCTCATTACCTTTGGTCTGTGGTGGGACAAGTACATCATAGTAAGTGTGTGGGATAATAGAGCCTTCTCACCTCAGCCAATTATAATAAAAAGAGAACATGAAGGGACAGAGGTCCCATAATCCTCTTTGCAAGCATACCCCAAGTGACCTAAGATTTCCCACCAAACCCACATCTTAGTTTCTACAATTCCCTAAGGAAGCATGCTGGAGCATAAGCTTTTAACATGCTTCTTTAGAGAAATATTCTATATTAAACTATAAAAAACATGAAATAAGTAACTTAATTCCTTATTGTTACTGTTTAGGTTTTTTAATCACTCAATAGGAACTCAAAAAGAGCTTGTATCACTTCAAGAAAGCTAAAATGTAAAGGTACCTTAGTTCATGCTAATTTTGTCATGTAAACTGCCAAATGTCTAGTTGGTTTTATTCTTCTAAATTTTAAAAATAGAATCCAAAGATTATTTCTGAATGATTATTGTATATTATGCTTTATCAAATTAATTATATTTCATTTAAATTTTTAGTTAAAACTTCCCAGATATTATTTCCTATATGAAAGAATAACATGGGAAATACTATATTTTTTTCCAAAGGACTTTAAATGTGTTTTGCTTTCAACTGAATTATCTTACCCTTCTTACAAGTGACTAATGCTTTATCAGAAAAAAAAGTACAAATTTAACTCAATGTATTCTTTTTTCAGGAAATGGCCACCTTCAAAATTGCAGCTCTACAGAAAGTTGTAGATAATAGTGTTTCTTTGTCCGAACTAGAACTAGCCAATAAACAGTACAATGAACTGACTACTAAGTACAGAGACATTTTGCAGAAAGATAACATGCTTATTCAAAGAACAAGTAATTTAGAACACCTAGAGGTGAGTGTATATGATTTTTGAGCCTTTTTATACTAGCTATTTTACTTTGAGGGTACCCTGGGGTCTGTGGGAATTTTGTTGATTTTAAAAGATTAAAGTTGGTTTCTATTTATGTAATTGTGGTAGAGATATGATAATAGGTATATTCTAATTGTGGTTTGTTCTGGATATCAATGCATATGTCAATATTTAACACACTGTCTATTCATAATTGCAAATGATTTAAGGAGGACTTTATCTAGGTCATGCTTCTTATGTCTCTTGTATTTGTCTGAGTCAAACTTTTCATGGCACAGGTAGGATATTGAAATTAAAGGGGGAAATACTGTTAAGTACCCATTCCTTTCTTTTCTGACCCTTCTATCAGAGTCCTAGATTCTGTTTGCTATGATGGATTGATTTGACTGTGGCTGGATTATTAATGGCCTTTCTTAGACATCGGATGAGCTTTCAAATCTCCATCTTTTTGTGAATTAGAAATACTGAAAATCAGTTTGGGAATGAAGGGGATGGCTCAGTATGTAAAAGCACTTACTTAACAAGTAATTTGGACCTGTGGATTGCATGTCTTAGTTTCTTTTTTATTTCTCTACTAAATCAGCCCAACAAAAGCAACTTAAAAAAAGAGGGCTTATTCTGACTCACAGTTCATGGTCGAGTCTATCATGGTAGGGAAATCGATATAGCAGGAGCTTGAAGCAGCTGGTCACATTGTATCTACAATCAAGGCACAAATCAGTGAATGCTTTGTATTGCTTAACTTGTTTTCTCCATTTTATGTAGTCAAGCTCCCCTAATACCTGTCCAAAGTCAAGATGGGTTTTCTTTTTCTTTTTTTTTCTTTTTTAAATTAAGTTTATACAGCATTTTAAAGTTTTAAGCATTTTTGAAATTTTCTTCCCTCATATAATGCATCCCAATACCTTTCTCCTGTCCCTCCACTCCTTTCAGTTTCTCCCATCTCCCTTTTTTCCTTGGTATTGTGTGTGTGTGTGTTTGCATGTATATGGCACATTGGCATGTTCACATGTATATGGAGGCCTGAAGTTGGTATTGGATGTCTTCCTTGATCACTCCTCATTTTTATTTAATGAATCATGACTTTGAGTTTGAAAATTCCAGCTAGTCTCAGTAGCCAGCTCGCCCTGAAGACCCTGTCTGCCTCCTGAATGCTGAGGTTGGAAGCTGTTGTCATACTTGTCTAGCATTTTATATGGATGCTTGAGATCCAAACTCCAGTCCTCGCACTTGCCCAGCAAACAAATGCATCCACTGAGCTGTTTCCCTGGCCCCGACCCCACCATTTAAAAAACTATTCTATTTTTATTTTATGTGTCTGTGTTTTGCTTGAATGTATATGTGTGTGCCTGCTGCTTGCAGTGCCTGCAGAGGTTATTGGAACCTCTGGAACTGGAGTTACTGACAGCTACAGCCAATGCTCTTTCCAGCCCAATTCCCCACATTTTTTGAAATACGCAAACAAGTTCTGATTTTGTCATCATTCTCAGTAGAAATAATGGTGTATGTCTACAGGGTTCTCAGTAGACATAGAGGTATATATCTGTAGGCTTAATCACCTTTAAGACCCTCCATAGGAAGGTAGGAAACAATTTGGTTAGCTCACAACCTCTTACTTACATAGAGGAACACACTGAGCAAACACTATGTTTCCAGTGTCTTCTGCAAAACAGCTTGAGTCACTATGTATTAATTCCATGTAAAAATAATCATGACCCTTTTACTTGAGTGCAGATCCCAGCATTTATGGTCAGGTATCTCACAACTGCCTGTACTCAAGCTCCAGGAACATCTGACACCTCCAGCCTCTGTGGGCACTTGGACTCACATGCACATACACATACAGATATACACATATACATAATTAAATAAATACTTTAGAAAAGTTCATATATCTTGTAATTTAATAACTGCCCTTTAACTTATATGGTATTCATAATTCATCTCAGCAATGCTTGTTAAATGCCCATGACCCCATCATTGCAGTTTAACAAAACTGCCTAAAAATTTAGTGAATAAAGTAGTCATCTTATTCTTGCCATAGTTCTGGGTATCAGAACTCAAAGTCAGCATACTACAGATTGTCTGATGTCTAGCCTAGGAAGACTGGAACTACTAAGAGTGACAGTTCTGGCAGGGGAACTGAGATCAGAGTACATTGTAGGAAAAAATGATTTTCAATAATATTTTCCACAAAAAATAATAATAAAAAGAATGACTAAACAGGAGGGGCAGAGGGACTGGGATTAGTCTGCAAATACTTTCCTCAAGTATCTGGTACCCAGCCAGAATATCTGGAAGGCTGATTGTCAGTTGGGTTTATTTACTAGAGTGTCTACTTGTGACTGTACACATTGCAGTTCACAGTCTGATACTTTCACCATAACTGAATTTCTCAAAGCTATTGTCTAAATACCAAGGTAGAAATTATGGTGCTTTCTATAACTTTGGAAGAGGCATATGTTATTCTCTACTGTTGTCTGTTGCTTAACACAGTCACAAGCCTGCCCAAATTTAGTGAAAGATAACAGTTCAGTCCCTACCTCTCAATATAAGGGATATCAAGAGATTTGTGACCTCTTTAAAATTGTCATAGTTTCTTATGGTTAAGGAATTTTCTACTGGACTGCTTGACAACTACCTCAAAACTCAAGTCTTTCAAGACTGTTCTTTATTCTATGTAAAACTCATCATCTAGTTAAGATAACTGGTAAAAGTCTGGTGTGGGTGCATTCACCTTTAATTATAGCACTTGGGAGTTAGAAACAATTGGATCCTGAGTCCAACATCAGCCTAGTCTATATACAGATCCTCTCTCAGACAAACAAGCAAACAAAAATAAGAGAGAGTGAGAGGAAGAATGAATGAGAATCTGCTAGTTGTATCCTGTATCCTTGTACTTTCTGCAGTTTATCTATAATCTTAACATTACAGTCACATCTTTTGTGACCGATCTCTAATGACATTGCCTTAGCTTTTTCCTTTGCCTTGTTTTGTTGCAGCCATTACTCATACTGCTATCTCCAGTCTTATATTCTGCTGCCTCTAAAATGATTGTCATAAGCACTATAAGCATGTTGCTCATTCCTGTGTTTCGGCATCTACAGAATCACAAAAAAGTCAAATTTTTTCTCTGTTTACCTTATAACTTGCTTTAAGGAGTTTCATAAATTGTTGTAGAAACTGAACTATTGGTTGTCTGCAGCATTGATCTTTCTTATGTATTTTGTACATGCTTTTTCTGTTTTCTAACCAGATTTTCTCCCTTTTGGTTTATTGTCTCAGCAATTTTTTATTTGTATTTCAAAACTGTTCGAGCATTGCTTTTTTTTTTTTTTTTTTTCCTGAAAGCAGTTTTTGTTTTCTTCTTTATGGATGCTACCTCTATATTTTTATAAATACTAACAATTCATAATTCTACTATTTCTGCCTCCCTTAGTGAAGTATAAGCCTCTTATGAGGAACTGCTTAATGCATTTTTGTGTGATTTTTAGTATCTCCACTTTGACATGGAAATTCTGCTAATATTTCAGAGGGGGTTATAGGGCAGAGAAGAGAGAGAAAAATGAGTATAAACATAGTACCATGGTTATAGTGATTAAGAAATCATTGGTATCTTTTAACAATGAGAATATAGACTATGAAAATCAGATTTCAGAACATAAAGAAAGGGTAGAAGATAAGAAAATATAAAAACTGGACAGGTAATAAGGAAAGCAGTAGGAAAACTAGAAATTTGATAGACAAAACGGAACAGATGTGAATTGAAATAGAATAAACAAAAGAGTTTGGTTTTAATCTCATAATTTTTAAAATAATAAGATACAAATGAAAGAGGGAAAATTTAGTGGTAGTGAAGAGATAGCAATGACTATGAGATATGAGATTGGTAATTAGGAATAAAGCCCTAGACTATGGGGAAGAAATGGGATCTGGATCAAAACTTGTGAGGTGAAGAGAAAAAAGGGAAATCGGGTAGTATACTATTTATTTATCTTTATTAATATATTTTTTATAATGTCTTTTGATCATATTTTCCACTCCCCAACTCCTTTCAGATCTTACTCACTTTCCTACTCTCCCAACTTCATCTTCTTTCCCTCTCTTTAAAAACAAACAAGCAAACAAACAAGAAAATAGGAAAAGCTGAAAAAAATTAAAATAGACAAACTAACAAAAGAAAATCAGTGTGACAGAAAATACCAAAACAAAACAAAATGCACATGTGCGCACACACACACACACACACACACACACACACACACACAAATCCAGTATGATATTTAAAATACCCTCCAGACCTCCATTTCTTTTTATTCTCGAATATATTTATTGTATATAAAACTTGATGTAATTATATTCCTTAACAAAGCAATTACATTTTATTATTTTTATCTTGTATATTTCATCATAAAAGGGGCTACCATTTTGTTACTCAAAACCCTAATTTTATTCTTCATAGTACTTCTTACCTGTGGAGTTTATTGATTAGCTTATTTTCAGTTACTCTACTGAAATGCAAGTTTTGAAAATTGCCACTGAAAGGATTTCAGATTGAGTAACATTTGGATCTCAGATTTTCAGGTTAGGGATGTCCAAATGATAAGTCTAGAAAAATATTTTTATATATCTTGTGCCTTCTTTGTTGCTGTAATAAAATACCACATTCCCCCTCCCTCCAACAAACAAACAAAACAACACAACAGTTTGGCTGAAGCTTATTTAAAGCTTGTTCCAGGCTACCAACTATCTTTGAGCTAGTCACACCACCATCCACAGTCCAGAACATGAATAAGTGAATATATGCTTACTTGCATTCTTATAGTCAACTTGATTTCTCCACTCTTACACAGATCAAAAAACCCCTCCTACATAGTGGTTGCATCCACAGTGGATGGTGTCTTCCCATTTTAATAAACTTAGTTAAAACAACCCCCCACCAAGACATGCCCACAGGCCAACCCACCATTGATAGACCTTCATTAACACTCATATTCCCTAAATCCCCAAATCTGAAACATCTTAATCTTATTGTTGCTGACATCTTCTGACAACCAATCTTTTCCTATTGCAGCCCCGTTTTCTTTAAAAAAGTTTTTTTTTTAAATTTTCTTCTCTCATACAACTTATAGAATATATCCTGATCTCCTCCTACCCTTCCTTCCACTGTCCTAGCTCCCTCCAGCTCCCCCAGATCTACCTCCCATCACCACTCAGAAACATACCACCCTTCTCCCCATATAGAACTCCCCCCTGGTTACAGCACAATCAGAGCATGGCATAGTGGGACGGAAGGAGGCCAGCCCCATTTTCATTCTCTGATCCTTCTAACTCTTGTCTTGTATTAGATTATCTGAGTTTGCTGAACATCAGCTCTACTTATGGTTGACTAATTGTCAAGACTAGTTTCTTCTCGTACTTTAGGTTTTAGCATAAATTCCGCTCACGCCTAGATACGCTTGCTCTTACTCCTCAGGTTCTGTACCATTCCAAGTAATGAATACTGAGGTGGTTCATAACTTTCATAAACCAGTGCTTACTTGCCTCATTCACACAGGCACTTAAGTACACATCCCTGGCACATCATCTGCACCAGGGGCATGCACCATGTTTATTTGCTTCTTAGGTGTAGAACTTTCTGATGGAGTTTTTCATTTACTTGCTTATTGCTCATTTTATGTCACCTCTTCCCCCAACTCCTACAATACTCACATACAGAGATCGTAAATAGAGGAGCCTGCGGAATGTGGGATTTTTTTCTTATTTCTGATTACTGTTAAAATCTAGCACCTGTCACAGATGATGTGCCTAGGATGTGCATTAAGAGGTTGTGTGAATGAGACAAGTAAACACTAGTTTGTGAAAGTTATGAAAATCCTCAGTATTTCTTATTGGTTAAAATGAGAAGGTATCTTTAGTGGCAGAAGTCAATAGTTGGAAATCTAGAGACAGGTGTCTTATATTTAAGAGTTTATTGTATGTGTGTGGGGTGGGGGGAGAAGTGTGAGATTATAATTTTTAAAAAATATTTTTTGATCTAGTTAACTTCAGAGTGTTTTTTTTTATTTTCATCTTTTTATAATTAAAAAGTAGACTGTAAATTTTAAGAGATAACACATAAAGCCAAAGCAGTGTCACCGTGTGGTACTCATCCTCATTGAAGTATTTCATCTATGATGTCTTTCTTTTATTGAGTGTGAAAATGCATCTTTAAAAGAACAAATGGAGTTTATAAGTAAAGAACTGGAGATTACAAAGGAAAAACTCCATACCATTGAACAAGCCTGGGAACAAGAAACTAAATTAGGTAAGTCTTATGACTCTGATAATATCAAGTGTTTAGTATTTAACAGTGATTCTTTTTTTATTGAAAATTCATTTTCTGTGTGAAAATACAGGGATATAGATTGATGTGTACCCTACAGTTTAGTTTAGTATACAGATGATGAATAATAATCCTGGGTGTTTGCTTTATATTCTACGTGAAATTTTTTTCCTACTAAAATCATATGTTATAAACTTGTGATTAAACACTAGTTATTTTGAATTACTTTAACAATAAAAGCTAGTGATATTGAAATATGTGTTTTTCTGAGTGTTAAGTTTATGTCTTGTATACTATTTGATACCTTTAAAAGATTACTATAAAATATCAAAGAAAATTTGAGAATTTAGAGTGCCTATGCCTGTAGTAATATATTGTCATATTTTTCTTATGTATGTTCTTCTGTTTTATGTACTTTAAATAATAAACATTGTTATGTAGTACATAAATTTAGTGGAAATTTAAAATATTTTTATATTTTACCATCTTATTAAAATTCATACACTATCTTATTTTTTGAACGATTGATTAAATCATTAGCTGTTAATTTGTTTGCCATTATTTAAAATACTACAAAGATCATCCTCATTTGTATCTGACTTGCCATGTTATTGAATATAAAATTACAATATGATAGTATTTGATGTTACATGTCCACAAGGCCCAAAATAATGCTCATGATTTGAGACTAGACTTGTAAAATATTTTAATTATGTAACTTCAGATTTTACTTTTGAGCTTGTATTTGATTAATTTATTAAATCATTGCACATATATGTCCAAAGTAGTACTGCTATCCTGATTACCCTTGTGGAATTAATATACTTTCTATAACAAGTACTTCATTTACCACTTGCTTAAATCCTCAGACCTGTGAGAGCTCTACATTGACCTACACATTGGTATTTCAGCAATCTTGTAGTTTTTATTGTCATTTGATTAATAGAAAGGTTTATTCCAGAAGAATAAATGGATAGGCATCAGACAGGGAGGAATAAATAAATAATAAAGAGTAGAATACACACATCTTAGTTCTAAAAGTTCATTCCTTCCCATAGAACTGTACTACTTATTTTTAATGTGTCTTCTCAATTATCTTCTAAATAATATATTATTGCATATAGGAAACGAATCAACCATGGATAAAGCAAGGAAATCAGTGACAAATAGTGAAATTGTTTCTATTTCAAAAAAAATCACCGTGTTGGAGATGAAGGAATTAAATGAAAGGCAGAGAGCTGAACACTGTCAGAAAATGTACGAACACTTAAGGATTTCACTAAAACAAATGGAAGAACGTAATTTTGAATTGGAAACCAAATTCACTGAGGTTTGATACAATTTTATCATGTAACTAGACTGTAAGACTTAATGATAATCAGTATTGAATTATTGTTAAGAACTTTGTGTCTCTAATGCAGCATATGCATACAGCATTTGCAGTTCACGTAATAGATTTGCAGAAGATTATTGTAAAATCTGAATTGCTTTAGGTTAAAATGCTCATTTCAGTAACGATATTCATTCTCACTAATGTCATTGTATTGTTTTTAATGATCAGAACAACATTGCTCCCTTAAAAATCAAATTGTCTTAAATCTAATCTGATTGTTTAAAAAACTACTCATTGTCTTTTATGTTCCAGAATAAGTTTGGGAGCTGAGATAAGAGTAAGAGGCAAAATAGTTAAAAATCTCTGATTTCAAAAACTTTTATAGGAAGTTATTAAGGATTTTTATTGTGGTCTGAATTAAGCAGTGTCAAATATTCAACAACCTATGATTAAATAACACCTTATAGATGTTTACTTAGGTTGATATATTTTCCAAAGCTTAAGTATCAGTTTTTTTATTTTAATAGTCTCTGAATATTAATGAAAACTTATATTTTTTTTTGTAAAACTTATAAAATTTTGATAACTCATTTGAATTTATTTATAATTAGTTTGTTTATAGTTCAAAAATTCTTAGTGACTGCCTAAAATAAATGATTTATGATGGATTTAAACTTTTACTATATTAAATTTTTTTCTTTATTCTTTCTTCAGTTTGTTCTTACTACTTTATACCTGTTTCTGGATTAAGGGAAACTAAAGAAGACTATAGTACTCAATAGTCTACAAGTTTTGTGTCTAGGTTGTGGTTGTAGTTCATTAACATATTTAGTTTGCACAGGCCCTGGGTTCTATTCCCAGCGTAAGGTAAAGTAGAATAAATAAAATAGTGTTGGGAAATACTTTGTTGTTGTTACTTTTTCCGTAGCTTACCAAAATCAACTTGGATGCACAAAAGGTGGAGCAGATGTTGAGAGATGAATTAGCTGATAGTGTGAACAAGGCAGTAAGCGATGCAGATAGACAACGGATTCTAGAATTAGAGAAAAATGAAGTGGAACTCAAAGCTGAGGTGTCTAAGTAAGTGCACGCAAGCATTTCAATCATTTGATGTGTCTATTTGATTTATCTTTAAGAAGTTCAATTACAAATACATGGAGCGAAATCTATACTAGTATAATCTTTTTTAAGAAGAGGACTAATATCAGGGTTGATTTTTAGCTAGGTGACATAACATTGAAGAGGAAATGACCTCTCAAAGTTTGTTTTTCTCCCCAACTGGAGTGTAGGTATGCAATAGTAGAAGGCACTAAAGTTAGAACAAAAGCCTTGTAGGGGCCATTTTTTTTTTTTTTTTAAATTGCTTGGTTTTCAGACAGTTTAGAGATGGAAGAGCAAGGATTACTTAGCATTTAATTTATTCTCTTTAAAAAGGGAGGAATTTTACATTCTTGTAAGATTGATGTAAACATAATTTATATTTTGATTTATTCACATTTCTTCTAACTAGCTATGTGGTAGGCATTGTATAAAGCATTAGACATATTAATTCATGCAATCCTGCTTACTAACACTGAGGTAAAAGGTTTTTTTTTTTTTCCATTTGGAAGTAGAAAATAGGCCTTACTACTTTAAAATACTAAGTATATATTCCTGGTAGATGCTGCATAATGACTTTTCTAGTCAGGTGCCATTTTAGTGGGTAATTATGAGAAACATTGAGTTAATATGTCAAACACAAATAACTAGTACAATACTTTTTTGGGTGTTTACTCCCAAAATGATAGCCATTCCTTTAGAATCTTGAAAATCCTTTTTGGGAAAACTAGTCATTTTTAACTCTTCCCACTATGAATGACTTTATTTCTTTTACCTTACCTTATTACTAATTTATAATTCATTTAATTATAGTTTATTAATCACCAATTATAGAGACCTTTTGATCAGTATGAGAAAACCAGATGTATATGTCTCACTTAGCTCAAATTATCAACCTCAAACAAAAGAATTTTCCATTTGCCTTTGTTATCATAGAAATCATAAGGGAAATTAGTGCGAATGTTTAGTTTCTTCTTGTGTTTCAGCTAACTTGTAAATTGAAATAAAACTAATCACAACATTTAACATATGCAAAATAACTTCCAAATATAAAGCACATAACTTCTACAATGTGAAAGTTACAACAGGCATTTTACAATTATTTTTAACTTGTAGTGGCAGCTGTTTAAGCTATTTAATACGGTTACCTACCATTTCCTAATTATAATAAAAAAAATCATAGGGAAAATCTGTGAGAGCAAGTGTTCTCTGAACACTTATATTTGGAAAATGTCACCTGGTAAGTATAATTGAGATGAAGACTTAATGTCATTATCATTCAAAATGTATATATTATTCTATAACCACAGGTTTGGGACTTTCCAGACTAAGAGATGTTTTTATAGACCATTTTTTAATATGGAATTTTTGTGTGTGTGTGGAATTAGGTTTCATGAAATAGTTCAAGAGACTTCTGAATTCTTTGGAACTGATACAAAGAAATGATGCTAAAATCTAGTTGCTTTTCCAAAAAAGTGGTATCAAAATTAGGGCTTTTGGTGTTTATGGAATTTTCCCATAAATATTTGATCACTTTCTAGACTGAGAGAGATTTCTGATATTGCCAAAAGACAAGTTGATTTTTTGAATTCGCAACAGCAGTCCAGGGAAAAGGAAGTGGAATCTCTCAGAATACAACTGCTAGACTACCAGGTGCGTACAGTGTTGGCTTCTCTGTATAGTCTGCTGTTTCCTAAGCTCACCTCAGACACTAGAGTAGCAGTGCAGTGCTAACCAGAAGTTGCAGCAGTAGAGATCTGTTTCTGTTAGTTGGGACTTTGGAAATAACTATAGATGGCATTTGATGACTGCCAGGCACCGTTAATACTTCCTCTTGTACTTATCTGTTGCTTTTCATATATCCCCATCTTCTATAGTTTTTAGAGGATTAAAAAATATTGTATATATCAGAATTGTGCTGTTAATGTTATCTGCAAATTAAAAGAAAAACACTACCATTCCAACTGTCATTTAATTAGAATTTTAAGTATGTTTTGTTCTAACTATATATTTGGTGACTATTGCATTAAAGTAAATTAGTTGTTTGTTTTTTTTAAATCTCCTATGCCACACTGTTTTAAAATTTTACTTAGTAAACTGTGACTTTGAGTCCATGATGCATTCATTGAAAAAAAACCGAAATTTATTATAAATATGCATTTTTTTACTGTTAGGCACAATCTGACGAAAAGGCACTAATTGCCAAATTGCACCAGCATGTGGTTTCTCTTCAAATTAGTGAGGCCACTGCTCTTGGTAAGTTGGAGTCAGTTTTATCTAAACTCCAGAAGATGGAGGCCTACAATTTGCGCCTAGAGCAGAAACTGGACGAAAAAGAGCAGGCTCTCTACTATGCTCGCTTGGAAGGCAGAAACAGAGCAAAACACTTGCGCCAAACAGTTCAGTCTCTAAGAAGACAGTTCAGTGGCGCTTTACCCTTGGCTCAGCAGGAAAAGTTCTCTAAAACGATGATTCAGTTGCAAAATGACAAACTTAAGATAATGCAAGAAATGAAAAATTCTCAACATGAACACAGAAATATGGAAAACAAAACATTGGAGATGGAATTAAAATTAAAAGGCTTAGAAGAATTGATAAGCACTTTGAAGGATGCCAGGGGAGCCCAAAAGGTAAAACAGTCTGAAATTCAGTATTTCCATGTTCCATAGTAACACTGCTCTTAATATGTAGCCATGTGAAAAATGTTCAATGAACATCCAAACTGCTATTGTAATTAGTTTATATTTTATAATTTTGGAATTTGGACTTTCCTAAGCAAAAATGTTTAGCATTTTTGTGTGTAATAGCACAGAATTTTAAACATTCTAAAAAAGTTTAAATGTATATTAAATAGATATATTATTTTTACATATATTTACATATTATATACTTAAGAAAAATATTAAGTATAATAATTTTAAGTGATTTAATAGCTATCAGTTGAGTTTTACTCTACACAGATATTACCTGTTTGAATTCTTTGTTTTCCTATGTTTTTACTTATAGATAATTCCTTGTATATGCTTACAGTTTTCATAAGAGTTCCATATTTTTTAAAATTAATTTTTATCCTTATTTGGTAAGAATTAAATGGGAAATAATTATCTTGCAGTTACATCCTATCTTCTATGCTAGAAACACTTAGAATTTCCTTCTTAAAAAAATTTCATTTCTTGAGTAGACTTCTAAAAATTTATTCTTTGACAATTTTATATGTATATATAATAGATTCTGGTCACACTTATCTCTTTACTTTATTGTATCCTCCTCTTCCCTCACTGCCCTCTTCCTTGCATCAAGTCCTTGTTCTATGTTTTATAATTTTTGTTTTCATTTTGTAACCCACTGAGCTTGCTCAGGGCCACTCATGTGGACATGGGTGTAAAGCTGTTCACTAGTGCTTGAGTGACTCACCAGTTGCCACATCACTGTAGACAGGGTCGGATTTCTATTAATGAAAGTGATACCAATGTGTCAATAACATGATGACAGTAAGTACTTCATAAACAAATGATAGTGAATGAAAAACTGACAGCAAATGTTACTAATGTATGTTTATTCGTTTGAACATAATTTGAAGAATTTATTTTAATATTGTACATGTTTCAGAAAAATCTGTGGAAATTATAAATAACTGCCATGTTTCTTGGCTGTGGTCTAAGTTCTTTCATCTTACTACAGTTTAACATTAATTTCTGTTAAAAATCATGATCAGTTATGTAGCACTTATATTTAAATATAATTTAGGTAATCAACTGGCATGCGAAAATAGAAGAACTTCGCCTTCAGGAACTTAAACTAAATAGAGAATTAGTCAAGAATAAAGAAGAAATCAAATATTTGAATAGTATCATCTCTGAATATGAGCATACAATCAACAGTCTAGAGGAAGAAATTGTTCAGCAGAATAAGGTTTCATTTTATATTTATTTCTGTTCTAACAAGTCTTTAAACATAAAAGCATTACATTTTAACTTGTGATTAAACTTAGTTGCCATTATACTGAGTAACAAAATAACCCGCCTCTTGCTTCTTAAACTCCAAAAATGCGAATTTACTTTGTTGTAATAGAAGTCTTAAGCTTAAAAAAATATATATGCCAGCAAACTTACTTGGTAAGTTAAGTTTTGCTTTCATATCAGTTATTTGACTACTTCTTCAGTCAAGTTTCTGCTTGTTGTCACTGTTGATTTAGAACCCAGCATGGGGTAGAGAAAAGAGATACAATGAGGTGGTATTCATAAAACACACACTCTCCACAGAGATCTTGTTTCCTGTGCTTATATTTTTCTCTCTTTCTTTTTTTGCATCCTAGATACTTATGTTTATACTTTCACTTCCTTAAGATCTTCACTCACATGCCTTTCTTTACCAGTGATCTTCAAAGTCTCCTTGGGATTGAATAGTAAATCATGCCATTAAGAGGCCCTATATATATAGGGAACACTTATTTTCACTTTCTAAGTAGTGTTTGCCATCCTCTGGTATCCTTCTTATTTGTTTGTTATTTCCCGTTTCTTACTTCCTGGGATTTTAAGTTCTTTGGTGACAGGGACTAGGTTTTGTTTATTGCTATGCTTGCTCTGCCCCAAATAGTTCTTGACAAATATCTGTCATTAGACATGGTTGGAAGGGATGGATAAAATGGATACCTGACTAGATTGAAATTCTGACTTCATCCCTGTCTGCCTCTGTGATCTCAGGCAAGTTGCTTGACCTAAGTTTGTTTCTTTTCGTATAAAATAAGAATTACAACAGTGATAGCAAAAGCTGAAGGTTAAATACGAAAATGTATATATGCCTGTTATATGCTTAGTGTGTTTGCTCCTAACACATATATATGTTTTTTTTTTTATAGTTTCATGAAGAAAGACAAATGGCTTGGGATCAAAGAGAAGTTGAACTGGAACGCCAACTAGACATTTTTGACCGTCAGCAAAACGAAATACTCAGTGCAGCACAAAAGGTATAAATGACTATGTTTGCTGCTTTGTAGAATGGCCTAAAGCTAACAAAAATATTCTCTGATTCAGATATATTTTAACTGTAGCATGTATACCTTGTATGAATTGTCATGCATTTCTTTTTAAAGAGAAGTGAATTTAGTCTATAATTTTTACATATTTAAAAGATAGAATATTGTTTTCTCCACACTACCCTACTGTTTTTGAAGCATATTATTTCTCAATAGTTCGAAGAAGCTTCAGGATCAATGCCAGACACCAGCTTGCCCCTTCCAAACCAACTTGAAATTGCTCTAAGAAAAATTAAGGAGAATATTCGAACAATTCTTAAGTCACAAGCAACTTGCAAGTCACTAGAAGAGGTAATTGGAAGACTTTCTATTTTGATTATTATATTATTGAGTACATTTATGAAATTTTCTAAATAATATTTACTAATAGTAACAGGTTATAAATGGTAGATTTGCTGATAATTCCTTTCTTTTTTCTAGTCTTTTATACTATTTCTAATATCTGATAATGAATAGTCCATGTACTTAATTTGAATTTACCATTCATTTGTTTACTGTATTCTGCTTTGACATACTAAATAGTAAAAATGAGCATCAGTTGTAATAAAAGGCATTTAATTAAAGCTTTATGAACAAAATATTATCTTTCCTTAACTGCTGTTTTCATTGTTACATATTTTTATCATTTCTTTAGCAGTGTATGTTATATACCTTTTAAACTGTTTCTTTGTTCATTTGTGTGTGTGTGTGTGTGTGTTTGTGTGTGTGTATGAGTAGATAAAGTTGAAGCAAATGTAGTTATTTAATCCAGGTACTGAATGTGATTAACAGGTGGTCAAATTAATTCATTAAATTGTTCATAAAATATTATAAACTGAATATTAAATTTTACTTTCCATCCAAACATTTAAGTACATTTAAGAACTTATTGTGTAAAATTCTGCCTACTTAATCAACTCAGAAAATTTAAGTTTTTTGGTTTATTTGAATTACTACTAAATTAGTAGTTTTACAATATCTGCCTTAATCTTACTCAAGATTAAAACACCTTCTCTGCTTTGGTATCGTAAATTTCCAACTGAAAAGCAGTGATTTATTGACCTGTTGCACTCAAATCCCAGCTCTATACTTGAGTAACCCCTCTGCTTTAGTCTTCTAGTACTCAGTCCGTGTTCTGACATCAAAGGAATGACTTAATTGCATTTCTTTCTAATTATAGCACCACCACTCATTTCTAGTTCTAAACTGCAACATATAAAGCTAAGTAAATTTGTGTGCAACCTAACAATCAAGCTTTTGAGAAGTGATACTCTTACAAGTAAATTAAAATCTACATGCAAATAAATGTACTGATACATAAAATTGTAATAAATACAATTTTACTGTCAAATAACTAATATAATAAATATGTGAAGAATAAAGTGAAACTGCTTTTTTGCTTGTAAATATTCTAACTAAAATTCAGATGAAGTATTTTAAAGGATGAATTGTACTGTAAAAATTTATTGTGACTTTCCTATAGAAACTAAAAGAAAAAGAATCTGCTTTACGGTTGGCAGAGCAAAATATTCTGTCAAGAGACAAAGTAATCAATGAACTGAGGCTTCGATTGCCTGTCACAGCTGATCGAGAGAAACTTATAGCTGAGCTAGACAGAAAAGAGGTGGAGCCAAAATCTCATCACACAATGAAAATTGCACATCAAACCATTGCTAACATGCAGGCAAGGTTAAATCAAAAGGAAGAAGTATTGAAGAAATACCAGCATCTTCTAGAAAAAGCCAGAGAGGTATTTTATTATGCTGTTTTCCTTATCATTTCTCAGTCAAATGCCAGATGTGATTTTCCCGTAAAATGGTAGTTGATTTTTGATTTCAGGTAATTCTATTTAGGAATTCTTCCTTTTACATGATTGGATTACAGATCTGTCAGTAAAAGTGGCAGTTTGTGTATGTGTATCTTCCTCTTGTGGACTGAAGTAAACAGGAGTATCTGTTATGGCGAAACTGGGTGGTTTAGGAAATGTTAGGTGAATTTATGAGTAAGAATTGAAACAATAAGGTAAATGAATGCTGCCACAGGAGTGATCTCTGGAAATCTATTTTTCTAAAATTGTAGGAGAAGTATCTACTATTTTAAAATGTTTCTAGAAACAGGAGAGGTGGATACATGTTACTCTAATGTTAAGAATAAATTATAATGTAAGACTTGGGTGGTCAACATCAGCACGTTCTAGCAGAGATGTATAATGATCTAATAGGCATAGGCATGCACAGGTTATGTCTTTCCTACTTTGAGGTTTTAAAGATTAAGTATGAGCTTTTAGAATGTGAATCTATTTCAGTGATAATTTATACTTCAGCTTTCACTTTCTATGAAACAGGAGCAAAGAGAAATTGTTAAGAAACATGAGGAAGACCTTCATGTTCTTCATCATAAATTAGAACTACAGGCCGATAGTTCCCTCAGTAAATTCAAGCAGACAGCTCAGGTGAGATTCTGAGAACTCTGTTTTATTCTTTATTGAGATCGGATATCACATAACTTAACTTACCTCTCTTCGTGTCTCACAGTGGAATGCACTCCATCTTTTCGTTGCCACAATTATCTTCTGAAAACCAGCTCTGATCATTCTTTTTCTTAAACCTAAGCTCTTCAGTAATTGTCACTGATCATAGAATCATGTTTATATTCCTTACCACGCACTCAACCCCTCCTATGATATGAGTAGTCTTTTTTTTTTTCAAATTCCACTCGTGCATTTATATCTATATTCCATGTTTTGAATTAGCCTCCTTCTTGCCTCCTTTTGATGATTCTATTCTTTATGTGTGAATGGCCCTTCTCTTAACCAGCAGCATTAGGCTCCTTGAGCTTTATCTCATTAAATCACCATCATAATGCTCCATTGCACTTGCTAAATATATAGGGCATACAAAGAGTACAGAGTATAGCCTTTCTTCCCTCATCCTTCATTTCCCTCTTAAACTGTAGACTCGATTTATAAGGAAAATTATAGAATGAGTAATAGTCTTAAATTATACTTAACTCATTGCTAAGTCATATTTTGTAGGACTTAATAAAACAATCTCCTGCTCCAGTACCCACCAACAAGCATTTCATTCGTCTGGCTGAGATGGAACAGACAGTAGCAGAACAAGATGACTCTCTGTCCTCACTTTTGACCAAACTAAAAAAAGTATCAAAAGATTTGGAAAGACAAAAAGAGATCACTGAGTCAACAGTAAGAGAATTTGAAACTATGAAATTACGGTAAGTCTTAGAACTCTTTTTAAAATAAGCAAATGGTAGCTGTGACAGGGGGCTGATAAAGGCTGTGCATGCTGTGTGAGTACGGCCCTTAGGCCTTGATGTGCAGCATTCCATTTTGTCCTTAGGACTGCTTGGGACTCGTTGCTTTACAGTAGAAACAAGGCCTTATGAGGACTCAGTAGCATGACTGAGTATATGAGGGAAAATCAGTTTGTAACTAGTCAGTCTTACTCAAAGCCAATTCATTTTCTTCTCTAGAATCTTATTTTTAACTACTTCCCCTCTCTACTTCATCCTTTGTAAGTGAAAATGGCATCATTTCCCTGGGCTCCTTCAGAGCAGCTAGATGAAGTCCCCATGGTACTATGTACAAAAGTAACATGAAAATTGTAAATTCACATATAAATAGCTTTTGTTTAAATACCTGAGTATCATGTGATAAAAAAACAGGCTCAATAAATGTTTGTTAAAGCACATGCTTTTATATGACAGAGTGTTCATAACACTCTGTAAAGATTGTAATCATTATTCAGCTATTTTTTAGAAATAAACTTTTTAAACCTAAAATTGATATATAGTTGTTTAGTTTCTAATCATAGAACCATCTTTCTGGGCCTCAGTTCATATCTGACAAAAATGTTGGTCCACTTAGGATTCTGTTCCCTTTCTGTTAGCCTATTAGAACTTTGACTGTTTACTCTTGGACCCAAGATACCTCTCAAAAAGCTACCACCTATTTGTGAATATGTAAGTAGTTGCCAGTTGAGTTTTTTTTCTTAAATATATGATGTTACTTTTGTCTTATTTTTCTTGTTCTATTGAATACATAGGAGAATTTTTTATTAGTCTTATGCATTAGATTATAAAATTTTTTATAATCTTTTTTCATTTTTTTTTGGGGGGGACATGTCTCACTCTAACATAGGATGTCTTAGAACTCACTGGGTAGTGTAAGCTATCTTCAAGTTTCCCACAATCATCTGCTTCAGCTGCCTCAGTGCTGAGATCATAGGTGTGAGTCACTGTGCCATGCCGAAACTTACTTAGTCTTTTACATTTAATTCCTAAATGCAGGAAAGGATAACAGTTTGAAATAACTTGCATGTTTAGTCTTTTATCATATAAAGCACTTGTGGTTGTGGCTTTATACCTTTATAAAGATTTTTGTTTTTTTGGTTTTAAATCAAAGTATTACTTGCAGTACCCAGTCTGGTAAATACATACGCTTGTTTATCTCAGGCTCCAAGAAAAACATGCAGGTGAAGTAAAGAGAGTGAAAGCAGAAGTAGAGGACCTAAGATGTGCTCTTGCCCAAGCGCAAAGGGAGTCCCAGAGTTTAAAGTCTGAACTCCAGGCTCAGAAAGAAGCAAACTCAAGAGCTCCAACAACCACAATGAAGAACCTAGTGGAAAGGCTAAAGAGCCAACTAGCTTTGAAAGAGAAGCAACAAAAGGTAAGTGGCAGATGGTCACTAAAGAAAAAGTTCTAGAGACGATCTGGAGATGTGGAACAAGCATAACTATTACAATAGAAGGATGAGCTTTTCCTTGTACTGTTGCATAGAACAATTCTTTCACCTTACTCTAAAGTGGAAATGCTATTTTTAAGTGTGTATATGTAGCAATTTTTCTTCTTACATGGTGATGTATCTTTAAGAAAGGAAAAGATATCTTAACTTTATTATTTTCTCATTTCATAATGTAGTAGTTTTGCTGTTTTGTTTTGTTTTTTAATCTCAGACTTGGTAAATGATTTGGTAAATGATTTAGAAGATGCTACATTTTCCCCATCTTAGCTCATGAATTTTATAAACAAATATAAACAACGTCGTATAATATTACTCATCTACCTTCATTCAATAAATTTCACATGAAAGAGTACCCAAAGTGAATATTTATTTTAGTTTTTTTTCCCTTAGTGAAGAATTTAAAACACATGTGCTTTCTTTTGTAATATGAATTGCTTGAAATAATGCGTGATTCTGAAAATAATTGTCAGGGTTTTGAGTTGCCAATTTGTGAAGAACTGAATAAAATTCATTTGAAATTCACTTGAAAAGATTCAGGAGTTTGTGATTATATTTAATTAAACATTGTTTTTGTTAATCTTTCATTTCTTTCTTGGGAAAGGTATCACTCTATGTAGGCTGACCTAGAACTCACTAGGTGTAACCTGTCCTCAAGCCACTTCTGCCACTTTGGTGCTAAGGTTATAGGCATGGACTACAGTGCCGTATTTAAAATCACTTATGTTTTTTCATCCAATCGGAAAGTAGTAGCAAGTAATACTGCCTATTCTTTATTTTATTTTGCTCATTAACAATGTTAATTTTCCATTGAAATTTTTGTATATCATAATTTTTAGGCACTTAGTCGAGCCCTGTTGGAACTCCGTGAAGAAATGACAGCAGCAGCTGAAGAACGTATTATTGCCGTAACTTCTCAGAAAGAGGCAAATCTCAATGTTCAACAAATTGTTGATCGACATACTAGAGAGCTAAAGGTGAGCTTTTAGCACATGTATATATAGGCAGATACCTGATCAGTTCAGAAGATTTGTATTGAACTGTTAGGGTTAGGGTTTACTTGAAAATTGTAGAGCATTTTTAGGACATTGTAAGCATTGCCAGGATTCAGGCTGAATATAGGCAAACACTATACTGCTAAGCTAAACCTCTAGCCCTCAGATTTCTTTTAACTTTGTTTTGTTGGAATAATTTAAGGATCATAGCAAAATTGAGAAGACAGATCTTACAGATACTTCTTCCACCAAACATATATAACTTCTTCTATAACTGGATTGCCCAACTAGTATAGCACTATTACTTACTGTTTGTAAGACATTTCATTTCTAGAGCTGCCTGTCTCTGAAGCCTTCTTCCATTAAATTATTTTTTACCAGCATATTTTATCTTTTTCCTATCTGACCATTAAGCTTGATAGTTTAAACTTTTTCCCTAAATATATACTTCAAAATACCTTGCAATTTCTCTTTTCCCCCACAAATTTCTTTAAAGAAAATTTTATATAGTATATTTTGGTAAAATGAAAAGTCTAATTTCTTTATGTTTCTTAATTTTATTTACTTTTATTTGTATATGCCTTTTACTGCCATTAAACAGTTTGGGAAATAGATTTTCATTAATTTTTAAAAATAGCCTATTATAATTATCAATCTTTTGGTCATAGTTAATAGTAAGAGAATCTGTTAAATAAGTGCATGAAAGGAGTAATCTTTTGTAGCCATTGGTTTGGGGCAAAGCCATTTGTTCTTTGGCTAATCCAATACTGGTCCTAGTCCTGGAGCCCTGGAGCATTTCAGCCTCTACTACAATCTAAAATGTGTAAGTCACAGACTTAGTCTGACTAGCTCCTTCTGAACTCAGAGCTGTACTGAACTCAACTAATGCTTCTGGTTCAACTCAACTAACGCACAGTTTTGGTCAAACTCTTCTACAAGCTGCCGGTTCAAACAGACCTTATGAGCTGGCTGACTGTTTCTGACTGAACTCTTCTGACTCTGGCTAATTCTCTGACTGCCTCCAACTGAACTGCCCTGCTTGGCTTTAAACTGACTCACTCTTTCTGTCTGATATTGACATCTGCGAAACTGCCTCTGTGTTTCTGTCTCAGACTCCTCAGACTGCTTCTTTGTCTCTATGAGCTCTCATTGCCCCATACTGCCTCAGTTAGTCTTTCTGTTTCTCTGCCTTATCCTCTGTGTCTATTCTTATTCTCTGAGCTGAGAGCCTGCTTTTCTTTTATGATACTTGAGCATGTCCTCACTCTGACTCACTCTGTTAACCCTTCCTCTGATTTGTCATTTTGCCTACCCTTTATTCTGACTCATCTCAGATGTCATTTCCTGTCTGACATTGACTCCTGAGCTCTGCTTCCTGTCTTCCAAATGCTGGCATTAAAGGAGTGCACCCACCACTCCCTATTCATCTGAAATGCTATTTCTGAAGTTTTCATCTTCAAATCCTTGTTTCAAACCTTTCCCCAATATGCTATAATTTTCTTTTAGACACGTTATAATAATACTTAATATTTCCAGTAATGTCATTTGACTTTAATAATTTATTCAGGAAAGCACACATTTTGTTGAATAAGCACCTCACTACAGGGTAAATAATCACACATTTAAGTCCTTGTGTATTTCTGCCATTGTCTTTGTTTAGAGCAGCCAAGGAGGCCTGAAGTTTATGTGGACTCTGCTGTCTCACATCTCCTTTCACGTCTTCACAAAGTATTTACAAAGTACATGTTAGAGAATTTGTTAATGCTAATCTCATGCTTCATAAACTTTAAAACATTTCAGTTCATGTTGGAAGGTATCGATTTCTTTTATTAATTAACCGATAATGAAGCATTTTTCAATAATATTTTGTTTTTGAGTGTTTGTTGAAAATTATTTGTTTTAGAGTGTCATTTTTTTTTGTCCTCTTAGTGAACTTGTTTCATTCTACTTGAATGAGGAAAATATCTATAGTTTGTATTTTTCCCTTGTGTGCTATACCTAAAATTTTATTTTGAAATTTTGTTTCTAATGATTAATAATGTAACTTCAGTTTTCTATTGCTTTAGCATTACTACTTGAGGAAAATTTGTGAATAACTCTTTTCTCTGTTATTAGTCACAAATTGAAGATTTAAGTGAAAATCTTTTAAAATTGAAAGATGCTCTTAAAACAAGTAAAAACAAAGAAAATTCACTAGCTGATGATTTAAATGATTTAAAGAATGAACTACAAAAAAAACAAAAAGCTTATAATAAAATCCTAAGAGAGAAGGATGGAATTGATCAAGAAAATGACGAATTGAGAAGACAGATTAAAAGATTATCTAGTGGGCTACAGGTAATTTTGTTTTTAATTCAGATAAAGCAATTGATCTGTAATGTATAAGCAGTGATTCTCACTCTTTTCACAATATGTGCTAAAACTATCTTTCAGATTATTTGATTAGTCTCTTGAGTGACCTCTGTTATATTTCCTGGATATAGTGGGCCATGTTATACAGCACATGTTACGTACAAGTTATAAAGCTTCCATGTTATATTGGTATTCAGTGTCATAGGATACATGATTAATGATAGCCTCACAAAATTTCTATAATTGGACTATTTAGTGTGTCCTTTGATATTTGTCATGTAAGGTTGTATCTTCATGTTTGCAGAGCAAACCTCTGATGGATAATAAGCAGAGTTTAATTGATGAACTTCAAAAGAAAGTTAAAAAACTTGAAAGCCAACTGGAAGAAAAGGTGGATGACATAGACATAAAGCCTGTGAAGGAAAAGGTATGTGAAATGTACTCATTGGTAGCTTTACACTAAGTGAAACATGTACTGACAATCAGATAATTTACTCTTGTAGTTTGAGGACATACAACTGTGTATGGTACTAAATAAAGCTGAGGTGTGTAAGATAGGGTTCTGTCCTTTAGAAAGTTACACTCCACTTGAGGACACTCCTGTAGTGCACCTCCATGTAGTGCACCTCCACGTCATTTCCTGATTTTGGAGTATTGTCAGTATCTCTTCACATCCTATGTAGTCCTTGAGTTTATCATTTCTCCCATCCTCTCATCTTCTTACTCAATCTCAATGAAGGATTACATTGCACGCTGCAGAATTATTTATGTATATACCTCATTCTCCCTGCTAGTACTTATATTTCTGAAAGTCATACTTTTAATACCTTTTTTTAAAAAAGAACTATCAATTGGGAAAGATTTTGTAGTTTTAAAAAGGATACTTATTAGCTGATTTGAATAAATAAGGTTAGAAACTAATTTGGAGAAAGCATATTAAAGGGTCTCTAGTATTAGAGAAGATTGTTTGAATCTGACTTCAAACCACAACTTCTAGTCTTTTTAGACACAATATCCTCATTTATAGTAAACATAATGCTTTATAGTATCTCCTAAATTATTCTAAATGAAATTTAAAGTCAATGTAAGCTTCATAATTTCAAAAATGTTATAATTTTACTAAATGAAATTAGTAGAGATATAAAAATAATTTATAGGAGAATGAACATATTTGTCTATCAACATGTATATGATCTATACTAGAACAATAAGGTAATCATGTGTTTGTACCTTATGTAGCATTAATGTGAATTCAGAGCTCCAAATTTAGACACTGATGTATACCTTGTAAAACTGTTCTAATGGCAGTTTATATGATATAAGTGGTATTACTGCTAGAAATTTGATTTCCAAAATAATAAACAATTGTAGAGGAATATTTATTATTTTAACCCATCAGCATGGCTGCTCTAGAGTAGAAAGAATGTTGGTATACACCTTTAATCCCAGTATTTAGAAGGCAGTGGTGGTGTACCCCTTTAATCCCAGCACTTGGGAAACAGGAAGCAGAGCTCAGAAGGAGCCAGTGTCAGATAGGAAAGTGACCTTTGAGATGAGTCAGAGTGAAGGGCAGGCAAAGTGACAAATCAGGGGTAGAATTAACAGAATGAGTCAAGAGTAAGGCACACCCAACTCTCATGATAGAAAAGCAGGCTCTCAGCTCAGAGAGTAAGAATAAGACAAGAGACAGTGAGACAGTGAAGTGGTCTGACTGAGTATAAAGCAGAGAAGCAGAGGCTGACTGAGGCAGTATGGGACAGTGAGAGCTCAGAGAGACACAGAAGCAGTTTGAAGAGTCTGAGGCAAAGACATAGAAGCAGTTTGGCAAAAGAAGTCAGTATCAGAAGGGAATAGTGTGGCAGTTTGAAGCTAAGCAGAGCAGTTTAGTCTGAGGCAGTCAGAGAATCAGCCAGAATCAGAAGAGTTCGCTGGCTCAGATCAATTTAAACCAGTCAGCTTGAAGAGGAGTATGAGCGAGAACAGTGAGTGAGTTGCACCAGAAGAGTCAAAGTATAGAAGGAGCTGGTCAAAGGGTCTCAGTCAGAGGTAAGTCCTAGAGGTTGATTAGATTGTATGGAGGTTTAAATGTTCTAGATTGTACAGAGCTATGAAGCTTTCCAGTTCTAGGCTTAAGAGTAGATTATGTGAAGGCCAAAATGCTCCAGGGCTCCAGGGCTCCAGGGCTCCAGGACTAGAACCGGACATTATATTATGCAAAGAATAAACTGCTCTGAATCAATGTCTACATCTGTTGAATCTACATATACAAGCAATTGTTGGTATAATTTTCAGCAAATAATGCCAAACCTTTAATTAAGAGACAATTGTATTTTTATTAAATTCAATGTATAGGGAAAACATTATAAAAATTTTGGTGTTAATACAGTAAACTGGAGTTAAATTCTTAGTCCACACAATTGTGAATAGAATTTTTAATTACATAAACATCCAGCAGGACTTGTTCAGAATATGGGACTATTGTGTATCACACAGCTTTTTTTGACCTGTTTATATACTAGCAACCATAACACTACCATCACGTATTATACCTGATACCTTGTAAGGCCTTAGATCTTGTCTTTTCCATTTTTTAGTAGCAGTATCACCAGCTAACTTACTCAGTATGTTTTTATCTTTTTTTATGTCTATATTGCCACCACTCAAGTTTGTTCAACAAATCAAAATTATAAAACCCTTTTATCTGGTTTACAAATGCTCTGCTCTTCATATCTAGAGTAGTAGCACTACTACTACTAGGCAGCACTAAATATATACATGTTGGATATTAAAGTAATGTACATTTAGACCAGAGTGAGTTACAGTATTAGGAAACTGTCATGATGTAACAAGATTGCATTGGTCAGTCACACAGAATTTAAGTAATTTTCACTTAATTTCTTAAGGATATTGACATTGATCAGAATCTTCTGAGACTCCTTTCTGTCAAGTGATGAGTAAAGCCTAAATTGGAGGTCTTTTTTTCCCTAATAGTTTGGCATACCTAAAGATTATAGAATTCATAAAACAGAATGATTTATTTATTTATTATCTTGGAAGTATAGTTTAAAACTCTGGCTAAAATTGTAAAAGATACATTTTTATCACTCTTTATGATATTCTACAGAGCTGATAAAGCCAAACAATAAAAGTTGTAAAAGATACATTTTTTTAATCGTTCTTTATAAAATTCTACAGAGCTGATTAAAATGAGATTAAAAGTAATACTGAAAGTTTTATAACATATTTGTTACTATTTACAGAGTGCCAGAGAAGAATTAATTAGGTGGGAAGAAGGCAAAAAATGGCAAACCAAAGTAGATGGAATGCGCAGCAGATTAAAGGAGAAAGAAGGAGAAGTCCACAGTTTAACAAAGCAACTGAATACTTTAAAGGAGCTTTTTGCCAAGTGAGTTTAAGTTTCATTGTAAAACTAATAAAATATAAGTTTTTATCTTAAAATTATGTAGTTTATTATATTTGATAAATTACAAATTTGCTAGTTTATTTTTGAATCATATTTTATTGTTTTTAAAATGTGGTGTAATACATTTATGATGGAATTGTCTATAATTTTCAAATAAGTTCATACAAAGTACAAAATGGCGCACTTACTGCATATCGGTACAAAGATGACTAAGCTGCAGTTTAATAAGTCAAACAATAAAAATTATAAAAGATACATTTTTTAAATCATTCTTTATAAAATTCTACAGAGCTGATAAAGAGAAACTTACTTTGCAGAAGAAATTGAAAACAACAGGCATGACTGTTGATCAAGTTTTAGGAGTACGAGCTTTGGAGTCAGAAAAAGAGTTGGAAGAGTTAAAAAAGAGAAATCTGGACTTAGAAAATGACATATTATATATGAGGTAATGATTATGAGGTAATCTATTGCATGGGACTATAGAACCTATGTTGATGAAGAATTGCTTGACTTGTACATATGAAAATAAAAATATATTGGTTGAAGTATGAACTTTATTGATTATCTTTTCATGGATATACAGCCTGAAATGAGCCTAAAAGAACATAACCAACTCTTTACAGTCCTTCTTTGGAGCTCCATACTGACATCTTACTGATACTTCGGTGTCTCTTGACATAGTTACTTGGGATAGAACTAGGCTTCAGTTATGTTGTATATCTTAGTCGCTGGACACATTTCCCTAAGCAGGCACCAGACAGGCAGAAAGGAGGAACAAGGGTATTTTTGCTATGTAGCAGGACATTCTGAATAAGTTTTTTGTTTTGTGCAGCCTTCCTTATGACTGGATGTTGCTTGGACTAGTGGGAGCTTGCTTAGAATATAAAGGAGACAGTGGGCAGTTGGCAGTTGGTGGGTTGGTCTGTGAAATGCTAGTTCAGTGCTAGATAGGGGATAACTTAGAGAAGAGCTTGTGCAGCTTTTGTCAAGTCAGTTTAAAATCTCATTGTGAAACTAAAGATTCTCTCACAGATAGCAAAGTAGTTCCCTGTTGTAGATGTTGATTCTGGGCAAAAGGCAGTTTATTCTTTTGCTTATCCAGTCCCTGATCCTTAGAGGGTTTTGGCCTCTGTACTATCTAATCTTAAACCTAGAACTGGAAAGCTTCCGCCCCCAGAGAATATGATCAACCTCTAAGATTTAATACTGATGATTCACACTGACTAGCTCCTTCTGAACTCAGTCTGTACTGAACTCAACTGATTCTTCTGGTTGGTTGATTAAACTCACTTGCTGTTCTGGTTCAGGCTTTTGGTTCAAACTGACCTTCTGAGCGGGTTGGTTGACTATTTCTGACTGAACTCTTTTGACATTGACTGACTCTGGCTGGTTCTCTGTTAGACTGAACTGCTCTGCTGGGCTTCAAACTGTTGCTGTTAGCTGACTCTCACTCTTCCTTCTGCAGAACTGCTTGTTCTGCCTCAGACTGCCTCTGTCTCTCAGAACTCTCGTCTCTGTGAACTGAGAGCCTCCTTTTATATCCTGAGAGTTTGGCATGTCCTCATTTGGATACAGTCTCAGATTTCACTCTGCTGGCTCTTCACTCTGATTCAATCTCAGAGTTGGGATTAAAGGCATGTGCTCATAATGTAACTATGAACTGAGAACTTTGGCCTACTACTGAACTGAACTACTTCCTTTGAGAACCCTAGTGGGATTAAAGGTGTGTGCTATGTTGCCTTAACCACAGAAATCCCTTTCAGCTAGCATTAGCACAAACAGGATAGGATTAGTCTGATTAACATTCTTTCTGCATTCTATCAGGATCACACAGGCCTCTAAAAGTGATCCCTTCATAAAAGCCCTTGGATTTGATCACTTCCTGTCACACTCTGTGATCCTTTCCCAGAGCAGCCATGCTTCTGGATTAAGTGATAAATATTCCTCTACACCCTTTCCCCAATAACACCTACTACAATGTATAGTTTTCTATTTGAGTCATTTCTTCCATGACTTTATACATATATGTAAAAAATTTACTCTTCATAAATGCATATTTTTATTTGTCTTTAAAATTTAACTTTAATGCTTTTTAAAAATTAAATGTGACACAAATTATACAATGAGTTGCCTGTAGTATTTCAAATTTATACATCATTTGATATTCAAATCATGGTAGGATGTATTACTCCTCAAACCACTTATCATTTTTCATGGTAAAGTGTTCCTTCTAGTTTTTTTACATACTTGTTGGCTATGCATGCATTTTGAGAAATGTCTGTTTATGTATCCCATCTTAAACTTACAGTTTATATATATTTTCTGTTTGTAGATGCACAGATTATTACTTTGATACAATCTCATTTATCTATTTTTGGATGTCTTTAAGTTTTCTTTCTCTTAGAATAATACTTTCTTGTTTATGTCCATGTTGTATTAATGTGAATACAATGTGAACATAGGAAATTGAAGTCATTTAGACTATCATTCGCTCGAACTTCTACCATATAGTACATACCCCATCCACAATTCTTATTACTATTTATATTTTAAATTACTTTCTTTTCTTTCAGTCTTTGCTTATCTTTTAGTATTTCTTCAAGGAATAGGGTGGTTAGGAAACTTATTCTCTTGACAGCTACAATCTCGCTCTCAGCCATGAGTCTTTCCTTTTTTTTTTTTTTTCTGGATCTAAACATATGCTCAAAACAAAATTGTATCAGCCTGTGCAGATTATACTGAAATTATTTTAATTCTTTAGAAACTTTCCAATACCTTTAAGTTTTCTTTTTCCTAATCTGAATATATTGATTTAACTGGAGTTGTCATAGAAGAGATTTATCTTGTCTTCTCTTCAAATTCAAGAAGTTTGAATATTAAAGAAGAAAAGGGAAATAACATAGATAAATTCTTAGTAAAAATATAGAGATAAAAGTGACTTTTAATATCTTCACATTAAGTGTGCTTTTATTTGTTAAGTGGAGAAAAACAATACGATTTCATAGATTGATTTGTGCCAGAGTATAGTGGGGCTAAGTTTGGACTTGATATGACATTTACTGAAAAGGGTAGAGCCTTGCTGGATCCTTGAACCTTTTGAGAATGAAATGGTTGATATGCAATTACTCTGTAATGTTTTTAAAATAGTAGGTATTTTAGCTATTAAACATAATTCCATATAAACAAATGTGTTTATCATCAGGATACACTTAACTAACAGTATAAAGAAGTGTTTGGTGGACGCCTGATTGTAAAGGTTATTTTTTAATATAAATTATGATTCCTAATTTATTTCTTGTGAACTTTGGAGGTTGGAATTTTTTAAGTTACAGTCTTAATACATGTGCTTTATTTTTTCTTTTCTGTTTTATAATAAATTTGAGAAAAAGTGAGGCTTGCACAATATCTGATTGTTGTTCATAGGACTCACCAAGCTCTCCCACGAGACTCTGTTGTGGAAGACTTACATTTACAAAACAAATACCTTCAAGAAAAACTTCATACTTTAGAGAAACAACTTTCAAAGGATGCATATTCTCATTCATTGGTAAGTATACGTCTTCCTTTTCTATTTATTCTCGTATTAAGTGTATAAAAGTGAAATCAGATTCTTCCATTTTCTGAACAAAAGCATTTGATCCTCATTAACATTCACTTTTCCTTTTCCTAGATAATGCTGTATCATCTCTTTAATCCTGTCTGATATGACAGTGGTTAATTTTAAATCCTTAAGCATTGTGTAAACCTTCATTGCAGAGCAGTTCAGCTCTAGAGATGCTTTGTGTAGGACCCTAATTTTTTAAGTAATAATTAGCAAGTTTGCTGCATCCCTGTTTCCTCTCAGATGTTGTCAATGTGGATTCAACTCTTGGTATTGGTGCTTACAAATATAAAAACAGTGTTTTTCATCAAAAATCTAACAGCAGGGAAATACAGGCAAAACTAAAATGCAGTCAAAATGCCATATAGCTATATTCAGAACCAAAATTGAGAAAAAACAAATGTCACTGATGACTTTCATCATTCAATATCTACAAATATTCTGTATTACAGAAGTATAAATCCCACTGAATTGTGTATGGAAACATACCAATTAATATGTTAAGCATATTTAGGTATACTTTACAAATTTTTAACTGGAATTATGAAAATATATCAATTTTTAAAGGTAAGAACATTAATACTTTTGTGAAAATGAAAATCAGACACGGAAGTGAGAATTAAAGGCTGATAAGAATGAAGAAAGAATGGGACTTGTAGCCAAAAATATCTGTCAGATAACATTGGTCAGAGGACCTACCGAGGAGGACCATGATGCTGCACCATTATGATGCTGTGCACTAGTGTGTTGATGATGCTGCATAGGCCAGATAGGAAACTGATGTGTCATGCCTGAAAATGCCCTGATTTGAAGACACTGAAGTCCTTTATTTCTTTATTAGCTGAGTTTATTTATGAAAAGTCATATATATACATAGTGACAATTTAACAAAAAATGTGATCTGTAAAAAGTAAAACATCTATTAATAAATAAATTAATTAAAATTAATCCCTTTTGACAATATTTCCTTATTATGGCTTTCATCAAATGTTGAAAATATTCTAAATTTCATTTTCTAGACTTCAGAAATAGAGTCAGATGATCATTGTCAAAAAGAACAAGAACTTCAGAGGGAAAACTTGAAGTTGTCATCTGAAAATATTGAGCTCAAATTTCAACTTGAACAAGCAAATAAAGATTTGCCGAGATTGAAGGTAAATTTAATTTTATTATAATGCCAGTACATACATAAATTTATTTATACTAATTTTTGTAATACATGTATATTTCCTTACTTAAGAGACATTTATATCAGACACCATTTTAGGTGTTAGAGATAGCAGTCATTAAAAATTCAGGCGTACTTAAACTTATCTTCCAATGAGGAAGACTACAATCAACAAGCAAACAAGTTAGTGTGTAACAGCTCAGCTGACGTGAAATTCTAAGCGAAAACAGGATGCAAGATTAGTAGAAAGGAGAGGGGAGAGGTTTGGTTTAGAACAATGAGAGGGCTTGCATAGAAGTGCTGGTGGGGAAGTGAGGAGATGTATCATACGCATTTTCTCAATTGAGGTTCCTTTCTCTCAGGTTACTCTAGCCTATGTCAAGCTGTCAAACAACTAGCTAGCACATGTCTCACATCAAAATGCCTTTTGTTTAAAGATACAATTGTTGAGTCTGGTTCTGTAGCTGAGATTTTTATTTCAGGTGATTCTGTTTTCTTCTCTCAGAGGTTATTATATGGATCTTGCAGATTGTTGTTATTATTTCTTATTATTTCCTATTTTTCAGAATCAAGTAAGAGATCTGAAGGAAATGTGTGAATTTCTTAAGAAAGGAAAAATGGAAGTTGAACGGAAACTTGGTCATGTCAGAGGGGTGAGTTTATGTTCTTAGGAAGCTAGCGCCAAAGATTTAACCTCCTATTGATTTTATATTGCTGAGTGGTATAAATAGAAGCACTCATGATACAAAATTCATTCAGGTAATCATACTATAACATACACGATGGATTCTGTGAAAGTACTGAGAGTATTAAACAAAAGTACTGAGAACAAATATTGACAGTCAATATTTGTTTCCAAGTGAAAATATGTAAATATAAACATACAGTAAATATGGCTATAATTTTGTATTTTCTAAGTACAAAAATTATAATGAAAGAAAACTTAACATTTTCAAGGTGTATATTAAAGTTTTAAATATTAGGAAATTTAAGTTTATTTTGATCATATCCACTAACAACTCCTACCCTTACCTTGTCCCCAGTCTACCCCTCTTCCCTAAAACTTTGTATACTTTTTAAGTTAATAACCTATAGACTCTAGTTTATGCTTTCCACTTATTTCTGCGTGTATGGCATCCACTAAAACATGGTCTAGCTACTACGAGCCACATCTTTAATGAAAAACTGACTGTCCTTTTCCAGAACTCATTAGTTGTTCATTGCTTCTAGATATAAGGGTAGAGCTTACGAAGCCCTTGATCTGCTGCTTTGACATGGACAGTTACAGCTGTTGTGAGTTCACGAGTGCGGCAGTCTTGTCATGCCTAGAACTACCTGAAGCACACTAATTTACTCACCTGTGTAGGATTTCCTCCTGTTGGCTTTCCTCCCTGGGAAGTAGCTAAGCAGTAGGCTCAGCTTCCAAGAAGGAAAGCACACAGCTTGGGTCTACACATCCAGGCTAGTCCTTGATTGGAGAATCTGAGAGTCGGTGGGACTTAAAGAATTCCCAGGAGCTCATGTCTGAGGATCTAACTCGACTTATTGTGGGAATGGGTGTAGAGGAACAGTTGGAAAAAGTTTTTGTTATTTTGGTTTCTGTAAAAACACAAAATGCATTTGGATTAGGTTTGTGTGCCCACCCCAGCTGTGGTATAATTGTTTACGAGTTGGGTTTGGAATGCTTGATGCAGGTATCAATAAAACACCTGAGCTGAGATGCTTGGGGTTCTACTCTGAGTATGGTACTGGCCATGACGGTGGTTTCCTCTGCTGAGGTCTGGCAGGGTTTATATCTATGAAAATACCTCTTTGTCTCCTTGCTGAGTCTCCACAGCAATGTACTACTACAAACAGGGTCACATTTATAGAGAAAGGAAAGGTCTCTGGTATCTAGGGACATCAGAGGAAGCACATTGGTTAGGACAGTGGAGGTACAACAGCCCCATTTGCATGTTGGGGCTCATAACCTGGACCTAGGCATTTTCCCAGGGACCAGGAGGAGAGACCTTATATGGTCATATAGGGAGAAGTAAGTCCCAGCTTCAGGTAAACAATAGCCAGGTCACATACCTTTGAGGGGTGGTACCCTCTGTGAAAGCAGGCAGCATAGCTTGTGGTTTGTCAGAGCAGGGGATGGAGGAACAGCTGAATGCCGTCCACTTTCAGAATGAGAGTTCTGTGGTTCCAAGAACTCTTCTACCCCACCTTTAGCTCTAGGACAGCCCCACAAGCTGTTGAAAATTAAATAAATAACTAGTAAATTATCTTTGTTGGTGTCCTCATTAGGTCATTCTTTTCAGGTCTCTAAGATTTATATTAACGGAAACTAAATTCCTAAGCCAGAGCTATTAGAGAAAATTGCCTTTATAATGATTACTTATGAGCTGTCTAAACACATAGTTTCACTTTTGTGATTTCATTCAATATAAAGAAAATTTTGACATATTAGAGAGAACTGTAGCTAAAATAGACCATTTTGATTTACTTACTTGGATCATAAATCATGGAGAGTGTTTAAGCTGTTACTAACTATATGATTTAAGGGCTATCAAATACAGTTAAGCAAGCCCTGGTTTTCTTTTATGTAGAGTGGGATTATAATTGCTGTGTAAGGTATTTTATAAATGTATTGAATTAACACAATCTTCAGAGTCAAATATTAGCAATTAAAAATGATGAGTACAATAATAGACCTGTTTTGGCATTAGTGCATCATAGTCTCTAAGATATTAAAGTTTAAAAATTTGTATATCTTCTTGTAGTCTGGTAGAAGTGGAAAAACAATCCCAGAGCTAGAAAAAACTATTGGGTTAATGAAGAAAGTGGTTGAAAAAGTCCAAAGAGAAAACGAACAATTGAAAAAAGCATCAGGAATAATGACTAGTGAAAAAATGGCTAATATTGAAGAAGAAAATAAAAAATTAAAGGTAAGTTTTATGTGATCATTTTATATGAATATTTTGCTATTTTAATATGTGTTGCTTTTTGTGGGAAATGTTAAATGTACTCACAGGACACTGAATATCCTTAATTGATGCAGTTGTAATTTACAAAGAACAAATTTATTGGCAAGAAATCTAAAGGTAGCTACCGAGTAGCTCTGTTTGGTCTTTCTTTCTGTTTCTGGATCTGTTGCTCTTTTCTGGTGATACGGTATTTTAGATTTGAAGTAGGGATTCTATGGGGTTTCCTGTATTTCTTTTAAATGTTAAGCTCATTTTAATAAATAGCTATGGTTGGATGGTTGGTTGGTTATAAATAACTAATTTGTGGGAAGTCTTTAATTGTAATCATATCAAGCAGGGTATCTAAGTCTAACTACCTTAAATTAAGTTTTATAAGTTTAAATAGTAATCATTACTTTTTACATTTGAAAGACTTAAAATGGCTTCATTTACCTCATTCCCTTCTTCCTCCATCACCTCCCTTGCTTCCCTGTCTTAATTCCTCTCAAGCTCATGAACTCTTTTTCTTTATTATTGTTACATATAAATATGCATGAAATTAAATATCAGTGATCATCTTTTATTGATGTTTTTGTTTTATTGTTGCTTTATTAATTACTAGACTGAATTAGAAAAGCTTAAAGCTCACTTTGGACATCACTTGAGCATGCAGTATGAATCCAAGAGCAAAGGCACAGAGAAAATCATTGCTGAAAATGAACGGCTTCGAAAAGAACTTAAGAAAGTAAGATGTTTATGACTTATTGTATTTATTTTCATTAAGTGATATATCTTGGCAAAATTAAAATTGATATGTCCTTGATGCCACTGTCCGTTCACAGTAAATATTAAAGAGAATTTAAGAATTATGCTTTCATTAAGAGGTATATTTTTATGAAAATTTAGAACCAAGGTGCTCACTCTGGATTCAGTTCTTAATTCTGTTTCTTATTAAGAATTATTCCAAGCTGGATAATGTTTCTCTGTTCCTCAAATTCCTCATATATGATGGAGTTGAATGCTCTAATCCCTTGACTTAGGCCATGTAAGAGAGACCAGTCTGGGCCATGTAAGGAACCCATGCTCAATAAAGAAACATACAGACACATATTATATATCTTGTAGAGCTGTTGAGAAATTTAAATGAGTTAATATTTATGCATATGACTTACAGCAGTGGTTCTCAACCTGAATGCTGTGACCCTTAGTACAGTTTCTCAGGTTGTAGTTACCCCCATCCATAAAATTATTTTTGTTGCTACTTTATAACTGCAATTTTGCTACTGGTCAATATCTCAGATCCTAAGACCATCAGAAATAGATGTTTTCCAATGGTTGTGACCCACAGGTCAAAAAACATAACCATTTTCATAATAAGATTCCTTTCTATTTAAATAGTATATTCCTTATTCCTGACAATAGGTAATATTTTTCACATAATCTAGTGAATGAATTAAAATTATAATCCTAAGAACTTTTAAAACAGTAACTGATTGTGTTGAGAAGCTAGAACTGTACAGTCTTGAATCTTAATGCTCATTGCTGGAAATAATCTGTTACTTATACACTGCTTGTGTTAATAGCCAGGACTTCTTTAAGTAAAAACAAAGCATCTTTTACAGTGTAACAAGATTAATCATTTCATTTCTCTAAATATGTTCCTGAAAAACGAATGGCAAATTAGTACCCACTAGATACTACAGATAATAGAATAAAATACTCATTTCTCTGCCTTCATTTCCTTGATATTTTGTACTAATTACTATGATTAGATGGCAGTTTTACACGACAATGAACATTTTTGCAGTTTTAAAACAATATAGCTACAGCTTATTTTGTATTTCCCAGCTTATAGTGACAATTCTAAATACCTGACATCTATGAGAACAGTATTATGTTTTGTCATAATGATAGGAAATGGAAGCTTCAGAGAAACTGCGGATAGCTAAGAACAACTTAGAGATAGTAAATGACAAGATGACAGTTCAACTAGAAGAGACTGGGAAGAGATTACAGTTTGCAGAAAGTAGAGGTCCACAGCTGGAAGGTGCTGACAGCAAGAGCTGGAAATCAATTGTGGTTACAAGGTATGATCACATAGTTTATAACTTGTTCAAAGCTTAATCAGTTCTAACTCTAGCATCATTGACTTAAAAAATGACCGAATGCTGAATAACTTAGTTATTGCCTGATGAACAGTTTGGTTATTTTATCAGTATCTTTTCATTGTGTCTTAGGATTACCAAAACTCTGTTTCTTCCTTAAATGTTTAGCTAGTTTTATGGGCAGGCTTCAGAACACAGCAGAGCTGAGACTGGGCTAATTTCCTAGAGCTAGGTGTGCATCATGAAGCTGCCATCAGCTGTGAGCCAGGGCTGATGCTGCCCAGGCTGAACGCTCTGTTTCTGCAGCTGCAACTTCAGCTTCTTGTGTTCATTTATTTTCTACTGCAAATACGGCCTAAACAGTTGGGCTATTGTATCCCGATCTGTGGTATACTGGATCTGGGATGAGCCTCGTTGCTTTTAGTTGTATACTGGGCAGCTTTCTTTTCAGAGCCCAACAGATGAATACAGCACTAATGTTAGTATCTTACTGGCCTGTACTTTGTAGTGCATGTTCTTCTATCCTATGAACGCTTTCTGTATTAGATGTGTGCTTATGGCACTACTGTTGTGGCTGTGAAAGCCAGCTTTATTTTGTTTTACCATCTTTGCACAGTTCTTCCATTTGTGCATTCCCCTATAATGTCCTTGGAGGCCACATTTGCCCTGTCTGTTTGGAATGACTTGACAAGAAACATCATGACACTCATTGTTACTAATAAAAAGTGAGCAACAGCACCAAGAGACAGCTAGTTTCATTTTTTTTTTTCTTTTGTATTGCATTTGCCTTTGTCACTCAATTTTAAGAAGAAAAAGCTAAGTGGGCATATTCACGAGCACTCGGAATGCTATAATCCTAGAGAAGAACCCTTTTTTTCCTATCCTGAGACTGCCTAGAGGAGTCAGAGTCCTAACTTTTCCCTGTAGCTCTCACCTGTCTACAGACTGGGAACAGAAGTTCTGTCCGAATGTGAACATCAGGTTGAAAATAACAGTTCTAATAGTGTGAAGGAGAGAAAAGTCTCATTGTCTTGGACCCCTGTGGCTTTGAGCCAGCAGCTGTCAGTTGAGATTTTGAGGGTCATTATTTTCTGATGTAGTAACATATCTTGAGTAACTTTGAGATTTACTCATTTTAAAAATACTCACTCAATATCTGCTACTGACAACTGCCACACTATGTGCTTCAGGTTATTTAAGAGCCAGCTTCCACTACCTCTTACTTCCACAGCTTCTCACTATGACATTACGTAAGTTATATACTTTCTGTGGGTCAGGATATTTTTAACTGTGGAGATGATGGATCCTGCCCTTATTTTTTTATGGCTCTGTGAGGTAACAAAAATTATAACTTACTGGCAGTTCAGTTTTACGACAGTTACGGGTTGGTAGCACTATTTAACCTTAACTGAAGATGATTTTACATTTTAAATCATTTGTGACTTCTTATTCTGAGAACTGCACATAGGCAAAATCTTCAGTAAACATAAGTTCAACTTGTTTTTAAGACAGTCTTGCTGTTTTTCCAAGGCTGATCTCAGATTCTACCTTGCCCTCCCAAGTGTTGAGTGTTCCACATATATTGCCTGATAAGAGGAGCCAGGGTAATGTTTGGGCTTTTTAGATGGGGCAATCTGATCAAGGTAGCTTTTTTAGTCACTGTTCTATTGATGTGAAGAGACACCATAACCAAGGCAATTCTTATAAAAGAAGGCATTTTAACTGGAGGCTTGCTGAGTTTCAGAGGGTTAGTCCATTATCATCATGGCATGAGCATGGTGGCACATGGTCCTAGAGCAGTAGCTGAGAACTACATCCTGATATACAGGCAGCAGACAGAGCAAGACTGGATCTGGTAAGGGCTTTTGATACCTCAAAGCCCACCCCCAGTGACACACTTCCAACAAGGCCACATCTCCTAATCCTACCTTTTCAAAGACTTCTACTCTCTGGTGACCAAGCATTCAAAGATACGAGCCTTTAGGGCCATTCTCATTCAAACCAACACAGTGGCTTCTGATCAGAGAAATGGATGAAGTAGAGGAATGAGCTTGTAATATTTTACATTAATACATTAACTTTTGGTTTATCTTTGGTTAGTTCCTGCCAAATAAGCATACCCATCTAATCTGGTTCTAAAGTCTGTCCAAAATTATTTGAATGTATTCAGGTAATCATAACTGCCCTTCCTTATGCTGCCCTTTTCAGATACTTTTTCTAAATCAGTACCTTCGTTTTTAATTTATCTAGAAGATATTACATATTATTTTCCCTTGGAAAAGTTTGAATACAATAAGCATTGTCTTTCTGTAAGTACATGCCTATAAAATTATTTGGCTCCAATTTTGAAAGATTTCTTTTGACTCTGGATTTCTTTAGATCATTTGCCATTTCCTTACTGGTTACAAATCTATATTACTTCATCCTGTCCACATCATGAACTGTTTGTCTCACTAATGCTTTTATATAACTTGTCTTTTTGTAGTACTCCTTTGGGCTTTTTCTACCTGATCACCTCCTGGGGTAGGGGAAGATTTTGTAGTGTGATGAATTGGATATTTTCTCATGCCTGAAATATCAACTTAAAATCTTTACAGTTGCCAAATTCAATCTCCACCTCTGATCTTAGGCTCTTTAGGATCACTTTAAATTTTCTATTTTAATTAGCACATATGTTAATTTGGTTGCTTATCACTTAATACCAACTTTTAATACTAAATATGTATGTAGCCAAAGGTTTGACTAGAAGAAATAATGTAGTCTTGCATATGATTTACACTGACTTTTAAATTAGTAAAAGAAATTACATATAATGCCCATAATTTTTCTTTATATTTTTAGAATGTATGAGACCAAGGTAAAAGAATTTGAAAGTGATATTGCCAAAAAGAATCAAAGCATCACTGACCTTAAGCAGCTTGTAAGAGAAGCAACAGAGAGAGAACAGAAAGCTAAGAAATACACCGAGGATCTTGAACAACAGGCATGTAATAGTCTTTAAATAATAAGACAATGTATTTTAAGATAATCCCTGACTTGCCCCAACTATTGAATAGTGTTTCCCCTGGTAGACTCATCGAGTAAATGGTGCTTATACTCAGCCACTTACATAAGGCACAAACTAGGTAGGTCATCACTGACTTTATTCTCTTACTCTTCACATCACTTCCATCATTAACCATGCCAGCTGTATTTTTAAAAATACATCCCTAATCTGACTACTGCTCAGTGTGGAAGCCATGATTTCATATCAGAATGACTGTTATTTCCTAACTGGTCCCAAGGCTTCCATTTGCATCATTTTACCTTCTCTATACTACTGGTCCACTCTCCACACAGTTGTTAAATAGTCCTGTAAAGTATAGAGCAAATTGTAGTAGTTCCATTCGGAGACTCTTCTAAGGGTTCCCCATCACCCTGGAATGAAACTTTGGATTACAGTTCTTTCCATAGCCTATATCTTTGTATCCAGGCTGACACTTTGCATCTTCTATGAGTTTTTCCAATATTAACCCTTTCAAACCTTTGAACAACTGAAACTCATTTAAGCTTCAGATCATTATACCTGCTTGCCTTGTCTAGGATACTATTCAGTATTCCCAATATTCTTGTAACTGACTTCTTTGCTTAAATGGAGGCTCTGGAGAGACCTAATTACCAGCACAGTCTATCACTCTTATCCTCCCTAGATCCTTTTTCTGGACAGTCCATTTTCCCCATCCAGCATACTACATCCTCTCACATTGTATCACGGTATTACTGTTTTTCTTCCCTCAATAAAAGTACAACTACTCTGTACGAGATTCCAGCTGTTCCAAATGCGGTGCCCTCACTATCTAGCACATGACTAGGCACACCATAGTGAGCTGCTCAAGAACTGATTTGAATGCATAGACGAGAATACAGACTGTTATCCGAAAACCAAAATCTTATGCCTTATTATTTAAAGTTTGTCTTTTTAAAACCTCTTTCTATGCTGAACTTTTATCTTCTAACTTTTCATTGTGTTCCAAGATTGAGATCCTCAAAAATATTCCTGAAGGTGTTGAGACAGAGCAAGGGCTTCTACGGGAACTCCAGCTCCTTAGGTACATGCTATTATGTTTAACTACTTAAAAAATTTTTAACATATATTTGTGTGTGTGTACACATGTACATGTGGGGGGCAGGGGATATATGAATACCACGTGTGAAGGAAGGTCAGAGGGCAAGAGTGGTTTCTCTCCTGAGAACTGAATGCAGATCATCAAGATTCGCAGCATGCACCCTCATCTACATGCACCTCACTGTTTATTCTTAGAAAATTATTTTATACAACCAGACATCTAAAGATCATTTCATCCTTTAGTATATTTACTCTGTCTAAAAAGAAAAGGGGAGCAACCCAATACTATTATTTCTAGATTGTAACTTAGTTTTTTTTCTGTCAGCACAGAATTAAACCTTAGCATTACAGAAACAAATCCTAATGAAAGAGAAAAGTAATTCTATGCTTCTAGGAGTTTCTGCAGTCTCTTCTCATTGTAAGAAAACTACTCTTGAAAATAACATCAGGACTGATATTACGAAGAATGTAGATTCTGTGTTGTTTGGGAATTGGCAGCAGTGAAGCCTAGAGAGTATTTAGCTTGATGGTCCTGGTGCCATCTCTTCAGCATATCCTACCAGCATGTACCACCAAACCAGCTGTTATCTTAGTAAATGCTATGTTTTGAGTATTATATACCACTACTTTAAAGAAATCCCTTACATTACAGAATGGCACCCATTGTTAATTTTTCTAACATTTTTCTATCATTGTATTCTAGATTAGCCAATAGTCAGCTGGATAAAGAAAAGGCAGAATTAATCCATCAGATAGAAGTTAACAAGGACCAAAGTGGAGCTAAAAGCAGCACACCTGGTAATGTATTTCATAAAACTAGTTGGCTATTCAAGGTTTTTAATTTAAGGCTTGTCCTTTGTGTTTGTTTCTGATTATTACTTTCTGTAGTATCAAATTCCTGATAAGAATATTTAGAGCTGTTCTTTTAGGCTATGAAAATATTCCCATTTAGCACTTTGAGTTGCTTATAGTACTAAGTAGCCTAAGTTTTTCTCCTTGAAATACACCTAGGTGTTACAGACATTACCAAGCAATGAATGTTGTTGTTGGCTTCCAATTTCTCGGTGTAGCTCCTTTAATCTCTGTGAGCATTTTCTTCTAAATGTTACTAATTATTGTTCTAATGTTAATTTCAAAACTACAACTACTACAGTACGGTTTTTTCTATTAAAAAATAAAAATGTGCCTTTTATTGCCTTCCATTCCTATTTAGAAGTTAGCAGTCATATATAACACATACAAATATTTTTGCAAGTGTATATGTACACATACAGAATACAGTTATTATTTGAAGACCTGATTTGCAAATGTAACTCTTCATCACAATGTATTTATAATCCCCCAAAATCAACTCATAGTGCTTTTGCAAATGGGCACAGTGACAAATTTAAATAGTTCCTCATATTCCCACCCCAGGGCCAACAAGGTTGGACTTGGTATTCTTGATTCAGTTTTCATACAGAGCATGTCTAGGATGGAGTACTGGATACCACTATAGCCAGTTGGGAGTTTGAGTCCTAGCTCTGGCACTTTTAATAGGACAACCTCAGAAAGACAGCTTAAAATTTCTGAACGTGTTTTTGAAACTAAAGAAAGTATTATCAAGATGGGTTGTTTGTAAAATCTAATATGTTTATGCATGTGTTTGCATGCATTTGCATTTCTCCTAGGAACCATGGTTTGATATTTGCTGATTATTTGTACCAAGGTTACAGGATATAATTTTAAAAATAAAAGAAATGGGCTTTATATGTGTATTGTTTTGTGTATTTTTTTCTGAATGCTCAACATATTTCTAGATTATCTTACATCCTTTAACTTACTACAGAGATATTTTAAGATCTGTATATCACTCAAGGTTTTAATAATTCCATAGTATGCTACTAAATGGATACCATTAATTAGTTTATAGGGTGGTTATTTCAAAGTTTCTGGCATGGTAATACATTGGATCTCCTAACCTAATCATGCCATTATCTGATAGTTTGTTGGAAGTGTCCTGTTCTGCCCTACAGTATTATACCAATTCATATCTGAATAATTTTACACTATTTTATAGAGCTACTGAAGAGTCCCGGTGCTAATTTGTACTAATGCATGGTATGAGTTGTACTTGGCACCATGCTAAGGGTTTCACAAAATTTTTACAGTATTTACACAATGATTGTGTATTGTCTTCATTTTACATTTGATAAATGATTAATAACCTATCCTCAAGCTCATGACAACTAGGTGCTACTGTGCTTCTTGATTACTAAAAACAGCATTCATCTATCTGGAATAGATGTGTGACTGCTCTGAGCTAGCTTGGTGTACTCTTAACAAACATACTACCAAAGACTTATTCTTTTGACCTTAGGCAAATCTCTAATTTGTCTAAGCCCAAGCCCTTATATTGCTTTTGTCTTAAGGAAAGATACCTATCACATTTCAGAGAGTACCCTGCTTCAAAATCAACCTGTTTGGAAGTTCCTAAATGAATATTTAAAGATGAGGACATTTAAATAGCTTTTGGAAGATGCTATACATATTTTCTTGCTGCATTGTTTCACCAGGCTATATAATATATAGGAACTCACTGTCTATGAACAAACGAACAGATACATGCATACTCATGTTTATTGAGGCACTACTCACAGTAGCCAGGTTACAGAATGAGCCCATACTCAAAGTAGCCAGGTTATAGAATGAGACTATGTGTCCATCAACAGATGATGAAAAAAAAAATACAAGAGAGTTTTATTAAGCCATAAAAATATTTCTAGAAAAATGAAACTATATCACTTGCTCGGTAAAATAGGCTAGGCTTAGGATTGTCTTCCCTTGATATGTGGAATCCAGAAATCGGATTTATGTGTATGTGTAAATGACATAAAAATAGAAGGGGGTACTTTTGTTTTGCCTTCCATAAGAAAATGCTTTTTTTTTTTTTTCAAATGATTGGAAACCTTGTTTGTTTTTTCTTTGTCTGAGTTATAGAGGACCCCCCTGCCCAGAGCATTATAATACACTTCTTGTCCTTATCATGAAAACTTGTTTTCATTATTCCTCAAACAAGATTACATAGTGTGACCTGACACTTTATATCCTAACCTTTGTGCTGTGTGTCAACAGCTGATTTCCCATGAAACCATCAGGACTTCACTCCTTTATCTATGCCTAACACCTTGTCCTGGGAGCTTTACACATAGTGCAAAAATCGTACATGCAGTAGCCAAATCTATTTGGAGTAGGAGTCATAAGTGGCCAGCTCCCCCTCCCAGTCCTTTACCTATTTAGTATCTAACAAATTTTACTAGTTACAGGATTTTTCTCTCAAAATTAAGACTTTCTCTCATATGAAACATATAACTCATATTTCTAATGCTTAGCAGCTACCCCTCTGCTTGCTTGCTGTGGGACCATGCCTACTAGTGGTAACATATATGTCTGAGAACTGTTCTGCCATACAGTACCAGATGATTCCAGACTGTAGGCTTCATAAGTTTCCTGTTTATTCTGAAACAACTCCTCTGTCTTTAACTCATTCATGGTTAAGAAAAACATGAGTCTAATTTTCATGATTATTTTGGCAGATTCTGATCAACTAAAGGAAACAATTAATGACCTGGAGATACAGCTCAGAAAGTCAGACCTAGAAAAACAACATTTGAAGGTAATTCTTGCTTATATCTAACTTTAGTATGGTCAGTGTTTTGTGAAAATAGCTTTGGACAATAATTTTTATGATCATCTTTAAGTATGGTGCCTTAAAATTCATGGATTTATTTTACACTTACTTTAATATATTATCTATATGACACATGACAACTTTTTATTAAACAACAGCTAGCAACAACAAAAAAATAGGACTGGAGAATAAATTTATTTTTAAATTGTAAGAAATGCACCTCTTAACAGTTTTAAAAATATTTTAATATGTAAGTCATGTTGGGAACAGTGTTGATAAGTTCCTTTTGAAATTATTTTAATGGATCTTTCCCTAAAGACATTTCTGTGCTCTACCTTAAAACTCCAGAAACACAGGAGTCTGGAAGTGAGCGTTAGATGACCACTGGTTAGTGTAAACAGCCACTGGAGATCAGATTCCCTTCGCCAGATGCTTTACAAGTTCCAGGATTTCCATGATCATAAGCATTATTTATAAAAGTTTAAAAAATCAGACTGTTTTAAAGAAAATACTGATGAGGTTATAAACAAAGACTCAATGACAGTAAATTCAGTGTTGTGAATAGTAAAGTCTCTTTTGCTTGCTTGCGAATATCTGAAACCATTTAGAGAAAGATTCGATCTCGCCATAATGTAAGCAGTAATAAATTTAGTCAAAGGTGTAATTAGTAAGTTACTCATATGGTACAATGGAACCTAATTAACAAAAATTTTAAATATTTTTCTTTATATTGTACTGTTTGAGTTATTTAGGCTTTCATGTTTATAATAATTCTCATAAATTTCAAACCAAAAACATGTATTCCTATATGTGACTTTTAGGAGGAAATTACAAAGCTGAAAAAAGAACTGGAAAATTTTGATCCTTCATTTTTTGAAGAAATTGAAGACCTGAAGTACAATTATAAAGAAGAAGTGAAAAAAAATATTCTATTAGAAGAGAAGTTAAAAAAACTTTCCGAACAATTTGGATTTGAATTATCTAGCCCTGTTGCTGTGTCTGAACACATGGAAGATGGAGAAAGCCCTAACAGTTTCCCTATTCATTAAAGGCTACATTGAACTGTAGATTTAAAAACCATGAGTTAAAGTTTCAGCTGGAAATCAAGCAGTCTCTGAACTACAGAATCCACATCTCAAAATATTGTATTTTTGCTTAAAAATAAAGTCATATTTAGTTTTAACTTGGTAGAAAAGTGTATTTTTGAAGACTTAAATAACTTATGACTATACAATATACAATGGGTTATGATAAATATTTCTATTTTCATAATGTCAAATTTTCTAAAATCATAAATGTAAGTTCATAACAATTTGACCATTTAAAACTGAAATTTCAGGTTTAATTATTTTATACCTATTTTTCTGCTAAGATATTCAAATCCTAATTATAATCTCTATAAATACATAGATTCATACATGTTTAGAAGTTATGACTTGTGTTTTGACAAATAGCTAGCAAAATTAAATTGAACCTTGGGTTATTTCAACCTCTGTAAACATAGCAGACTTTTCAATATTAAAAAATCAGAATAATTCCAAATATTTCCATTTTATACATTAAGTATTAAATCTTTGAGCCTACCAAATTTCTGCTTATCTATTTTTGAAAACTGAGTAAACAAACACTCACTATCAAAAGCATAGTCATATTTGTCCAGGTTCATGTTAATAATAACTGGCTTGGAATTCATGTAAGTATCTGGAAGTGGCCAGCATAAACCAAGATGATGGCGATGGACCTGTAAGCAGGAAGAACAGTGTTAGCTTTAGTCTGTAAACAGCATCTGCCTGCTTCCTGCCAGGACAGTGTAAGGATCTACCTTATCTAATATTTTAATTAAATTTAATTAAAAGTTGTTCTTTTGACATAGTGCTGTCTGTCTTCCCCATTAGAATATGAGGTTCCTGAAGGCAGATAAATTGTTGACTCTACTAGTACTACAAAATATCAGGAACATAATTGGGGGCTCCTCCAAAATTTAATGAATAAATAGTCTTGTTGGTGAATACAGAAGAAAAGAAATACAGAAAAATGTAAGCCAGAATCTAGTATTACCAAGGGAATATTAGTGGTAGAACGGTAGGGTACATTAGGATAAGAGTTGGTTAGGACACTGTTGGGTGGCTGTTTCGTGCAAATGAAAACATCTAATCTGGAGAGATGCTCTTTAAGATTCAGGAAGTAAACAAACTTTGCAAGTTAGGAAGGTTCCTAAACTTTTAAGATTCCTAAACTCTCTGCAAGATTACAGGAGCAAACAGTTGCTGGAGAGAAGATTCTCCTCCTGCCAAAGAAGTTTCTAGCTGCCTGCAAGATGTGCAAGGACTCCCGAGGACACAGCTTCAGTGCCATCGCTTTAGTAATCCCTCGAGCTGGGGAGGGCTTCTTACTGATCCAGCTGCCCTGGGGTCCTCCATGCTCCTTATAAGCAGCTCCTCACCTGCATTCCTCTAGGTAGCCCCAATAAAGTCACTAGTTCACTAAGCTCAACTTGGGTGGAATCCTTTCCTTGGTCTGTCCTCAGTGCCTTATCTGTGGCAAATCTCCTCAGAAAACAACAGACACAATGTATGTTTTTGCAGATAGTATGGAAAGCAGCTATGGGAAGTTAAGAAGACTAGATCATGGAAAGTCTCATCAGCATCCTAAAGAATATTTTGCAGGAAATAATGTCATTTATTTGTGAAGAATAAACATGATGAAGATAGAAATGAAAGATTAATATAGTAAGAATGCAATCAAGAACCTTGGCCTAAATTAAAATTAGCACCGAGTGGAGTGTAAAGAACAGAGACTCAATAGATGAGGCTTTTCAGGAACTGATAACAAAGTAATGGGAAGAGGGCTTAGAAACAATGAATCCAGGTTTCTAGTCTCAGTGAATAATATGGAGCTGGGAATGATGAGAACAGACTCAGTTTTGAACATTATGAATTTCATATGCCAGTGAGAAATCAGACAGGAAAAAGGGCACAGTGTAAGATAATTCATTCTGTGTAAGCTTCTACATGGCACATTTTTACTCAACAAATTCCCTAGGAAGTTAGTTTGGGTAGGGCTGAGTTAAACTAGGCACAGATGTCTCAGAGGACAGAGGGTGCCCATGAATTCCCAGGAATCACTTTAACTCTGAAGCACGTCTGACAGAGCCAATGCCCGGCCGAACACGGTCATCTGTATATAGAATAGTCTGACTATTCCCATAAATTTGATTGTTTTATCCTCTAAGAATGATGGAATATAAAATAAGGGAAATATATTAAGTGCATACCAGAATTAATACAATCTGTACAGAGAAACTGAGTGTCGCATCTTTGAGAACAAAGTCCAATGTAAGCAATTTCTTGTCATTACCTTAATTAAACAGCCATCACCACAATGCCACACGATCCCTTCAATTTTACCCTCTCTGCAGTCTTCAAACCAGGACAGCAGGTCATTGTGCTTCAGTGTAGGCAGATTTCTTACTTGGAATGCTCCGTGTGGTATAAGAAAATGTAATGGGTATTTCTTGCTTCCTAGCCCTAAATGGTAAAATTTACCATTAGCCATTTTCAGTCATATTCTTCTCAAAAAGAGTAAGAAAAATACCTCCCTAAATGTATAGATGCCTGAACATTTAAGAATAATGTTAACGAAAGTTTATTTGATTTTCTGTAGAGAATCCCAAGTGCATTAAGTCCTGTTCTCACTCAAGTATGGCATTTCTTCTAAAAATTCTAAATTCTACTTTTATGTACTCTCTACACTGGGAATTGTCACACTGACTTGCAGACCAAGTCCAGACAGACACCTATAGCAAGTGGTATCAACTGAATGCAGCTTTATCCATTCATATAAGTACTACTGATAGCCCATTTCAAAGATATGCTTAACAAAGCCTAAAATATTTACTATCAAACATTTTTACAAATAAAAAATTGCTAGCATGTGCTATATCATAAGCTACATTCTATTATTATTCAGTATTTAGCTAACATCATCTTTGATCCTTTATGTAAGCTTAATACCATCAGTCAACCTTCTTAAATTTGTGTTGTATTATGTTTGCATACATGTATCTGTGGAGTATAGTTTGTGCAACTGCACTGTGGAGACAGGTGGTCAACACTGTGTATCTTCAATTGCTTTCCACCTTGTTTTTTTGAAATAGGGTCTCTCACTGTACCTGATGCTCAATGATTAGGCTACATTGTCTGTCCTGCAAGGCCCAGAGAGCCTCTAATCTATGCTTCTCTGGCTCTGAACTATAGGCATGCACCACTGTGCCTAGCTTTTAACATAGGTGTTAGGGATCCAAACGCTATAGACTGGGCCACCACCCTATACTTTCAATCTGCTTTTGATCTCTATAGAATTGTTACAGCAGTTTTAGTATCTTTATTCTCTTTCATGGTTTGCCTTTCAATTCTTTACTGCAGAATGCCACTGATGGACCAATTCATTATGGTATACATTCTGATGTTTTATGCAGTGTATGTTGTCAATTCTTACTCTTGCCTATATTTATTAATGCTAAGTAATAGAACAGTGCATTTTCACCCAGCTAACTCACCTAAAATTTATAAATTAATGAAAAGCTGTATATCAGTAATTACTTTACTTGCACAGTAGTTAAAGTTATCACAGGGAAGAGTAATTGAAAAACGCCAACCTTTTACATTAAAGGTTGTAAAGGTTAAAAAAATAAATAAAAATGATTAACCATGTATAAATTTTCCCATGAACATGAGATTTGAAGAAATGGATGCAAATGTGTTGGTTGCTTCTTCAGTATGTTTCTCAAGTTAACCTTAGGAAGTTCATTTTATAAAACATCTTCACTTACCATATGGGTTTCCATTGATATTCGTTCCTATCAGCTCCAGAGTTTGTTCTAAAAGTTCTGACAGGGGCACAGCACTAATTTCCAAAAGTCCAGGATCATCAGGATGGTGCCTTAGTACCAGGGCAATTCCAAACTCATAGTTAATGACAGAGGAATGCCAGCAATACTGCTTGCTGTTTTTTTCTACTGGTACCCAACCTATTATTTAAAAAAAAAAAAAATTATTATTCCATTGGTTCTATTAAAAGATATAGGTTATAAATATTATTTTCTAGATTCCCTATCATAAAGATAATTACAATCAGTGGGAAAGTTAATTTTTACTATTTTTCCTGATAATTGTAAAGGGTGCATTTGTTTATTCTATTGGGTATTAACATGAACTACACAGTCTTCAAAAAAAAATCATTGTGGTTTATGAGCAATTGAGTACTACTGAGATAGCATTAAAACTTTTACTTTAAAAAACAAAAAAACCTTAGTACCTTTTCTGACTGCCTACCTTCCCTCCTGTCTGGTATTGTCAAACCCTTTTTCATTTAATAAAATGAGTTTTTTCTAGTGTACTTCCAGTATCAAAGACAAATATATGCAGTAGGCACTCCACAGTTGTTCCAATCTTGCAGAACAATCTATTGATTCCCTATTTCTTGTTACTGCTTTTTACTTTTATTGCTACAATAAGCTCCCTTGATATAGAAAACTAGCTGCAAATGAAAGAAACAAGCCACTCTGACCAAACGTCTGGTAAAATGTGCTCATATTAAGATTCAAGCCTTAGCCAGGCAATGGTTTTGCACACCTTAAATCCCAGCACTCAGGAAGCAGAGGCAAACAGATCTCTGAGTTTGAGGCCAGCTTGGTCTACAGAGCGAGTTCCAGGACAGCCAAAGTTACAACAGAGAAACCCTGTCTCAAAAAAAGAAAGAAAAAAAAGGAAAAGGAAAAAAAAAAAAAAATCAAGCCCCAGAGGACATTCCTTCCTGACTCTTTGATATAAACTGTCAGACTTTTCAATAAACTTGATTCAGAAATTTTGCACTATAAATATAAATAAAATGAAGAGCTAGATTAAAACTAAGTTCTTATTAGACTTTTTTTTTTGTTTGTTTTCTTATACTGCACAACAAAAAACACATTTGGGAGATTACGTGATACCAGGAATGTGTCCATTTTCATCAGGCACTGGCTTCCCATTCTGTTGTTCTATTGCTTTTGCTGGTATCCAGCTCTCTGGGACAGGCTTGAAGTCTTCCTCAGTGTTCCAAAGAAACTCTACAAAGAGTTAATCTTTATGCTGTTATCTTAAGCCATGAAATACAGAACAGATGCAAAGTGGAAGTAGCAAATACAGCCTGGCTCTCAGATGTGGTAAGTATTCTCTATTATCACTGTTAGGTGACTATATTCCAAATTAGGGTACTAGCACTAAATTTTCAACTTTCAGCACACTACCACCTGCATAAATTACAGTCTAACAAAAGCAGCCGAAATTCTGTGAAGATTTATGAGTTTTAATGTATTCTCTATATAGTATTTTACATATATATGTATATAAATTATATATATGAATGAGTATAGATAGATAATGAATATATATAGATATATAGATATACACACATGATATTGAGTTATCGATGCAATAATAAATTAATTATCCTCTGGTATTGTAATTGTAATATGACTTAGGATATTATTTTTCTCACTCACACCAAATGAAAATACAGCTCTTATTATAATAATACTGTTGGTTTTAACAGAATAGATTGATACTTTAAAGAAGTTACAGAAAGATTAGGAAAATATTTTCCATACTTGTGTGTGTGCATGCATGTGTGTGTCAGGGCACTGTGCTAATGTTTTTTATTCCTAAAAGTGAGTATTTTATACATATAACACACACACACATTATTTTTCCCCAAGATGGACATTCAAGAAGGAATACATAAAAAATCTATAGCAGCAAACCACAAATATCAACTATTTAAATCTGAAAAGTTCAAAGAAAACTCACTAACCTTTTGAGCTTTCTTTTGAACGTAGGAATTTTTTAAATCTTTTGTCAGCTTGCTTGTTAGGTTTTCTATCTAGTCGAGCCCAAAGATATGGCTGATCTAAAAACATAGTAATAAAAGGAAAAGTCAAGAGGAATCAAAATTTGTCTTGAAAGACATTTCAAAATAAAAAAAAATCAATAAACAATCGTCTCCCCAGCAAAAAACCAACCACCCACAAAGAATAAGGCAATACACAGTCCGGGATGCACAGCAGTGAGTCAGCAGCCCAGTGTTGTGAGGGGTGCACTTCCTTTGTTAAATGAAGGGGCTGAGAAAAAAATGCAAGTTTTATAAGAGTGCTCCATGGCCATCTTCCAAAATTCTCCAAATGTGAGCATAACCAGGTAATTGTGCTCACACATCCTCTGCAATGAGGGGTTAATTCTGGCAGATATGGAATCAAACTGACCTGTCTGACAGAGTCAAGTCATTAAACGCACTATGACAGGGATTGCTTTGTAATCCTGGGTGTGAGTAGTTTCTGGGCACTATGCCAATACTCTTTGTTGCTAAAAGTAAGACTTTTGAATTGCACCTGGTTTTACTGAGACTCCTTTATAGCCTGCTGTTGCCACTGCTGGAAGATACCTTAGGTGACAGGCAAAAAGAGAAAACTTTCCAGCTACAACTCCACTGAATTTCTGATTCTGAAGTGTTACCTGAACACATCAGTGGTTTCTAATCTGAGAAATTGTGTCCTGCTGTGGCTATAAAACAGGACAAAATACAGATTTCCCCTGGCATCTCCACACCTTGCTTCTGATATCCTTATTATGTATTTATCCACTTGTCATCTTTGGTCCTGTGAACATTCGTGAGCAGTAAAGCTCCAATCCTCAAATTGCTCCCATGATGCACATCACACACGACACACCAAACTTTCTTAATATAAGATCCTGGGAAATCTTACTCAAATATGTAGAGGTTCATAAAAATTTAATTATATTGCAATAGTATTATTTGTTAGCTATCCATATATATAATATAAAGAACTAGATTAAACTTCTATTGTTTCTAGTTTAATGGACTTTTTAATCTTTTTACTGGTAAACATGAAAAATGTATCTCATCCTAATGAGTTTATACCCATTGGGTTGCCTACTATTACCAAAAAATTAATAGTAGTAGTAGTAGTAGTCTTGGTAAGGATATGGAGAAACTGGAATTATCTAGCAACTGAAACTTCTAGTGTGACCATTATGGAAATGTATGATGAGTATTCAGATTTTCTAAATTAGAATTAACATACGATCCAGTAACTCCATATATAGATAGGTTCATACCCCCCAAAAATGGAGGCAGTACTTGAGGAGATTAATTTAGCATTATTAATTGGATTTTCCACAATGGCGTAAGGTTGGAGCAACCCAAATGGCCATCAGTGACTAAATGGATGGACAAAATGTGCTCCACATTACACAATCTTTAAAATGTAGGCAATCTGAAATAAGCCAAGATGTTAAAGCTCTGTACCAAGAGAAACCAGCCAGCCACAAAGAGACAAATACCTTTTGAGTCCACTTATCTATATGAGTTTCCCATAGACCAATAAAGAGAGACAGAAAGCAGAATGGGCTCAGAGGCCTGGGAGGTGGGTTCTGTGGAGAAGTGGAAGTGGATGAGGGGGTTCCCAAAAACAGTTTTAGTTTTAGAAGATGAAATATTCTGAAGATGATACTAAGAACCATGTGAATGTCCTTAATGCCACTGAGTTACACACCATTTTAAAGCAGAGTTATGATGGCAAATTTCTTATGTGTATTTTAATCACAGTTGAAAAAAGTGTTTTTATAAGTGCATTTCAGAACATTTCCGAATAGCAAGGAATGTATCTGGCTCATTTACCTATTTCTATTACTTGAACTGAGAGTTAATCTCACCATCCAGTAGTAATTTAATTACAACTGTTCTCTCTTTTCAGTGTACCCTTTCCCCTTAATATCATCAATGTTTACTTTCTTTTTAAAAGTACCTAACTGATCAGAACACTGAGCAATGGTAAGGAAAGCACTGGAAACAGCACTAGGATGGTACAATGAGAACAAGCTTCAGGGTTGGACAAACTCAGGGTCCATTATCATTAGGCCATTCACTTGCTGAATGGTCTTAGGCAAATAACTGAACCTGGCTGAGACTCAGTTTCCTCATCAGTGATATAAAAAGGCTTATTATGCAAATGAGAAAACCTGTAAGACCTATTTATCAGGCTGCCAAGCCTTTCATGGGTATTAAGTAAAGTCCTTCTTTCCCCACGAGAAGTAAATAAAACCACTGTGATTTTGTACTCAACTTTTAGGTTCTCAAGAGTTCATGAAGAGTAAATACCCATCTCACACACAAGGATTTACACAATGATTAACACTTTCAGTAAACATGATAGTTGTATTTTACCTTTGTAGTTAGTAACATAACAACATGTTCCATCCACTTTTTCTGTTGCAATTGCATTGTACACATCTGCATCTAACGCCTTGTCACTTAGAGTTTCAGTTGCCAAAACTTTAAATGGCTTAAAAGAAAAAGAGAAAAAAAAACTGGTGTAAGATACATAGCCTCCGCCATCACACACAAGTTCACCTGAACTGTGCCTAGTTTCATCAGTTCTAAAAGTCTATCTCCTTTCCAGTCTGCAAGAAAATCTGAAATAATTTATTTCATATAAATTGTTTCTATTTTATTTCATATAAATTATGAAATAAATAATTTCTGTGAAGTTTCCTAAATTACTTGCACTTTTTCTTCTTTTAAGGCCTAGATCTCACTCTGCAGCCCAGGCTAGCCCTAAATTCACGATCCTTTTGCTTTTGCCTCCAGTTCCGGAATTCCCCTCCTGTCCTACTGTACCCAGCCCACCCATTCTTTTTAATGTGATCACAGTAAGCTTTGTTTTTCCACATATGTTGAGTTTTTACATGCTTCTCATCCACCACTGAAACAGGAACCATGTCTTACGTCATGTTGGACTCTCAGCACAGGTTTAATACTATAATCTCATTCTTTGTGACTATGCACTAACTACAGTAAGCATTGTCCTTGACACTGGAAACACCTCACGGTGTTACTCTGAGGTGGAGACGTGACAGAAGAATGACACAGGAAGTCCGAGGAGGCAGCATCTGAGCAGATTTGATATATAGGAGAAAAGGCCCACAGTTAGGACACCTTGCATCTGAAGAACACAAGTGAGCCACTGTGTTTGGAACAAAGTGCGGGTAGAACTAGACCACATATTTACTTAATTCCAGAGGTTGTTTCTGGTGGTTCAGCACAAGTATTCACCAGTCCTAATTTACTGTACTCCAAGACTAAGTCTACTCCTCAATTCTGAGATATTTACAAAATTAATTTTTCCAAATCACACTTGTTCTTAGTTATGATAAGAGTGTGTAGCGATGTCCTGTATGGGCCATGTTTTCAGAAAACAGGAAGCCCCTGTTTTTAGTTTTTTAAATACTTTTTCTTGCAAAGCTGAAACTCACATGCTTACTACAGAAAACATGTGAAGTTAATATAAACTTTATATAACGATATAAAAGTATGAACAAGAAGTCATCTGTGATCTCATAAAGATGTCACACAGATATATATCAATCACTAAGAACCTTTTAGCATAATTCAAATCTTTTCATTGTCCTTTTTTGTTAAGACAAACAAATAGCAAACGAATAGACAAATTTTAGCAGTTGCTAAAATTGGCAATTTCTAAAAAAGCCAAAATTAAAATGCTTTGTGAATGGTGAATGTACTCTTCGTGATTGCATGTCTCAACTGCATAATAAAACAATACAGTTCTCTTTTCCTGGTGGCACATGCCTTTAATCCCAGCACTCTGGAGGCAGAGACAGGTGGATTTCTGTGAGTTTGAGGCCAGCCTGGTCTACAGAGTGAGTTCCAGGACAGCCAGAGTTACAACCCTGGCTTTAAAAAAAACAAAAAACCCAGAGAAACCCTGTCTTTAAAAAAAACAAAAAACAAAACAAAAACCCAAAACCCAAACCAAACAAAAAATACAGCTCTCTTTTCTTAATATGTCATCTCTGATCAATTGTGATGATCTTACATATCTGCACAAAATCTTCAACTCACAGATAATCATCTTAAGGGACAGGAATAGAGCTCAGTGGAAAAGCACTTGCCCAGCATGTGCAAGTCTCTGGTGCTCCTAAGTTGCTACCATACAAAACCAATCACAGGGATGAGGTAGATCGCTCAACAGGTGAAGCACTTGCTTTGTGAGCATGAGAACCTTATTTCTGATCCCCATTACACCAAGTCTAACCAGCCTAACCAAACGTGCACTGTAGGTCCACAGGTGGTCACCCCCACCCCCAACTTACCACCCACAAAACAGAGACCTTAATTCCCAGGACAAGTTTGTCCTTGGTTCTGTTCTTAAATGATGAAATATCTGGGTATATTATAAAGTTCATTAAGTATTCTGAGAAAATACATCATCCGGTTAAAAGGCAAGTTTCTTATCATTAATAGTGCGATAAAGTTACATCTACTTTGTTTTCATGTACTTCAAAAATGTCCAAGGAGGAAAAACTGCCTGAATAAAACAATTTTTTTTTAAATTAACCTTCAATTTGACAATAGTTTTCTTCACAGTTAGCAGATATTCTGATGTAGTCTTACGGAAGTCTCTTACTAAGTTGTCTCCAAAGGCTATGATGTCATCTAAAAATCTCTGGTTACCCATTCAACTAAGTTTGGGAATCTTCTTTATGAAATGCATTTTCCTAGATGATCCAGGCTGACTTTAAAGGAACAAGACTCACTGCTATTGCCTCCTGGGTGAGACTTCCAATGACTATTATGGTAAATTCACCCTGATGATCAACGGTGGCCCATCATGCCTCCTGGTGGGACCATGCCTTAGAAACACCCTGTGCTGTAGCTCTATTCCAGTTCCGTTCTTTGCATAATCTGTACTGAACATCTGTGGTCTTTTGGTTTCTATCTTTACCCCTCCCAGTTCTGTTAAAAACTACCAAGTTCTGTTAAAAACTACGTCTGGTGGTGGTAGCAGCACATGCCTCAATCCCAGTATTAGGGAGAGGTGGGAGGCTCTCTGTAAGTTTGAAGCCAGCCTGTTCTACAGATCGAGTTCCAGAAACCCTGTCTCAAAAAAAAAAAAAAAAAAACCCTACCAAATTCACCTTCGATTTTGTTTGTTCCTTTCACCTTTACCAACAGCTAGTTGTTTACAAGTTTCATTCATGACTTTTCTACTGTCAGGAAGAAAATTAAGCGTTGATGGAAAAATGGACTGTTTCTAAGATTCTCACAGAAATTTCTGAAAAAACAAAAAACCCACTACTATTGATAGTCTAAATCCGAACATTCACTTTACAAAATTAAAAACACTGCACAAAAAAAAGGAGGAAATGGTGTTTCAGACAAAATTAGGTAGTAGATACTATACTCATCCTCGTACTGATTTACTATTTTGTGTGTGGGGTGTGTGTGTGTGTGTGTGTGTGTGTGTGTGTGTGTGTACATGTTTTGTGAATACATGTCTATATGAGTGCATGTGGAAGCCAGAGGTTACTGGGTATCCTCAATCATTCACTTTATTTTCTGAGATAGTCTCTCACTGAACTTGGAGCTTACTGGTTCTGGTAAGCTTTAGGGCTCTCTCCTGCATTCTCCGCTCTATAGCTGTGGGAATACAGACATGTAGGTGGTGGGGATCTGAACTCATGTCCTCATGCCTGTGTGGCACAAACTCCACCAACTAAGCCATCTCCAGGCCCATGATACACTAGTTTAAGATTAATTTGTCACCCACTTTTTACATTCTGCTGGGAGGTATCATTCTAACCCACAGCTGCAAAATGCAACTTAACAGGTGTGTGTGTGTGTGTGTGTGTGTGTGTGTGTGTCTGTATATGTGTATGTGCATTTTTAAATTTATAAAACTGCAAGGAGAATTACTTTACCCATGGAATTTTTGATAAGTATAAGGTGTTCCTTCTGAGGAGACCATTCTCTACCATGGTTTGCAATTTGCAATTTATCAAAGGATGTCACAAGACTATGAAGAACACAGTAACTTCTTCACCTGTGACTTAACACTTTATTACAGTAAAACAAGACATTTGTGCATAAAAACAAGTATTAAGGATCAATTAGGTGGTGTGCAATTTCTGGATACAGGTGATCACTGGGATTACTAAGTTGATCAAGTTTTATTAAGATCTACTGAAAAACACTGGAAGTGTTAAGCAGAGTACATAGCTTGAGAGAAGTATTAATGCACATGAGTGTGCTTGATATGTTCACAGGATGAAAGATGTTACAAAAACAGGAATTCCACATTGAGATTTTAAAATAGATCGGGTCTAACTAATGGAAGACTTTAGATTGTAATTATCAGGACACTACACTGTAAGCACCACTTACTGTAATGTAGTTTTAACTACCAAGAGATGACAGGGCTTTTATAGTACTTTCAAAATTACACCCCATCTCCAATATTCAAAGCTGAGAATCACGATTAAAATGAACCATCCTCAAGGATGACAATGTTTTACAGTACTTATCTCTATTATTATCTTTGTTCTAAATAGCCAGCAATACAGACTCTGAGTAGTAATTTGGGGGTTTTATTAGAAAACAGTAAGTTTGAGTCATTCTGGGGGGCAGGTATAATCTACTAAATACTTAAAACTTCACATTAATAATAGCGATTGCAGTAGAAAGGATATGGAAAGATCATATGTTAAAGTAAAATGTAAGAAAACATCAAGGTTGATGGAAAACTGGCAAGACGACTCCCAGGATCCTTTCTACAATTCAGCAAATATTAGTTCAAGTGTCAGGTTCTAGCAACGGAGACTACAAGAGGGCATCTGTGTGTTAGAGGCCATTTAATCAAAAAGGCGAGAGAGGTCCATGAGAGAGGAGAAATGAGGCTCTAAGAGGAGTAATAGAGCACAAAATGGAAGAGGTAATGAGGGGGGGGAGTTGAGTGCAAATTGAAGACTGGGGGATATAGACTGCGAACTCTGTTGAAGTGGGGGGGGGGCAACCCAAATTATGCATGAAAATGGAAACCTGATATTCAGAATGTTAATTTAAAAAAAAAAAAAAAAAACAAGAAAAGACCTGAAGGTCAATGGAACAGCAATAATGGTGAAATGAGTGGAACTGATTTCAAAAGCACACGCCAACTGCCTCTGAGTTGTTTATAATTTTTCTCATATCAAAACATTACTAATATACCCTGTCTATATATTAATTCACTTACTTTCACTGAAGGCTCACTACGTGTAAAACACGTACCAAGGCGACTAGAAAACCTTAAGATGGGAACTCAAAGTTAGAATTAAGCAAGAAATTACATGAGGTCTGATTTTAGAGACCGATTTAGGTTAGCCGTCAACTATGCCATGGGTTCCAAGAACACAACAGGTAGACAATGTCCTCTCATCCATACTCTTGATCGACAGTCATTCCACGTTAGACTGCCATGATACCTCATTACTTGGAGTTTTCCACTCTAAGTGCTGTCGTGGGAAGAAAGACATAATTAGGATGTGGGCTTTCAAACCTGCCAGAGAAAGTTTGAATCACCTGATCAGGGAGGGGGTTAAAGGGGAATCTCTCCCACACTCCCTACAACTAAGAAGGTCCATGAAACCGGAGCTCAGGGAACACAAGTGAACTTTACCCAAACCTCCCCGGGTAAAACCTGCAGGGCTGCCTGGCCACAGCGCAGAGCTGGAGGAGCCGCCCAGCAGCCCATGCCGCCGGGTACCTGATGCTCCCGCTTGGCCGAGGGCTCGGCTTTCACCTCCGTCACAAACACGCACGGCATCTTCCGCTGTACCGAGCCCAGGCGGCTCATGGTGCCCACGCCCAGCCCGTCTCCTCTGCGCTGGGTCCCGGCCAGAGGAAGCTCTGAGGCAGCCAGTCGTGGAGGACAGCACTTGGTTCACCTAGAAGATCTGAACAACGACGCCACAACCTAAGAAGGCGAGGGGCGGGGACACACGTCCGGAAGCGACCGCCTAGTCGTCGCGCATTCTGGGAGTTGTAGTGCGGCTGTGAGGCCACGGAGCGTGATCCTCCACGTGCCGGAGTCTCCTGTGTTTTGATGACCAATTAAAAAAAAAAAAAAAAAAAATCACAAGGACCGTTACCTGGTGTTGTGTACGTGGCCACGACTTAGTAACGATGGTATTTTCAAACATTAATATCAAGCTGTAAGTGAAGAATCACTTTGGGATGGCATTTGTGCGTTTCTACTGAAACTTACTTGCCTATTTGTTCTCTAAGAAATTCAAGGATTGGAAACCCGGAGAAATTTAGAAAGAACTTAGAGACATTTCCTGATGTCCACACAGAAAAACTGGTTTCCCAGGAAGAACATTAGAAAAATGCTATAAATAACATAACTGGGCTTTTTCTTTTTTAAGTTTCTGCTTGAATTAATCGCCATACAGTATGTAATTTGGTCATTTAAGTCCTTTCCAATGAGAGTAAGACTTAGACAAATCCAAAACCATAGAATATCACAAACAGCACTGTCAAGTTTTTTTTTCCTTTTGTTCCAACAAAGGGCTTGAGTTGTAATCAACTAGAGCTGAAAATAGCTTCACTTATTGTCCAAGACGACATTAGGTGACAAATAACAAGTGATACTTGAATAAGAAATGAAAATATTATATTCTAGTAGCAGACATATCTCATTGAAGCCTAAGACCATAGGGAGATTTTTCACCTTACCAATCTTAGGTAATTGGAAAAGCCAATTTATGTTTCTATAATTGTTTTATCAGCTTGTATTGAACTGCCCAGCATTTAAGCTTTTGAAACAACAATAAAAAAACCTCACTTGGAAGAATCTATATATTAGAGTACTCTCAAAGAATAAAGTATCTCTAAAAACAAGTTCACTGTTTGATTGCTAGATTCAGAATGGAGAAAGGGGGAAGGAATTGGCTATTTAAAAAACACACACACACACTTTTTCTTCTACCTAAATTATTTTTTCATAGATGTACACACAATTTTATATAAAAAAGAAAAGTTGAAGGGTGGGATTTGAGTTGGGGAGACAGTACCAGCAATGTTTTGGCTCTGTGGTATTGAAACCAGAAACTTCTTAGCATTTTAAAGTGAAATGCTGGTGACTTCTTTGAGCCTTTAGGAATCCTAAGCAACAGCTTGTCGTGGGCCTCAGACAATTAAATGATCTTTAAAACTCTCAACTGCCATTTCCCAAACTGCCACAGAATATTCTAGATCCAACATTCTGCCATTTCTTAGAAAGATAATCTTCTAAAAACATTCTACCTGCTCTTGAGTGTCCTTCTGAAGGACCAACAGCAGTATTTTGATTTCTTCAATGCCTGGAGCTAGACTTCCAACAGAAGAGCCCACAGCAGAAGATCACAGTATCAGGTTACAGTCCTAAACTCTGTCCTTCCTGTAATGGACAGCAGCCATCAGCTTCCCCTGACTCCCATATAAAGCTGATAGAGGGCCCCCTGGCCACTGTACTTAAAAGTGGTACTACAGGATAATAAATTGATTTTTCTTCTCTGATGTGTTAGTAACCTAGCACACCAAGAAGAAACTGCACACCAGTCTCTCTTGGTCAGCACGAAACAATTTTCAGGTCTGTGAAGACAGATACCCTATCACTTTTCCTGAAGAAGAGTGAAAAACCCTCTTGAGTAGAATCATAGCTTTCTGAAAAAGACTAAAATGAAATCCACAGCAGCAAGAAAGTGAGGTGAAAGTGAAAATAAGTGATAAATGGAAAGAACTTAAAAGAAAACAAGTGGAGGGCTCTGTGTACTCTTAACAGAGGGTATCCATTTATATTACACAATGAAAAAAATATTTCCTAATCCCCTTGTGATTTTGAGCTGATACTGTTTTCTGCTCTTTCCTTGTGTGAAATTACTTAATTCAGCAACAGTAGTGATTGATACCAGTATTTGAAAGCAGCCTAATGAAACTTCCCACTTAGGGAACTCATCTGGAGGAGATGCCTGCTTGAAGATACTTTTTAGAGGTGTTTTCTCCACCTTGCCTGTTAAGATGGACAGTTTGCTGTTCCAGAGTTAGAAGGGCAAACCAAAACATGAAGCTTATGTTTATAGATTTATAATTTCAAGGGTTTTGCTCAATCTTTATCTGCTCCTTTACTTCTAATACTGCCTTGTTTATTTTATTTTATAATTATGAGCAAACTAGCCTTTGCTAAATTTAGTTTATTTCCTAGATTATTAATCTAGACCACAGGATTCAGAATTCATGACAATTTACCCTGATTTACTTAAAGTGGAAATTTGTGTTTGTCATGATCACTTGAGATTTCAATTAAATGTTTGTAGTAATTAAAAAAAAACTTTGATCCAGTGTGATCAATCATCTCCAGGCAACTTCTAAGTGCCGTATGATGAATACATTTTTTATTTCTGCTAGGTTCTGATTCTTATGGGAAAAATACTGATGAAGACTTTAATAACTGATGACTGAAATGTCTCGCTCAGGGAATCAGAGGACTTCACATTGTTTTCATCATATTCTCCAAGTTTTCAAGCATGCTGGGACCCTTTGGTATTGGAAGAAGCTAACTCTTCTTTTCATGATGGATAAAAATGTAGTAGAGGCACCGGATGAATAGATACTCCTGCTTATTTTTATGTGCATTTATAACTGTGTTACAATCTGGATGTGATTTTCCTAAGTCAGTGTATGGCACCAGGTACATATGTATTTAAGTGATTTTATCTATTTTCTTGGACTATAGATAGCATATTTACCTTAGTTACATTTCCAACCACATACAGAAGTAGCTATTTCCTTGTGAAATACTTACCAATTCTAATTTTGAAAATATGAACTTCTGTTTCTTCTTTAATCAGAACATTGAAAGATAAGATACAGTGTTAAATTTACAATAATCTTTTAGTTTACTTGATATTATTGGATAAGGAAATACTCACCTAGGTAAAGCAACCTACAGTTGAATATGAGGTCATTTATGATGAGCACACAATGGATTATGTAACAATGAGGAAAATTCTGGAAGTTTGAGTTTGTGTGATTACTAGTAACCACTTTCAACATTTCTGCAAAGCTAGAGAAGGTATCTTCTAATTTAAATTTATTTAAGAATTATCTATTGTGTAATATACTGTCAACAGGAGGTCAGTTTTAAAGGAATACCACTGATAGCCTGAAAGACTGTGGAAAAGAACAATTTTCCCCCCATACACACTGATAGTTTTTATATTTGCTTTCCTTCAATTTGTACATATTTATAAAAAAAAACAATCATTGGATTAGCAGCAAGAGATTGAAAATGGCAGAAGTTGGGAATGACTGCTATTTCTTTGTTAATTCCACATGCATAAAGGTAAATATTGTACAACTTACAGTGCACATGCTTAAGATTTTTAGTAGAATGAAAGAAGAAACAGCAATAAAAAAAGATGTCTTAACTCTGAAGTAAAAGCTTATGTATTTTAAGATATCCTGAAATTATGTCAGGAAATCTGGGTTAACTTTAAATTATGATGTATTTAAAATTATTCTTTATATATGTCATTTCATGCCGGTTTTCATAATACATGTTGCATATATTATTTCTTCTCCAGACATCAATTTCCTAATTCAGTATACTATATAATAGTATTTATAATATAGCATATTATTTTGGTGAATATGACTTCAGTCATAATCAAATAGATAAATTCAGGTTACTATCAACAGTGAAGTATTTCCTTATTTGAAATTCATAGTTATTGAATTTTTCCTGTCAGAAAAATGAATAACAGCAAGTAATTAAATACCATAAAGGCATATAGACTGTAACGTAAATAAATCAAAGTTATAAAGTTTGTAAATAAAAGTTGGGAAAGTTTAATTGGGATTAATGAATGTTAAAACTAAATAAATGTAGAATCTTACTTATTGCCACAAGTCACAAGTAAATCTAAAAATGATAGATACTTTGCTTTGGCATCTTTCAGCCCTGCTAAGACACTCGGAGTCAAACTCCTTGGTCATGAGAATTCAACTCACTTTTGTCATGTCACCTTTTAAAGAGTTCTTGCATGACAGATTTGTTCTAGATCAGCAGAGAGTTTCATCCCTTTCTCTGTATATCCCATGTGATTGATGAATAGTAACGTTTAAGAAAATGACTAGACAGAATTTAGAAATCATTATATCTTACCTCACATTAGTTTTACAATGTTCTGTGAGAGTATTTTATTTTTTTAAAGTGTAAAAACAGAGAAAGATGAGTTAACTATTTACATTGTAGCTATCGACAAGTAGTGACACCATGGTGTTAAAAACCAGTTTGCTGAAATTCAGACTCACTGCTTGCTATCTTGTGCTTTGAAAGTAAAAACTCCACCTTTGAAGGGAAAAGAAAGTAGAGAAGTAGAAAAGATAAAAACCATGTGTCAAAGAGGGAGGAATACAATGGAATGTTGTTATTGTCTGCTGTTCCCCTGTCTACAAAACAGTCACCTACAGCATGTCCAACTGTAGATGTGTGTATAAAAAGGTAGAATTCAAAAATAAGAGCAAATGATTGACATAAGCCACATCTACTTTGGTTGGTACATAAAAAACCTGTGTATATATATTTAGTCAAATGTTTGTCTTTGTAGGGTTAAGAATGTAAAATGTATGCTATGTGTGATGTGGAAATTACTTCAAATTTCATAGTATCACACAATGGAGGTTCCATTTACTTTCTCCATATCAACACAACTTGCAGCATCTGCACAGACTGAACGTCTTAGTGGTTGGTAGAGATGCTTGCAAAGCAGAATGTGGCTGGCTAGTGCTTCTCACGTACTTGCCAAGCTTTCTTCAGAAAGAGAAATAAACCTTCTCTGTTGTATTGTAATCAAGGGAATCTTGCCTCTCACATCTTTGTTCTTAGTGGATTCTGTGGGATAACTGGATGCAAAGGGCAAAACTTTTAGAGTAACTTGTGGCGAGTTAACTTGCAGTGTGTTATATGGTTTGATCATTACCTCTTATCATTGTCTCATTAAAGAAAGTTGCTACAGTTTAGTCTTTACAGGTCTATATGTGTATATTTTCATGATTCCAATTTATAGACTTCTTGAGCTTCAATTGGCAAACATTTTGTTATTAAATACTAACGTTAATAAGTTGTGTCTTCTGCACTGTTGACTTCTTAGGGTTCCCAGTGCCGATTCCGACACTGTGAAGAAGCCCTTGGCAGTGACACTGTGTGCTCATTATGGAGAGAGAGAAAATGCTTAGATCCACTTTGCAGATTTAGACACATGGAAATGCAGGTAAAATGACCGATCATTTACATTAAAAGAATCTTTCTACTTCATTGAATTAAACTTTTACAACAAAATAGGCAAGAAATAGTTCTTCTCAAAAATTTTAAGTGTTTCCTTTTACCCAAACTAAACTTGTAGAAAAATGGAAGAATGTTTTATCTTTTAAGTAACAAAGCTCAAAGGTGGCAAAATGTAGGAAACACAGATGATCCTAAGCCAGCAATCAAAGCTGTTCTTGTCACATTGCATTGTGTTGTAACAGACTGCACTTATTGTATGTAAACACTGTATTTTTTCCTTTTCTTCCCTTTCTAGCAAAACTGCAGCATTTCATGCTTCTGGGAAACCCAACCTCTTGGTTGTGTGAAGATCAGTTGTATCTTTTACCACAGCAAACCCCGAAATATCAATGGATTATTTTTGCCACCAAGTAGCAGTGAGTATATTTGTATTAACTGGATATGCACTACTATTGTCAGGTCTTGGAGTAGCAGCCTAAGGGGTCACATTTGCATACAGCAAGGTGAGAAGTACAGGAACCTAGTTTAAAGGAGCCTAGTTGGAGAAATTGATGTTTTCAAGGAATACCCAGTGCTGTAGTAACCTTATTCTGCTGTTATCATATTTCTCTGGAGGAATGCTCCTAGATATGAGTCCTTATAATATATAAGTCCTTTATAAATTGAAACATTAGTTTCTTATAACCGCAATAAGAAGATAGCTAAAACTTCTGCCCCTTTATTACATACTTTGGGAAAATTTTGACCTCATAATACACATCACACATGCAATACTTTTATTACTGTTTCTCTTTCTCACTAGACTATAAGTATCTGGAGACTGGGGAAACAATTTCTTTACCATCACTTCACAATGCCTGAATCAAAATAATAATGTGCAGTGAATTAGTTGCTTAGACATATGGGTGGGGCATGAAGAGATGAAAGCTAAGCAATAACTTAATGGGATGAAATACTGACATTATATATAATGGATTAACTTGGCCTTATTAGTTTTCAAGTAGTATGATTTTTTTTTATCCAGTAAAAAAACATTCCTTTTACATTATTTTTACTAGTAGTCTGGTCCCAGTGATTTCACTAGCTCCTTAAGACTAGCATGAAACAAAACTTCCTCTCAGAACAGAGCTGGACAAGATACCTGTGTGAATGACAATTGTTGGTCTTTCTGCTGTTAAAAGAAGCTCTGAGCTAAATGCTCTAGTGTTGTTGAATGGATTGTTCTTATAAATAGAACTGGCCTTGTTGAAAGGCTCAACTTTTTCAACAGGTGTTATAGCTTAGCCTGACACTGAAGTGAGCCTCCCTTCAATAAGATCAAACTACATCCAAGCACGTAGTCCATCCTTTCCCCTAAAACAATCTAGCTCATCATGAGAAGATACTTAAGGGATGTATAGACTGATAATGCCGAGTTTCCTTAAATCTCCTTGGCTCTTTGGCGCTTTGAATTAACCACACTCACTACACCCATCTATCCACTGTAGGCTCATCGTGTTCACTTACATGTTTTATAGTTTGAAAAGAGCTAATTTCATTCTGGCTTTTATTTGGTTTATGTCAATCAATTTAGAGACTCTGTAGTGGTACTCCCCTGTCGTTTTCACTCATTTTTCTTCTGTTTTCCTTGGTCAACAAAACTCTGTCATCTCTGAATTATCTTCTCATCTTCACACTTTTATGTAAGGAATATTCTCCGGAGGACTCTAGTTCTCATGTAGCTCTCTTCATTGTTGGCTGCCCCTTCCCCACCCCCTGCGATTCTCAAGTACCTAGCTCCAGTGTGGGGTAAAGGATTTTCTTGGTCCTTGTTGCCAATTTCAGATTGTTTCTGACACTTCTCTAGAATGCTATCCAGCATGAATGTGATATTAATCTTGTATATTATTTTGTTCCTTAGTATTGTGTCATTGACTTTTGCTTTTAGCTATGTTCATCTGTGTCCTTTCATCTTTCAACAAATGCATCCCTAGCTCACTATTCCCATATTAGTACCACTTTATTAATTCTTGATAATCTCAATATGAAAATATGTGTTCTATCATCACCCTAGTTCCTCTGTGCTTTCAACTCCTCAGTCACTTAGCCATGTAATATGTTCTCATGAGTCCCCTTAGAAACCAGTGTTTTTCACACACTTTCCAATCTGTTATCATTCACTGACTGCAGTCAAATATGCTTGCAACCATAATATTGGTACATGATTCCCACCTTCTCTGTACCTGATTCATTAAACTGCACATGGCTAAAGAAAATAATGGAGTATGCTTTTGGAGTTTAAATTCTTGACCACACACCTCAAATGAATCCATACCATTGACTTCAGTCATGCTATTTGATAGCCCCAGGTACATCTCTATTTTTCTAGATTATGATTTTGTATTGCCTTTCTTTCCATTCATCTTCTAATATCTCCTCTTCCCGGGTGGTAACCTTAAATATTACTGTCAAATTTAAGGAATGAGTAGAGAATTTCTACAGATTTCCATTTAACCACTTTACTAGTGGTTAAATCTGTACTAGTCTCCTCATCACACTTACCATATGAACTATCATTCTCTAGTCTTTCTTCCCTCTTCATAACTTGATGGACACTAACTCAACAGTTCTTTCCATGACATCTACACAGTCATTTGTAATCTTACCAAATAATCCTTTTCATCATACAAATTTATCTCTTTAGTTACTAAATAGTATTTCTTCTCAGTGCGTCCTCTCACAAGTAGCCACCCCTGTAGTAGTTATGCTGCTGTGGCAGCTCACCAAGAAGATATGGAGATGTAATCCCTGCCAGACCTCAGAGGAGGGAACTGCTATCCTGGCCAGCAACATACTGGACAGTGGAACTCTCAGTATCTGAGCTCAAGTGTTTTTATTGATCCAGAACTCCTCAGGTACTCTACTGACAGCACATGCAGATCATGAGCAATTAAATATCCCCAACACCTGCAGACAATGCAAAACACCAAGACCTTGGCAGCCTCTCACCTAATAGTGCACAAAACTGTTATTTTACACATAACTAAAAATAAACTTCTACAATGCACCCCATGTTTTTTATTCCCACAGAGTACTCTAGTATTCTTAAAGTATTTATTATTGCTGTAAATATTTTCCTTCTTTCCTTCTTTCCTTCCCTCTCCTTCCCTTCTTCCCTTCTTCCCTCCCTCCCTTCCTTCTTTCCTTTCTTTCTTTCTTTCTTTCTTTCTTTCTTTCTTTCTTTCTTTCTTTCTTTCTTTCTTTCTTTCTTTCTTTCTTTCTTTCTTTCTTTCTTTCTCTTTCTTCTTCCTTCCTTTCCCCTCCCTCTTTATCTCCTTTCTTTCTCTCTTTTTCTTTCTTCCTTCCTTTCTCTCTCTCTCTCTCTTTTATAAGTAATAATGGGTTTGTTTACATTTTCATGCCCTTACATAATGGATCTTGATCATTTTCACTCCACATTACTATCTTCTCCCCTTTTACCACCTTGTCCCCTTTCTTTTCCCAACTAGTAATTCTTTTAGATTTATTATTTTATTTGTTGATGTGCAGATCTTTGTGAGTGCATATACATGTGTGTGTTAAAGTGCACCCACCTGTGTACAAGTAGAGGTCAGAAAAGGGTGTCAGGTCCCACAGAGTTAGAGTTACAAGCCATCCAGGACTCTAGCTTGCCACATGGATGCTAGGATATGAACTTTAGTCCACAGGATTGTGCAGGACATGGTCTTAACCACTGAGAAACCTCTCCAGCTCCAACCTTATGGCTTCAATGATTCACATTCATTGACTCTGAAGTATATATAACCACTCCAGATTGAGATTCCCTCCCCCCACCATTAAATGTCTGAATTCAACTTCTTACTTTATCTCCTGACTTTTATGACTAACATATTGTTCGCACTTGATGTGTTTAAGATTGTCATCATGATTTTATGCACACTTTCTCAAATCTGCTCCATCCATAGCTGTTCCAGATGCATCTTGATGGTAAGCCCATCCTTGCAGTTGTTTAAGTCATCTAAATTTTTCTCAAAACTTCTGTCATTCATTCAGAAACATAATTCTACCATCCAGACATGTCAGAGTCAGACTTCCTCATCATCTGTGCAATCTCTACATGAACGAAGCCACCATTATTGCCTCATAACTGTATTATTACAGCAGCTTTCGATTCCTCCTACTTTATCTCTTTATGTCTATTCAAAGCACAGCGCCAATAGTAATGTAGTCAGTCTTCTGATCATGTAGGTTTTACTCCTCTACTCAGAATCCACCAGTGTCTTTTGATCTTATGCAGAGAGGTTAGAGGCCTAACGAGAGCTTGGATTGGAAGTTATTTGATCAAGTACGCTGTTAGCTCCCCTGCACTCAGGTACTTCTCATTTGTTCCAACTGTATGTTTCCCTACTGCCTTTCCTAGAGCTTGTTAGCATATTCCTGCTTTCAGGACTTGGCACACAGTGCCTTTAATCAATATCCTTATGACAAACTGCTTTATTTATTTAAAGCTTTGTTCAAAAAGTATTGCCTTTAATGGGGTCTATCTTAGCACTGTAATTGAAATGTAGCCTGCTGTCCTACCTCCAATTTTTATGCTTCCAAAATGCTTGCCCTCCTCAATTTCCTGTTTGCTACACCCCATTACTTTCTCAGATTGAGTCTAAGTTTTTCACTGTGTGCTTTGTTTATTGTCTAATTCTTCCTTGTAGAATAAAACCTCTATGAGACAAGAATCTTTAGTTCGTTCACTTACCAATTCCATACACTTAACAAAGGCACATAGTACTACCTCCTACAAATTCTACTCTGGAAAATGTGGATATTAGTTAATTATGTTAAGCTGAAAACTCATTCGTGTTAAGTTTTCCTCTGTTCAGACCCTGTTCTATACTCCAGAAAGAGGATTCACATTCTTGGTAGTAAGGTAAACTGCTGTTTTAATCTGTTTTGTTTTGGTGTTATGAAGTACCAGAGACTGAGTCGTATGTAAAGAAAACAGGGTGATCTGTCTTGATTCTAGTGCATAGAAGGTCTAAACAGCATAGTGCTGATGTCCTGTAAGGGTCTCTCAGTTATATCAAAATACAGCAGAGAAGTAGGAGGAAATGTTGTACAAGTACAAATAGCACAATGGGAGATGCCAGCTTCATTTTAAAACAATCTACTCATGGCAACTCAACAAATCTCAGAAGACCTGACTCTTTAGTGAATCCATTCATGAGAGTGGCAGCCTCACAATCTTCACCTCTTAAAAGTTCTACTACCTCATGACACCACATTGGGGTCCAAGATTCCAGCATTCCAATCTTTGGGGGATAAAATGTATCCCACATGTACCAACTATCAACTAAAAAAATCTGTATTGAACTACCATTCATTCTGGAAATAATGAATACTATAGAGATATAAGTTGGCCTATTGGAAACCTGATAATTCCTATAGTGTTTGTAGCAACAACTGCCTGTCAAATGCCAAATGTCAATCATAATTAGAATCTTAAATCTTTTCACATTAAATTGTCATGTAGTAACATTTATGGAAAATTAACTATATATAACAACTTATAAATTCAAAGTAAAACTTAGATATTTAAAAAGGCAACCAATGAAATTATTTAGGGCTTTCACTTACTGACTTGATACACGCCAGATAGCAAACTTTAAGTAGGTGAGATGGAGCCACAGAATGATATATAAATCACCAACTGTACTCTTCCAGGATAAGATGCTTTCCAAAGCAATTTTACATTAGTTTTTGCCATTGTAGATCATATCTATACTCTAAGTGAAATTATCAATTATGAGTCTTGCATGGTTCACCTCATGGGAGTGTGGGGTTTATATCAAGCTGCCAATTAAGCTGGGCATGGTAGCACATACCTATAATCCTTGAAATTTGTTTATTCAATTTAGTTATTTAGAATATAGAAATTTAGTTATTCGTCAAATGCTGATCTGAGCTCACTGTAGCCCACCACTGGATTTAGGAAGAGAAACCTGATCTGATTTGATTTAAGGGAAAACTGGAAATTTCAGGCTTATGTAGTTAGAGTGATTAAGGACAGAGTTTATCTCAGATGCCGGGTTTCCTTTACCAATTCTTGGCTTGGAGCTGTCTTTCCATACTGTCTTGTTGCTCTAGAAGCACCAGACATAGAGTTTGCAAGAAGGATTAACAAAGTTAAAGATAACTAACTATAGATTAGTCTGGGTTAAAATGGTTAAAATTTTAGCCTGCCACACACTTGCCAATTTGCCATTGGGCAATATTCTATGTCACAGTTATTTTATCTGTGTGATACAGCAATGGTGTCTGTGCCATGAAGTTGCTTCCAATATGTGTCAGCTTCATACCTATTACTTGATATCACTACTATTATCATTACCATTGTAAATTAACCATCTTAAACTGTGTAACAAGAAAAGGCTGTTGAAATTAAACACTGGAAAAAAAAACAAACTATTTTTAGAGAGGACTTAGAGAACTACAGAAGGCAACAATTTTAGAAAAAAAAAAGTGGTCAGGGGCAAGATGTTGATGGAGACGTGTGACGTTAAGGACGTTCTGATGTGGTCTGAGAGACAAATGAGAAACATAACAAAGATCTCGGCTGGATTGTAGGCATGTTTCAAGACTATGGAAGGTAGAACTTCCGATGGTAGATTAGGATATTTTACTGGAGAAACAACTAAAACTCAAGTTACTTTACAGTTTCTCTTGACTGTTCATTGCAAAATGTGAAAAGAAAAACAAATTGAAATGGAATTTAAAACAAAATGGAAAACGGACTGTGTAGGTTTGCAAAGTTTTCAACCTGGCAACATTACAAAAGGGTGACAAAGAGATTATCAAAAAGTCATTTATTGTTTGACAGATGTTCAGAAATGAATCAAACATGTTTGCAAGTACTGTTATCACCACGTTCTTCTGTGCATTTGAATTCAATCCATTCTACCATGGTTTTTGCTAATTTTAACGTTAGTTGATTAGCAAACCTAAAAATATTCCATCACCAGTCTAGAGCTGTTGGATCCTTTGTTCTTTTGAAGCACTGCCTTGTAGTACTTTTCTTTGTAATTGTTAAAATGTATTAGGCTGGGGATGTAGCTCAATTGGGGTATTGCTTTCTATCCAAGCTCTTATATACCTATCATTCCAGAACTTAGATAGAAGAGGAATGATCAGAAGTTTAAGGTCATCCTCAGCTATCTAGTGAATTTGAGGTCAGCCCAGAGATGCATATCTCAAAACAAAACAAAGTGATATTGATAAACTCACTCTCATCTCGCAGATCTGTTTTTGTAGCTAAAGTAACACTTGTGATAAATTTCTGCTTACAACTTCTTGGTTTACACTGGTGTTACATCCCAATCAACCTATCATAAGCTGAAATGCATTTGATACTCCTGATCTACCACAGCATCCTAATTCAGCAGCACAGTACACTGCAGAGTTTTTTTTGCTTCCTGATTACATTGCAGACTGATATCTGTGCTCATACCCGCTGCCCAGTATCAAAGAGATTATCTTATTGTCAACCTGAGTAAATATTAAATTCCAGAGCTCAATGTACAGTTTTCTACTCCATGCCTGTCACTTCACAGCATTGTAAATGTAATCCATCCTAAACCAAGGACCAACTGCATGGTGACATACCACACAACGTGTGTGAACTCATCATCCAGTTCATCACAAGGAAGAAGTATATCATGTGACATGTTTTCCCTCAGCAATGGTCAAAATGTGGATATTTATTAAATTGCCATGATAATCTTTCTGAAAATGCGGGAAATAATTTAATATACAATAAATTAATAAGATAATGGATTAAGGAAAAAGGACATATCGCAGTAGAGTGCTTGCCTAGTATACACAAAGGCCTGGGTTTAAGCCGCAGTCCCACATAAACCATATGTAGTGGCACCAACTGTAACCCCAGTTTGGGGGAAGTAAAAGCAGGACAATTAGAACCACCCTGGCTATATGATTAATGTGAGTTTGAGATGAAGATAGGATATAAGAAGCTCTGTTTCTGTTCTTTTAAAGATTGTTTTCTTTTAAATATAGTGTATTTGTTTATTCTTTAAGACTTTCACATAATGTATTTTGATCATATTCATCACCCACCTCCCCTAACTCCCCTCAGATCCACTCCCAACCTCCCACCTTTCCATTCACTTTAAAATAAAATAACCCACAAGACCAATTTCGACTGTTCATATACTCATGGGTGTGTGGCCATCACTGGATTGTGATCAACCTACCAAGGGCCACACTAATAAAGAAAAGTAATTCTTCCTTCTCCAGAAATCATTAACGTGTCAATAGATCATCAGTTAGGGCGGAGTGCATTGTGAACCCCACCCCTCCATACTGGAATGGTGTCTGGCTTGAATTTGAACAGGTCTTATTCTAGAACCACTGCTACTGTGAGTTTGTGAGTGAAGCTGTTCTATCACATTCAGAAGATATGAGAGCATTTCTATTTCTAACCAAAAGAAAGAAAGGAAAATAACTACAAAAAGAATGGTTGGTCACTGACTGAATTAATAATAATGCCTGAACAGACTAATATGTTGTGTTCTTTCTGTAGATACCACCTTACAGAAAGAAAGTCAGGAAGGAAACCCACCCCCAACCCAGAGTCAGGAACCTCTGAAACCCATGGAGAATGTATCACGACCTATCCATCATCCATTAGTTTTAAAAACTAACTTTGAAGAAGAGGAGGAGGAAGAAGAGGAACAAAATGGTTAGTACTCCCTTTCTTGGATTGCAGTACACATGTAAAAGCCCACAGTATTTTCTACATATTCCCCAACTATTAGAGGCTTAGGATGCAATATGTAGACTAGATTTTGTTGAGAAAGTACTAATCTTATTAAATTCATTTTCTAATTTATTCTCTGTGTACACGTGCTTATGCTCCTTTGGACTGAGGGGCTTTATTCTATAATGACTGAGAGGTATATCTCATGTTTACATATGTGCATGTATTTGCAGAGATACAGACAAACTTCATAAGAGACAGCTACTGTGACACTATTGTACATACATCTATTTCTCATAACATGCCTTTGAGTTTTAAGGATCCTGGGAATAGCTTGTAATTTATAAAGTACTGTCATCTGCATCATCCCTGATATTCCTTAGAGAAGCATGGACAGGATTAGGACCCACGTGTTCTGTATTATAGCCCTTCCTTTTCTTCCTATGTCATCATAGTACAGTGGAGCCATCAGATAAACAGCAGATGAACACCCAGGAAAAAATTACTTTGCTTTTGCTCTGGAGTGCATCTTTCTGTGGGTACCAATTACCATAGCTTCTGTGCTTAGGAGTGCACAGAACTGTTGACTGCTGTTTTTGTTGGACTTGGTTTCTACTTCTCTCATGCCCACATGCTCTACCACACAGCATCTCAGTGAGTTTGTGCTTTCAGCTTCTCATTTAAGGACATAGAACATAAAACAATTTCTGTTCAGTGATTCTTTCAAATACTAAACATAAAAGCATTTTGAAATACAAGTTTGCACATTTTTTCTAGCTTTAAACATTAGATGAAGAACAATTCATCCATAAAAACAGTATTTGGGATTCTTTCTAATTTATAAATTTTCAGATTATTTGAATTTGGGACAATTTAATTTTAAAAAATATATCCTATAGATGCTTCTAGTTTATGGACAAAGACCCCTGAAGAAATTGAAGAGAAAAGAGCAATAAAGGAGATGTGTTATAAATCTGGTAAGAACTCAAACATTTGTGAAATTTCAAATGATTGATATGCTCCACATGCTAACCATTCTTTTCTCATGGGAATTTAGGTGAATACTATAGATTCCATGCTCCCCCAGACATTTCATCATCAAAAAGCATTGCTCCTACAGTGGAAAAAGAGTTAGAAAAGCATTTGGAAAATGGCAGCGAATTACAAGAAGGTAAGAAATGAGGCAGCAATATTCAGTTAAGTGTAAGAGATACTTAGTGAATAGATCCTGAATTATTTAGTACAGTGTACACTAGAGCAGTATTAAATGATAAATAATACATCTGGTTTGAGAGTAAGAAGGAAGATTTTTACCGGAGGATCCAAATTCCCTATGAAAGGATGTCATTAATGTGATGATGTTTCCTCAGAGAAGCCACCGAATGAACAGACTTTACAGGTAACTCTCATACTCCACACAGAAATTCTGTAAATAATTTGCATTTCTGTCAAAGCATTAAATCTTTCAGGGAAGTAGAATTCTGTGTTTTATTTTGAATGGAAAGGGTAACCCAGATGAGAATGGATGACAAGAGGGAGGGGGGAAATTGTCAATAGCAGAATAGCCATTCTGTTTTTTTTTTTTTTTTTAGCAGAATAGCCATTCTGGTTTTTGTCTGCTGAATGAATGTCTTTAGTGTATTTTAAGGCAGTTTTGATGGACAGGTCCTAGGCTCTTTCTTTCATGTGGCATTTCCTTTAAATGGGTCTGAGTTTGCTTCTGGTCAGCATCGTGTCTGTGAGGACAAGACAAAGAGTATTGTGTGTATATAGAAAAGCATAAACTTGAAGAAAAGTCCATGGATGTTATAAGTTTATGTAGGTTTCCTGGCTTTAGAGTGAGCTTAAGTGTTTATTGTAGCTGTAGATGAGAATTTAACTCTGCCCTGCTCCTCTATAGCATGGAAGGAAGGGAGGGCACATAGAGAGAAGAGTGAGCAGAGAGAAGAGATAACAGAGAACAGAGAAAAGAGATGAGAAAGTCTGAGGATGGTTGGATGTATATAGAACACAGCATTAGTACTTCCCTCCTGTATGTGGCAAACTGTTTAAATGGCTGGCAGAAGGTGGCAGCAGAACACTATCAGAAAGTAGCAGGGCAAACTGGAGACTGTATAACCAGATGTGAGAAACCTTAAAACAAGCAAACAAAAACAAAAGAAAAAGTTACCAGTCAATATTAAAACTGGAAGATTATAAAAACATTATGTGTATATATATATATATATATATATATATATATATATATATATATATATATATTTGTATACATATAAATATTGCTTTGCATTGTTTTCAAAAAGTTAATTCCTGTATGCCCTGTTCACTTATATTGACAGCAAACATTAGTATTTTTACCTACTATTAGAGTACATATGCACACTTCCATTGCTATTTTCCAAACTTCTGCAAGAAGGTTGAAGATGTGATGTTCTTTGTTTTTACATGACTATAGCACGAATATAAAAATCAGGACATTTCCTGTGATCATGTTATTGTTTATGGGTTCCCTCCACATATTTCACCAGCTATGCGACTGATATTTACAAAGTGAATTTATTCTTCCTTAGTATGTGATTCAATCCAGGAGCTCACACCTCTTTAAGCTGCCTTTCCTCTTTTCATTCTGATGTCAACAACTTATTTTCAAAGTCAATTCTGTGGATACTAGTGCTGCTGCTGCACAAGGAAAACCAGCAGAAGAATTATCAAGTATCACCAGTATTTTGTAGACAATAATGACTCTAATACTGTTTGCTAAATTAATCATGAAGTGATAGAAGCAAAAGAAATATTGCATTCATTATAAGAAGACACTAAATAAACTAAACATATTATGCACACACAATAGTGTAAGATTATTTAAAACTCAAAATGACATTAAGCCAACATTCCAAATAAACTTCTGCATTTTGTCATTTACATGACATTGGAATCTGTGATTATATTTTGTTTACCAGATTGCTGTACAAATAGTGTATATATATTAATGTTTAAACTATTTAACTGTCACCATGAATTCTATCACAATCTTATTTGTAATGTATTTGCTTTTTTGGTAGTGATTTTTATTTGCCATAATGGCTTTTTATTCCTTTCTGTTTCTAGGGGATGGCCTTACAGTTCCAACAAAGTTTAGCCTATTTGAAAGGCCAGGAGAGGCAAAAACAACATTGGATAGGAAACCAAGGACTGACATAGCTGCTTTTGAAAATGGAGGTGAGCTAGATGGTTCTGAATGTATTATTTCCAGAACTAAGTTTTTGTCCTTAATTTTTTTATTGCCTGTTTGATACAAGGTTTGGAAATACATTGTAAAATAGATGCTCTGAAAGGCTAGTATCTCTACTAAATACCTTAGGAGAAACTTACACTATATGCACAGGGCAAGACATTCTAGTTTCCATACTGTTATAAGAAATCAGAAATTTGTAGTGGATGTGTTTGTGCTCAACTCCAGGCTATACCTAATTCAGATATAAAGCATATGCAATAATAAACTAACATAAAGCAAAGTACAGGAGAGGTGGTTAATAAATACTTGGGGAAAGTTAAGGCAGTCCTATTTGAGTACAAGAAGACATACACTCTCCTTTTTTACCATAGCTTAAATATTTTAGGACTATTGCTAATGCATATTGGAAAATTCATCCTCTGATAGAAATGCTAAGCTCTCAAAAAGATGTAGACACCCTTTTCTGATTCAGAAAAAACATGTACAGGAAGGATATTTATGAAAGAAGAAAGGAATCTGAGAAAAGTGTCAATGTATAGCATCAAGGCTGGAACATGTTGGTGATACTCTTGGCAGGCCTGATTTCACCTGTTGTCAGCCATTTTTTTCTGTCTACATTTCCCCCTTTCTACTAATTTGATTCTCCTCCTCCTCTTCCTCCTTTTCTTTCTCATCCCCCACTTCCTCTCCTTTCTATTTCTCCTCCTCCTCTTCTTACTTTTCTTCCACCATTGCCTTCTTCACTATATTTGAAGTAAACCTAATGTCAATTTTCGTTTCATTGAAACAAGTTTCAGCACTCATGAGAGCAAGAGAGCAAAGCTGGAATCCACTTCCTCTGACGAGCTCTAACCTTACACTTTGGTAAAATATTACTAAACCATATGGCTTTTGGTTAAGAAAAGATTATTTTCAGTTATTGATAAAGTAACCCATTTATATAAAACATTAGCTTCATTCATATATGTTGCTTGCTTTGTTGGGACTTAGAAAATGTGAGAATGGAATTGCCATTTTATTATTCTTTCTAATAATACTGTGAGCGTAATAATAACTTGCTAACAGCAAGACTGAAAGGGTGCTACATCTCTTATTCATCTGGGAGACTGGGTTCCTGACATAGTGAGTCTTGTTGATTCTCCAGTTTATTATAATATTCTTTGTTCAATTAGAAACATCCCCTGGGTGTCTGTATTGGACAGTAACACACACTTAATTGATAATTTGATTTTTTAAAATAGTTGATAGAACAACTTGAGAGGCAGATGGTGAATTTTACAATTATAGCTAATGAGTTCATATTCAATTTAAACAGGGGAAGCATTGCTTTTAGTTTTATTATTTTTTAATATCTTCTTGAGTTTGAATTTAATGAAGCATGCCACTCTGAGGTCTATTAGCTTGGAGTAATTCTACATGAATACCCATCTATGAAACTATATTTTCATGAACTTATTGGCTACCTTGATTCCTTCTTTTACCAAATTGTTCGTTATATCTCAATAGCACCTAAAATTAACTTTTTATTATCAATAACCAGGGAAGGGTGATTTCTAACCAAGGCAATAGTCCCTCTTATTGGTAACTAATACTCTGATTTCCATCACCACAATTTTAATTGTTATTTAAGTGGAAATGTACAGTTTGGACTCAGTTTGAGTAGTTTAGTTTTGTATTTTAGATGAGTTGTATGAGATGTATTCACACTGTTGATTGTTGCAATAGCTATTTGACATTGCTGTGTGATTTTCATACATGTTTATACCAATATGTTTGTAAGGAGATAGTGCATGTATGCATATACATGTACTTATTTAAAATATTCTATATATACATCTATTTCTTTCTGATCAGAGAGAGAGAGAAGAGGGGGAGGGAGGGAGAGAAGACTCCCATTATTCCCAGCAGCTGTAAAGATGAAACGAACATTGGATGAACAAATGTTAAACTGTTTATATTTTTAGAGAGAAACTGTAAGTCCAGAAGCACCTGCTGAGGCTGTCAGGTCCCTGTGTTAGGATTCAGACCCCTTGTGGCTTCCCTCGCATTGGAGTGATGGCAGAAGGCTGTGTTGACCTCCTGAAAGTCCCATCCCGTGGTCATCTTTGCATGAAAATACAAACAAGAATGCAGAGCTTATCACCTTGCTAAACCCCAGCAAGGAACTTGTGCAGCTAATTTTTCACCACTCTGTATGTGTGAAATGTGTCAGAAGGTCAGACCAGAGACATCATTTTTAGCATTTGGCTTTTCTGAAGCCCCCTGTGCTGTTTTCTTTGAGATAGTCTTATTCTGTAGCTAGGCCTTCTTGCTCCTTACACAGTATACTTGTCTTCATCTCTCATTATAGTCTAGTTGACTGGTGATGTCTGATTGGGGATGAATAAGAAATACTGCCTGTAAAGAGCTGCAATGGCTGTGGCACTTCATTCCTTCAGGCAAAAGTCACTGTGTAGCCACAGTGGATTCTTGTGTACCTCTGTTCTTCTTAGCCATTATGGTTCTGAGTATTGAGGTGCTGACCACTCAGTTTGTTGGGAATATTTTATGACTACTTTTTTTGGGGGGGAGCAGGATACAAGCTGATACAAGCTATGGCAGAAATAAGAATTCTTTCTGAATTTTTTATGATTTGTTTTACATAAACTTCATGAGGCCAGAAGAGGGTATAAATACTACAGATAAATTATATTTTACAGAATGACTAGTGGATGTGGATCATCAAATACCTGGAGAATATGTGATTGCATATTTACATGCATTTAATGATCCAATGAATAGAGGCATGTTTACTAAATTTACTGATTCTGGAAGTCAATGTGTTGGAAATGGAAGGTTACTCTACATAGCAAACACTGACATGGTTTTTACATTTGGTTTAAGGCATGAATGATATGTACGATTTTTCTTCAAGTGGAGAAGATTTCATATTATATAATTTGTGAGAGGGGATTTTTTTAAAACCCATGATGTTTCAAAATAAGTTAGTAATGTGTTTTTTGCAAAACTAAGGTAAACATGTGCTGAATTAATAGTTGAAGTTGTAGTACGGGGAGGACTATAGCGAGATAATGAAACTTGGTAAGTCATTTAAAATACTAAAGAGAGGCTTTGATACATAAAGAAAAAATGCTCCATAAGTGTCAGCTATTATCATATCACTATTATTGTATTTAATTTTTTTACTTTACTATAACTAAGAGTTTTGAAAAAATTTTATGTGAGTACTATATTTTGAACTCTCCCTCTCCCCTTCTGTATCCCCTCACGCCTTCTCAAATTCATGGCTTATTTTTCTATATTATTATTGTATTACATACATACACACACACACACACACACACACACGTATGTAGTGTGTATAGTATGTATGTTTGTGTAAATACAGTCTTCAGAGTCCACTACCTGTTCCTCGTATGAATATGTGTTTAAGACTGACCTCTTGGATTTAGATAGCCTATCAGGGGGCTCATCCCTGGTGAAAACTGAATCTCCCTCTCACAGCAGTCACAATTACCTGTAGTTGCTCTTTATCTAAGGGTGGAACCTGTGACAGTTTCCCCATCTGTGTTGATATGTCAACTGGTATTGTCACTGTGCAAGTCTTGTGCAGGCAACCATGTTGATGTTTCCTGAGTGCTGCTTCACTGTCATGTATACAGAATACTGCCAGCATGTGTTCTGGTCTTCCAAGGCTTTACATCTCTCTTCTGTGATGTCCCCTGAGCCTTAGGTGTAGGGTTATATTAGAGATGTATCATTTGTGACTAGGCATCCCATGGTTAATTGTTCTCTGCATTTTGACCAGTTTGGCTTTCTGTAATAGTTACTGTTTGCTGTAAAGAGAAGTTTCTTTGATGAAGGGTGAGAACTATACTTAGTTTAGGAGAGTAGAAAGAGTAGGTTCCATGACTTCATCAGTTACAGGTAGTTGGTTAGTTTTTCAGTACCAGACATGAATTCCCTCCTATGAGCAGGCCTTAAGTCCAATTAGATGATTCATCACTCCAAGATATAGGTGCTACTACTGTACCCCTGGAGAATCTTGTATAATTTTCCCACAGGTTATTCCTTACTATTTTTAAATATTTCCTTTACTTTTGTCCCAATGGAAATGGACCTAGAACCTCATGCCTGCTAGGCAAAGACTCCTCCACTGAGCTATATCCTCATCTGAATAGTATTTTCAGAGAAGATTACTTAAGGGCTCAAGACATGGCTCAGTCAGTAAATTGTTTGGTCTGATCTGCAGGACCCAAGCCATACATGGTATCACATATCTGTTATCTTAGTGGATCTACAGCAAGATGGGAGCTGGAGACAGGAGAATCCTTGGAAACTGGTGGTTTATCAAGTTTGACATATGTAGCAGTAACCAAGAAACCCTATCTCGATCATGGTGGAAGATGAAGAACAACACCTGAGGTTGTCCTTTGTCAGACATGCATGGGCATACAAATGCACACAGGTGTACATGTGCACATAAACATATCACACACACATACACACAGAAATGGTTATCTAAAACAGTTTATTTGCTTGATAGAATAAATTGCATGGTAAAATACTATAAATTTATAGCATTTAAAGCAATTATGAATATTTATCCTGAAAAAAAAAGAAGACCTTTAAGAGAAAAAAGAAACCTGCTTTTTTATATATCTGGAGACTTTGTATGAAAGATAAGTTATATTTACTATGACTATCTCTAAAGATTGCTATGTTAGAGGAAAGTTCATTTTGTGGATTACGTGAATTTTTTTGCAATTATAAGTTTTCCTACTGGCTCTCAAATACATATAGCTAATGCCCATGCATTAACCCAAGCATCTCTGCTATCTGTAGAGGTGTGGGACAGTACCATCTGAGACATGTTTAAGCAAAGGTGGACACCAGAGAGATTGGAAAGACTATTCCTATGTTGAAAGGTACTCATGTGCCTCTTTTTGCTATTGCTGCCCCTGACTGTAAAGTTTTATTCTAGGAGGTGACTGCTATGCTCCACAGAGGATCATATTTCTTGGAGTGGATGAAAGTGAAGCATTAGCTGAAGAGAAAGAAATCACCTCAAAGTGTTCAAGTGCCAAAGGTAATTGAATCATGTTATAAAATTGATCCATCTGTACTTTGCATAAATAAATTTAGTATACGTCTTAGTTGTTATGGAAACCACATGTAACCAAAGGTAATAAATCAAAAGGTACTGAATAGGACACCAGAGCCTCAAGACTCTGGACTGGCTGCGTGCTTAATTGTTTTTTTAAATTTTATGGCCTGTTTCCTAGTCTAAAGAGTCTGTCTGTTGGAGGATGCCATTCTGAGGAGTCTTTTAGCTACAAAGTTATTGGCTTCCTTAAATGGCAATACCAAGACTTTTTGAGTTTTCTTTTTAGTAACTTAAAACAGAATGACTGAATTTCCTTATAAACCGTGTGCATGAACACTGTGAAAAGATTCATTCTTGTGACAACATACCCATCATAAAATTGCTAACAACAACCTGTGAATACTCCAGAAACAGAGTAAATACCTCCGCTAGAACTGTATGTTATCTTAAGAGTCTGCAGCTGGGAATGCCATGGTAGGCCAAAGCATAGGAAAAGACATTTGTGTCAAGCTATTTAGTGGAAAATTGTATGTAAATCTCTCACATACTTGGAGTTAATTTTTCTCCTGAGCAACCAAGGACACTCTTGGAAAAATAAACCAGCTACATTAATTTGAAGGCTACTAGCTATGTATGAGTGCCTAAACTCAATTATAATTACTAAAATTCTAAATTCAGCCTTTCAACTGCACTAGCTCCCACACCAAGTAATAGACACATGTGGCTACTGTGTAAAACAGCACAGATTTAGAATATTCTTGCCACTGTGGAAAGTTTATTGGACAGTCCCTCTGCTAAGCACAGAGCAAATGAAAGTTGTTCCATTGAAAGTGTTTTGAGAACTTAACTCAATTGGGCTCATTCCTTGTAAAATATACAATTTAATTAAAATTATCAAAGAGATGTTAAAATATTGGCACAGAAATCTCACATGTGCATTGAAATGATAGCTATAGTTACAGATGTTTCAAAGTTTAATCAGTGCCCGAGTGCTAGTGTGGCAATTAGAAAATTTTAGTCATGCTTTCTAGAGAATGACACACATACACAGTATGCATGCCCATCTGAAGTACTTCTTTTACTAACATCTACATTTTATTTTCTTCATTCTCTTTAGAAGAAAGCAAGGACAGTCTTCATCCAAAGCGTTCCCTAACTACTCGCCTAGTGCCTACAACACATGTATTAAATGCTACTGAGAATATCAGCACTAAGGGCAGAGAGAACCCCTCTTCAAGTAAGACAGTAGTTCTATCGTTTCTAGACCTTGTTTGTTTGTCTTATTATGGGTGTACTTTTCTTATTTGAAATAGAATTTGAAAAGGAAAAATAAAAGGGAAAAAGTGTGGTTTGAAAAATCTGCAGTTTTAAGTAGTAAACAAATAATATTTTCCATATAAGACCAGAGTTCGGATCATGATACGGACCCTCTTACTTTACATCCGCTAGCTGAAGGTACATACAACACAACCTTAAAGCGCCTGTGCAGCAGGTCAATAGCACAGCCTCTTAGATTTGCCTGCCATGGAAGGATGTGTTGGCAGCTTTGTTAATTGCCATGGATCGTTTTCCTTGATTTGGTTTATCCTTTGTGCTTTGAGCTGCTCCTTTGAGATCTGCTTGATTCCTTCCCCTGTCCCCTTGTTTCATTTGCTGAACCCCTGTGATATTCTTGATTCTCAGGCACTGAAGTAGAACCACAAAACCTTCCCTCAGGAAACCCATGTGAATGGGACTTGTTATAACTTTGGATGTTAAAATCGTAGGTGTGGCAGTTTGAGAGTAGAGATGGGACCATGACGTATGAAGAGGAGGCAAAGGTTCTGGGGACTTCAAGTCTAAGCTAAGATTGAAAGCTAAGGCAAAGACAGATTCCTTAGAGTACAGACTGAAGGCTACTGTAATCTGTACATGGATACTCATTAGCCTTGTGGTCATTTGTGAATAACAGAATGTCTCTATAAAATTGGTTTAAGAATCTCTGAAAAATATTTCTTTGAAAGTCTTGAAAGACTGAGAATGCATGTAGAAATTCTGACGTGAGTATATCCAGTAAATATGAATACATGTCTCACTTTTTAAGGAATGGCCGGAAGCTTACAGTTTCTAATGTTCAGCCTTGCTCAAGCAAGCTGTTTTTCCCACCTCATAACACTTTAAAGATGATGAGGTGACATTCAGTGAAAGGGCTTCATGTGTTAACCTAACTCATTAAGAAATAGTAGTTCGGGCTTAAAAAGTACAAAAAGATTTACTCTGAAGATAACAATTATGACCTTAAAATAACGTTAAGTTGGGATTTGTAATTATGATTGGAGTGCACTTTTCTGTTCTTTTAAGGAGTCCACACATTCCTTTGGGGAAACAATATTTTTAAAGAAAAGCAACTTATCAAAGGTTTTTTTTCTCATTAATGTATTTCCAAGAGGGATTTTTTTTTTGACACTCAAAAAAAAAAAAAAAGGCCACTCTTTGTTCTAAAAGCTAGCTTTCGAGTGGCACACTTTTGCTTGATGTGAGAATGCACAGATATGTAATTATCGCCTCAGTAATTTTCGGAGAAAAGCATCTCTTACAAACTGTAAACATTTGTATCTTCTCCAAGTGAATGATGTCCAGCCAGTGAGGAAGCCTCATTTTAAAGGTGTGAAGAAGAGAAAATGGATTTATGATGAACCAAAGAACTTTCCTGGCTCTGGAATGCGGAGAGGTAGAATGTCCAAGTCTTTGGGGTTTCTAATCATACTCCTTCCAGAGGTTACATGACACATAGCTCCTGCTCCGAGGGACAAATCACTGTAATTGGCGGAGTCTACTTTAAAGGCTACCCTAGTTCTTCTCTGAACGTCATTCTTTAGCTTAGATTGTCTTCTGTTTTGCTACCCCATGATTCACTGTTGCGTATTTCTACGAGTGTGGATCTGGCTTGTTTTGTCCCTGACCTCTACTCCTTTGTTTTACAGCAGTACACACCCCAAATCCCAAACATAAAATGAGTTACCATCATCATAATAAAAACCGAAATGCTGAGAACGCCTCCTATATGCATGTTCAAAGAGATGCAGTAAGGACTGTCACGCTGAACGCCCCTCCCCGAAGCAGGCCCACGAGTGGGTCCTACAACAAGGCTGATGTCAACAAGGAACCCAAACTCAACCTCTGTCCAGGTGAGGCTCGTTATTGATGTAGTTTGCTCATGACTGCAATTTGCCTTAGTGTAGGATTTCCCCACGGAAAGCTCATCTTCACACCTCCCTTCCACCGCTTTTTCCTGGGCCGCATCTTTGTAGCATCTTCGATACTAGCCTGAGGATTGCATCCATGCGCAGACATACATGTGATTTAAAGGACACGGAAGAATACTCATCCTGGGCGCTGATGAGTTAGACACCGTACCTCCCTAGAGCTTTGCCTCCAGGCACTGCACTTTGTTCATCCTGGGTACTTTTATTTCGCTAGGGAGGATTGTTTTTTACGTGGTTGACATTTTCTTGTTCCACTAAGTGCACTGCTCAATTATTACTGTCAGACTACTACCCTGGCTTTTCTTGAGGCCATGGTGATTACTTTCTGAAAGGGTTAGTTTGAGGGTTAACTGCAATATTTCTGACAACCTCTCAACTCTCTCACCATGCCCTTCTAAATCATTTCATCATGTAATAGGCAAAACCATGGTGTATGTGAGGAAGTACGAGGCTACAGGGGAGAATCTCTTTTTCTTCTTGCTTTAGATGAATTTTGCTTTTTTGAAGTAAGTTTCAGTTCTCTCTGCTTAACAAAATGCCGTTCAGTTCTTTATAATTCACCTTGTAGCTTTGCCTTCACAGTGTAGTTTGTGAGTTCCAATGTCAAGAACTTTTGGAAACATAGGCAGAGACTCTGTCTTTAACAACTTAAGTAGAAGTTTTATCTTAATTATTTGTTTACAATACAACAATGTGTGAATACACACACACACACACACACACACACACACACACACTCAGAAGAAAGTATTGTTTTATTTTGTTACTACACTATTAGATTTTTTATGTTTTGTAGGAGTCCAGCTCCAGCAATGGCCAGGGGATGAAAAGGAGGTGTTAAGTCAGTGAGGAAGGGAACAGGAAACAGGAAAGAGTCTTCTGGTTAGGTCAAAGCAAGCTCTCTTTTTATTTTGGCTTTTATCTTTTCTTTTCTCTTTCTAGTTAAGCTTTTCCCTCTCTATACAATTCACTCTTATTCTCCCTGTACAATTTCTTTCTCTTATTTAAATCTATTCATTACTGTAATTTTCCCATAAAATCACACACACACACACACACACACACACACACACACACACAATCTCATGGAAAAAGCAAAGCTTCACCAACCTTATTCTTTCCAATCCCCATAAAATCTTCCCCACACACTCATGCGCACACCAACACACACACATGTGCACACACACACACACACACACACACACACCTTATCCATATCCATCCTGTAATATTCCATTTTCTTCATTATTTCACGTACACCTATATATCTCTTAAACAATGCCTTTTATGTAAGAAGATATCACATCATAATCATGAGTCTTATTTTTCCCAGTGAATGATTACAAGTTACATATCTAAAAAAACAGGTTGTTTCCAAATGCCAACACACAATTACACATGAACACCCAGTTCTCCATGTACATTTCCCCCACAATACTTTTCTTAGGTAAAAGGAGAACCTGTCCAGTCTACATGCCACATAACCCTATCCTCAACACAAACACAAAGACCTTTAATTGTGAAAACTAGGAAAATATCAAATTAATTGTGGTCAAGGAAGTTAAAACTTAACAGTGGACACTGAAACTCATTTATTACTTAGTTATAGGCCAGACTCTCATAGAGGAGACTTGTGGGCTCTAGAAACCATGGTTTCTTTGTCTTACTCTCTATCCCCAAAACAAGTCTTCAGCTACTAAGAATGTGTTTTCCTACATAATTCCTAAGTTACTTGTTCCAAAGCAATTTGGCAAAACACCCTAATCTGATGTTATTGATTAGTTATTCTTTCTGGAGTTTCAGAAGAACTACCAAATCAACTGAGTGGCACTGCCATTGAGAAAACCACCACTGTTGTTATGAGCTTTATTTACATTATTTAGTGAGGGACTAAAGGCCCCCACAGAACTTTTGTACGATAGCAGTCAATGTGGCAGAGTCTAACAGCAGCAAATGAGGTCATAACCTGAGGTCCAAGGCAAAAACCCATCATTGTCTTGCTAAATCATAGTCTATGCTCCTGTAGCTCCAACACTGGCTGCATGGCTCCCCTTGCATTGCTACCAGCAATTTTGCTGTAACACTGTGATGGGTTTGGAAATTCCAATACATACTAGCACAGTGTGTTGCCAAAGTTTAGATTTGTGTAAACTGAACATGCTAGCAACTATACTAGATACTTCTGGAATGTGCCTCATTCATGCAAATATCAACACATAAAAGTGACATGAAAGAAAATTATTGATATTATTAGTTCTCACTCTCTGAGAACTATAGGTTATAGTAATAACCTGAAAACTCAAATACAGCAATGTTAGGGAGTAGAGAAAAGCATGTCTTTGTAATAGACAACTGTGTGTGTGTGTGTGTGTGTGTGTGTGTGTGTGTACGCACGCATGCACGCACCTGCTCTGGCATCCTGGGATCTCTAGTTCACTATTTCAGCGGTCATTGTTTCCACAGAGGGAACTTCATGGGAAGAAATGAAGAAATGTGCCTTGTTGTATCTTTTAAAATAGAGTCTTAAATATGTGCAAAGTAATTTTTGTCTGAAACGTTAATTCTTTTATTTTTTGAGGCTATATAATATAACTATATCATATCTTCCTTCCCTTTCCTCCTGTCATGCCCTCCTACAAACTCCTCTATGCTCTCTTTCAAATTCAGGACCTCTCCAAACATGAGCAAGACAGAAGAAAGGTCATGAAACACTGTATCCAGATAGTCTTTTAGATCAGCCTCATGGGATGGAAACTTATTTGAGGAAATGAATACTAAATTAGTAGATTTGTGACCATGCTTGCTGATCATTTAAGTGAGCTTAATAAACTCACTTGTATCCCCAGTTGCCTTAGTTTTCAAATGGTAAAAGAAACACATGGAAGATAATTCGTTCTGCTGAGATGTTTATAGCTTTGAGATGTTCTTGGAATATAGTTGTTGAATTCAGAGATATTTGCTAGCAGTCTTCTTTTTTTATTTTCTCAGATAAACATATGTCAACATCATATAATGGTTCAGCCTGGCGAAGAAGAATTCCTTTTTCAAAAACATATTCAAAAACTGAAAAGATATATCCAGGTAAATACCCACTGCCGTTGACTTTAATGTGCCATGTAGTTCTGAGAATAAATGACAAGTTCTTAGGTACAGAAACAGATTTTGGAACATTTTAAATGAATAAAAAATTTCAAGATCACTTAATCACATATAAGGTCTTGGGAGATGGTAGTTCTCTAGTACACTGGCAAGTTAATGTTTCTTTGTTTCATGGTATTCAGCTTTACCCATGTATGTTATTAGAAAACTTTTTGATGCTGTTCTTTCCTCTCCAACAAGCATAGTGACGGTAAATAATAATAATAAATAAATGGTAATAATAAATGTTAAGATACTCTTTGTTATAGCACACTGCAAATACATAAAATAACATTTATTATAAATTAGATATCTGTCTTGATGTATTTATTATACATAGATGCAGGAGGGTATAGGCAAGCAGGGCATGAATTTGATCACCAAAGAGGAATCAAGTAACTGTTTTCTCTCCATTGTTATACTTTGTGCTCATTCAGGGGAAAAGAAATGCTGAAAATCTCAGGTTAGATGTTTATAAGGGTTCCAATCACAGAAAATAGTTACAATAAATGCGAATTACTCCTCAGACAACTGGATCTTTTGGAACAAATAACTCAGATAAGGAACTTGTATCTAAATGAATAGCCTAGAATTTTAAAGACATTTTGAATCTATAAGCTTTTCTAAAAGGGCCTTACAGAAGGTTCACATGAAGACTAGATATGTTCCTTTCTTCAAAGGAAGCAGCTTACATGACACTTATTAAAACCTCATTTGACTTTAACTGTGAGTTAGTACTCTGAATCTGTATACATTTATAGACTGGAGACAGCTCAATATTTGCCTTCATTTTACAACAAATTATGCTGCAAGAGAATATTGATACAGTATTACTTGACTACATTTTCTCTTAACTTTGGCTGGATTGTTGCGTTATGTTATCAAACTTAATTTGAAAGAGAAGAGAGAAAAGAAAGATAAAACAAATGTGAGGAGACATGAAAATCCTTGAAGGAACTAAGCATTTCCAAGTTACAGGTTTTTCCTGTTTGGTTTCCATCTGAAGAATGCATTTTGAATGTTAAGGATGTGCCCTTTGCTTTACTACTGTTAGAGCAGCTGCTTTTGTATCCCAGTAGTCTTTCCCACTTTTTCCCCTCCCCAAACCAAATAGTTAAACACCATAGAAGTATCTGGGGAAGGAGATACTTCAGCATGTGAGTATGTACCACCTATGTGTAGCGCAGAATCTATGTATCCATGCAAGGCTACATTGTGTTTTGTAGGTGCCAAGCAGGGAGAAAACTTTGGAGAGAATGTCTTAGTGTCTTACTGTTAGGGGGAAAGGCAGGTCCTGTCACACATGAGAGGTTGAAGACAGTTTCTTGAGAATTCTAAGTGTCAAGGTTACATAGGTGGGCATCTCAGTCCCGTGGGGCTCAATGGGAGATGAGAGAGAGAGAGAGAGAAAGAGAGAGACAGAGAGATAGAGAGAGAGAGAGGAGGGAGAGAGAGACAGAGGAGGGAGGGAGGAGAGGGAGATCAGGGAGTGAATGCACAAGATATTTTGGATACAAATGAATGGATAAACTTAAGAAGGATGTGCTTGCCAGGCATGGTGGCACAAGTCTTTAAATCCAGCAGAGGCAGGCAGGCAGGTAGGTCTCTGTGAGTTGGAGGCCAGCCTGGTCTATAGAGTGAGCTCCAGGACAGCCAGAGTTAAAACAGAGAAACCCTGTCTTGAAAAAACAAAAAACCATAAAACGAAAACAAAAAGCAAAGAAGAAAGTGCTTGTTGTTGAGCTCTACCTGGGTAGGGTGGTACTCAGTTGTTATCTCAACAGATGGCCTCAGACAGAGACATAAGTAGAAACCAGTCCAGCATGATCTAAGGATCAGCTGCAAAGTCATCCCCTGAGAGCTCTATATTACACCTGCTGGGTCAGAACCTCATCTTATAAACATGACCAGGTGATTAGAGTGTATGTTAAAGTTTGTGAAACCTTGGGTAGGTTACCTAGCTCAAGACCCAGCTACATTAGTTCTGTTGAAATTATGTATTTTCTCCTTGGCTGCCACACGGCAGTTTCTGTTCTCCTTGACCCATCCTAGACATTAGGAACAATAGCCCAGAGTCTGGTGAAGGAACAAAACTCCACCAGAAAATAAAAACTTTAAATGTGACTGAATTATGAAAGCGAAGTGACTAAGAAATTATTGAATTCAACTAAATTTGTGTACAAAGGTCTACTACATCAGGAAGAATGAGGACTTAGAGTTAAGATATACATATTATAAAATACTTTATAAAATGAATATCTAGTTTGTTTTTTTTTTAAACTACAAGTTTGTTTCTTATGTGCTTTTGACTGGGAAACTTGTAACTCCCAAATTCACCCTTTTCAGTTGTCTTCTTCAGAATGAAAAGAGAAAGATTAGCTTACGTTTCTTCCCACACACATTCTTGCTAGGACACAGAACAGCCATTGTGACATTTCCCAGTGGGCAGATGGATTGCTGGAGGGAACTGACAGAAAGCACAAGCTGCCACTTGCCTGTTCCTTGGAGACTCTGGCAGCCAAGACCACAGAAGTGTAAATGGACAGGAGGAGTCTTTGGGGGAAAATGTTGCAGGATTCTATGGGGCAGTGGGAAAGAAGTGGAAAAGGTCAATTGCTTATGAGAATCAGGAATACAAGCTAAATGTGGCTGGGGATATTCTCATTGCCAGTCTTCCTTATGTCCACATGTCCATCCTGAGAGAGATATACTAGAGTGGATATGGAGGCTCCTGTCTTCATATTATGGAATGTTCATTCTGTTCATTCTGGGTGCCCCCTAAACGCAGACTTACGTGCATTATTAGTTCAGTCTCTCGCCAAGCTTCCATCTAAAATGCAGTTCTCAAAACACATTGAAAAGAGATCTAGGAAGCTTGCATGGCATTTTGAAATTTTAATGAGTAAAACACTAGCCTTGGTTTTGTGTTTGCCTTTAGATTTCATGATAACTAACAAAAGAAATATGAATGTATGATGCCCCAAAATGTAAGAAAATAAAATACTTTGTGTGTTTTATTATTAGAGCCAAGAAGAAATGGGAGTAAGTAAACTTGGAGGTTGAGAGAAGAGAAAAATGAGAAAAGAGAAAAGTGCCAGCCATCATCTGATTTACAATCAAAAATGAAAATTCAAAGAATGAGATATTCAAGTACTCCATAGTATATAGTGGATAACCAACGGCGATAAAACTCAAATTCTGAAAATAAGATGCAGGAAGTACATTGTGCTCTTTCAAAACCGATAAAATGCAAATTGCAAACAGCTGCCTGTTTATTTATGTATGTCTGGGATTCATTCAATACATTACCACAAACATTTAATAAAATTTAAAAGTTTGACAATTAAAATCATTCTTTAATTGTGAGCAAGTTAGGTTGCACAGACTGAGGAGTGAAACTGCTTTGATCTCGGCGGTTTACGATAGTCTTTATGGACAACAATTCCCATTTTCTTTCTTTTCCTAGATGTTAGGCAGGTGTCTCTGCAGTAATTCATAAGGCATATACAAATTCAACAAAGTCCCAGAGTTGCAATTGGTGATGCGTACCTTGGAGGGATATTAATATAAATATCCTTTGATGCATTGGAGACAGAGACAAAGGTGGTTTATCATGCAGGGAAGTTGCTGAACAGTATCTTTTAATTGGCAACTGAAAAATCTGTCTGCTGAGATGTAGTACATTTAAAATGAAAGGTAAATATTTTCCTGTCACAAAACAAAAATTATATGATCATAATGGAGCAAAGGAGATTTTTACAAAAATAATGAATTGACATTGTTCCCAGAAGTATCACTGACAATTCCAGGTTTTAGAAACTCCAGAAGTACAGACACAAGTGAGGGGCCAGGCAAGTTGTGGCTTAGGCCTCTATTCTCACAGTCAGGAGGCAGAGTCAGGCACATCTCAGAGTTCAAGGTCAGCCTGATCTACAAAATATGTTCCAGGTCCGTCAGGACCACACAGTGATACCCTGCCTCAAAAAACAAAAACACCAAAGAAATGAGGCCTCATTTGAAAGCTTATTTTATTTCTTTTACATTTTAGGATCATGTATTTTGAATAATACATTTTAATTTAATTTTTGAAACTTTAAATTGCCAATTTTCAGTATGACTAAAAAAATCTTGAATGTTGAGTTCTCAATCTTAAGGAAAATGTATGAAATCAATGGAAGACTTGTTTTCAGTGAAGTGCAATAATATTTCTACTTCTCTATGAGGATACCTTATGTTTCCACAATTTCTCTTAATAGTTATAGGTGAAAGCATTGTTTTCCAAAGTATTTTACTTAAAACAACAGCTTATATGGCACAGTTCCCATTTGTGGAGTGATGAACTCCAGTTCTGTCCTAATGCACTCTGTGTACTCACTTCCAACAACAGTGTGTGTATTCATTTTGTTTCTAAGGAGCAGAACATAGAGAAATGAAAACTATGCTGATATGTAGGTTGATGAGGCAGATTTGAGAGGTATGTAAGAACACAGCTCAATTGAAAAGCTGACTGGATGGAATCTGATGGGGGACATAGTATAATCATATTTAATAAACAGACCCATTTGCCTATAATCAGTAAATAATGATTAAACATACTCGTAGAGATACATGGATATTAAACTATGATTTCCTAAATAATCTGTAAGTAAAAGATGAAATAATAAAAGCTTTTTTTATGTTAGGTAGCATGTTAATAGATTGCAGCTAACTCTTAGCAAACCCAGAACAGAAAGAATCTCTTAAATTGGTGAAGGGTCTCTAAAATTCCACAACAATCATACTCACTGTGAACCATCAGGAGTTTTTTTGCATTGAAAATGAAATCAATGGAGTGTGATATCACTCTTCAGTTTTATGATTCTACAGAGTAAGATGAGATTTAAGTAAAAAATCCCATTAACAGTTGGAATTAAGGGAAAACATTTATTCGTAGTCGATATTACTTTCTATCTAGAAATGCCAAAACACTTAAAAATTATCAGATTTATAAAGATAGGTTAGCAGATTTTGCACATTAGACTGATATAAAAAGTCATTTTCATTTTGGGGGTTTGTTGTGGGATTTGTTATTGTTGTGCATTTTTGGGATTGCAATTAAATTGCAATGTTTCTACCTTCCCTTTCCTCCCTCCAAACCCTCCCATATACCACTCATTCTTCTTCAAATTAGTGGCCTGTTTTATCATTAATTGGTATTGTATGACCATATGTATTTGTATATACATATATTTTCCTAAATATAACCTGTTCAGTCTATATAATGTTACTTGTATGGATGTTTTCAGAGCAGACTAATTGGTACTGGGACAACCATTTGGTATGCTTTTCCCTGGGGAAGACATGTTGGCAAGACTTAATGGATATAGCATTTTTATAAACTTGCACATATGTTTAAAACAAGCCATACAGGTGAAAATTGATAAAGTTTTTAAAAAGTCAACAAAGATTTAAGACATCAGGGAACAAAACTAAAAAACACTTGGAAAAACAATGTCATTCAGCTACTAAGAAATATGAATTCCTGTCATTTGTGGCATTATGGATATATCTGTAGGTCATTGTGTAACTCAAAATAAACCAGACACAGACACATAGATACCATATCCTATCTTTCATGTAGGATGGAAGTAAAAATAAAGATCTAAATTCAGGATAGCAATTATTAGAGGTTAGCAATGCAATGTGAGCAAAGGAACTTTGGATAAAAGGTACCAAAATTCAGATAGAAGAAATAAGTTCTAGTATTCTGCAGCATAGAATGACACCCAGAGTTCACAACTATGTGAGTTGTTAAGGTATAGAAGTGAGGTGTGACAAGATTCCAATGTAAAGAAATGACTGGAGTTGGCTAGACAACTCATCAGGCAAAGGCTCTTGCCTCCAGGTCTGGTGACCTAAATTCTTAATCAGGGACCAGTGGTTTGAGGGAGAGAACTGACTCTGAAAACTTGTACACTGTACCAGTGCACATTGCATGTGTTGAAATATCACTATTTGTGCAGTTGTAAATTATATGTCTATCACAGCAAAGATGTTAATTATCTGTAGACTGTCGTGTTCAGTAACAAATCCATCAAAATCCTCTGTACTTTCTCAGAAAACCTCAAAGTTATTCTAAAGTAAATATGAAATTCCAGTGCCCACAATAGCTTAAGACATTAGTAACAAAGAGGTATAAAATACAGATTTGCTATGGAGGGCAAGAGTGATCTTCAAACTACCTAAAGCTAAATTTCAAATTGTTACTGGATAGTGTAGGCACTGCTCCAGTATTTGAAACAACATCAAAGAATAATATAGAAAGCATGTACATGAACTTACATGCCAATGTAAAGTGAGAGACAGCAGAGGAAGCATTGTTGATTGATGACAGAAAGGAATTATTGTTAATTAAATATGGGGGAATTTGTTGTCTATTTGCGGGGAAATAAGACAATAGATTCATAAACTTGAACAAAATGAGTTTTTGGGTGAATCAAGTACTTATGTAACAAGCAAAACTAAAATTTAAAAATACTTCTTGGAATCAGAGGAAATTTATAAATGGACCCTGAACAAAATTTCAATAAGCTTAAGTTTATAGTTGTCCTTGCCAATATTTGAGTAAAAGGAAATAAAAACAACATGTTTCATTTTGTTTAGTTTGCTTTGGATAAAATTTAATACACTATTATTACACTTAGGGAAAAAAAAAACAAGCTTGAAATACAAAAACACATGCTAGAAACATTGTGTTTTGTACAATGTCCAATGCTCTACTCTTAATCTCACACATAACCTGGTAAAATAATCTTCCAAAATATGTGAGAACACACTTGAAAATATTAGGTACTAGCCTCTGACACATCTGAAGATGTTTTCATTTTTTTCTTTAATTCTATGTTTCTGGACTATCACATACTACAACTGTTAACATTCTTTTTGTTTTTTAACCTAAGTTCTTTTAGGTTCACTCAAGAGACCCACCTAATTTGTTTTCAATTCTAGTATATGGTTGTATCGATGCTACACTACACACAACCTTTCCTTTGAAAATAATTTTTGCCACCAGCTATGATTTGACCCGGAAATGCAAGTTCTAGGTCCACAGTTTCTTTGGCTTTTGTAATTATTTTGTCATAAGTTGGTGTCTGTATTGCCCATAAAAAATAAAAGAAACAGCATTAGATTGCTCCTGGCACAAAGGCAAAAGGAAAATTTGTGCCATTTGTGAGAGGATTAAAACAGACCATCTGAGGAAGGCAGGGAGAACTCTGTGTTCCAGTCCCATCTGCTTTGAGCTGCTTTTGCTCCACAGTGAGTGTGTGTTTGTGTGTGTGTGTGTGTGTGTGTGTGTGTGTGTGCCCTTTTCAGAAATGATGCTTATGTTGTTCTCCCCAGGGAAAGCATGGTCTTAGAACAAGTTAAGGGAACTTAGTGGGATTGTTGGGTAATTGCCAATAAAGTCAGTAAACTCATGTGGCTTGCAGCCAGAAAGGCTTACTTGAGGCTCTTGGGTTTTCCATTTGCTACCTGTTTGACCTTGGAGGTAATACCTCATCTTTCTAATAAACAATAATTTGCTTATTTTCAATAGCAATTTTTTGATAGGGATGTGATGGACACTAGTAATAATCTATGAAATATCATGAGTTGTGCCTGGTGGATTTTTGGTAAATGGTAACCTTTAATGAAAAATATCTGATGGATTGTCCCCACTCACTTCCTAGAGACATAGCTGCAGCCACTCCACATGAGATTGAACTGAACCAAGAAAGCTAAAATTTAAAATAACAGATTTGTTTAAATTCTCCAAATGTAAGTAAAAAGGTTCATGGAATACAAATAACTGTAATTGCAGGAGGAAACTCAATCTAGCTATTTTAAATGTCAATTTTGGCTGCTTAAAATGCAAGTTTTCTTTATCTGTTACATTTCTTCTTTAGCCCAATGTCCTTGAATATTTTAAGTACAATAGTCCTATTATATATTTATTATATATATATATATATATTACATAAACATGTAAATTTTATGTTAGATACAGAGGATGAAATTTTTAAAAGGTCAAATCCTAATTGTGATGGCTAATCATTTTTATATGATCAAGGAGTTTGTTTCTTTTTCCTTGTTATTTTTTTAAAATGAAAGATTCTTCTTGCATAAAATACATCCTGACTATAGTTTCCTTCCCTCCACTCCTCTCCACTCTCTCCTACCTTCCCTCTCCCCCAATCCACTCCCCATCCATCTCTCATCAGAAAAGAGCAGGTTTCTTTCTTAATGGCTTGCCAGCTGTTCCTTTCTCTGAGATGGCTGTGCTGCCCACTACTCAATTAGGCCAACCTTCCATGTATGTGGGACACTATAATAATAAATAATATGCCCACCCCACCCTCTTCTGAACAAAATGTGATGATACTTGACTGACACAAGGAGCTGTGAATGCCAGTTCTTGAAGCTGTGTCTGTGAAGTCTGATTGATTAGAACTTCTGTGATATGAAGAGTTGCATTGTTGTAACTTCAGAGTCTGATTACAATCTATCTTGGAGAATCTTGAGCCCTGTGAACACTCATTGTTTGCTCACCTCTGTGTCAGATCTAACATCTAGTAACTAACAAACTTCTCAGAATATATTAACAAAACCCAGTTTCATCCACCAAAAGGGTAAGATTCATCAGAGAGTGTTGTAGGTCTCTTAACTGCAATTTCCTTGCTTCACTGTAAGTAAGTAATGTTTCCACCAAGGTATTTGAAAAATGTCTTGATTTGTTATGACTTGGGTTTAATAATAATAATAATAATAATAATAATAATAATAATAATAATAATAATAATAGATATATATATATGTATATATATACATATATATATATATATATATATATATATATATAAAATGAAACTGCTTTCACATTGGAATGTGGACTTTGGAGTAACCCAAATCTGTCTTCCCAGGGCCATGGTCACTTATATTTTGTTCCAAAAAAGAGCTGTGCTTGGTGGATTTTGATAAAAAGTACCTTTTAATGAAAAATATCTAATAGATAGTCACCACTCACTGATTAATGATTAATGTGACCATACTTTACAGACTTATTCTAATATTCAATTTGCATTTTATTAAACAGTAATTAAATGTAAGAGCTCGGGATTTATGGTGGAGCATGGGTTAGAAGTAGCCTGAAGGTTTTAGCAACAGATGGTTAATTCTTACCCTCACTGTCTTATTATCTACGAGATTCTCTGGTAGTTGCAAATGTGCATTTTGCTTCCTTGCATTTTTATTCAGAAAAAAAATCTGTAATACTTTAGTAAAAATATTTCTAAAGCATAATAAGAGAAAGATAACTCAATGAGGGCGTACTATTAGAAGGTAAACAATAAAACAGATGCTGCAGAATTCCAAATGCATTTTCATTTTTCTTTCTAAAGTTCTGATTTAATAATTTATACTTAGTAGGCACACAGCCCCAGAGAATTTTAGCCCCGGGCATTGTAACTCTGCATATAGTCAAGTAAACGATTTTCATGGGATGTTCCATGGGGAAATAATTTCAAATTTGTTTCCTTTTGACACACAGAAAATTCTTTTTTACTTCTGTTGCTTACTTAGTTAACATATTTAAAGGTTATAAAATGGCTTAATACCATACTGAGTAATTCTTAATAGGAATAAAATGATTTTATCCAAAATGTCCATTTTAAATTAAGTCAAAAGTATATATTGGTTGGTGGTCTGGGTTATGTTTACTTATTCCTGGGAGAAGCTAATTCTATTTAAATAAGGGTACATTCTGAAATCATCTTGAAACTAATACTACACCGTATATTGTAAACTTAGCTTTGTAAAATATATTAATGTGCTGCATTAATGCTCCATGCTGATACATAACATGCTAATGTTAGGTTTATTTCCTTTCAGAAGAACTTAAGATTCAGATTTTTTTATTTGCCAGACTGTACTAGTTTACTAATAAGTTCTTAACTTATTTGCAGCAAAACAGCCCTTGTGTGTAATATTGCTAATTTCTGTATTGGAAGAGCTCCCACGGTGACTGATTTAAAGCAACAAAAGTCACAGATTCTGAAATCAAGAAGAAATGCACATCACTGATTCTTCTGCTCTGGCAAGAGCTTTCTCCAGAATATTTCTGCTCATTATTCTCCTGAGTTTTAATTACACAATTCTAAAAGATCAAGTTCATTCATTTGGAGTGACTATTATAAGCCAGTTTATTCAACATGTTAGAGATCTCTCTCCAGGTTTTTATTCACATTATACTAATTTATCATCCGTTGTTACAGGATAATAATATCTTTATAAAAGGGAAGACTTTTTAAGTTTTTAGTTCTTATTGATTCTTGTCGAATCAAATGGAAAATCAAGGACTGAGGATACAGCTCAGTGGTATAGATAGTTGCCTAGCACAAGTGATACCGTACATTAAAGCCTTAAGACAGAAATGTAATAAATAGAAAAGAAACTCAGCTACAATGAGCATATTACAGTTTATCAGAAAATAAAAATATTTAGAGATTCTTGAGAGGAAAATCCATAGCATATAATTAACAAGTCTTAGTGTTTCTAAAGGTGAAAATTAAACTATAATAAATTTGACAATGCTACAATAGCAATTTATATCTGCAGCAACACTTATGTTTGACTTAAGTATTATATACTCAGTATGGTCCTTCAAAGATTGCCACTGCTAACAGTAATAACAAACTTGTCTAGAGTGCTTATGCAGTGAGAGAATAATTTCTAAGTGCTATATATGAAATCCTAAATTTTACTCTCATAATAGTCTTTAAATATGTCTCCATTTTAGGGGCTACCCACAAATCCAAACTGCTCATTAACTCATTTGAGTCAACAGCTAATTAGTGGTACCTTTGAATCTTAGTCTTTTTGATTTGAGAGTCACAGTTCTTAATCTAGAATCTGTCTTCTGAATATGATTTTGTTGTTTCAGAATGGTGCAGTTGTAGAGTGTTCACATTTTCACTTTGATGCTTCACAAGATATAAGATTGGACTTAAGATTGTTTTTCAAAGTATAGGATGCTTTGCCATTGACTATATGCTCTCAGCAGTGCTATAGAGATGTCCTCAAGACATGACTGAGTTTACTCTCTGTTGCTGTGATAAACACTCTGACTGAGGCAATGTATAAAAGGAAGACTTTACCTTGTCTTAAGCTGCCAGAAGAATAATAGTATATTAGGTTGGAGAAGTGTAGCAGAAGGCATTAGGCTCATAGAAGAAAACTTCTCCAAATTAAGGAAAGATAAACCCATATAGATTCAAGATTTATATGGAATACCAAATAGACAGGACCAGAGAGGAAGCTAAATATACAAAATAATGAAAGACTATTTAAAACTGCAAGAAAAAAACAAAACAAAACATGAGACATATATAAGGGAAACTCATTGGAATCTGGTTTTTCAATATAAAATTTAAAGTCCAGAGAACTTGGGGCATTATACCCCAAATTCAAAAGGACCATAGATGATAACTTAGACTACATTAGCTAGCAAAATTATTTGCCATTGTTGAAGGAGAAAGGAAAAGTTTCCATGATATAAAAAGGCTAAAAGAACTAATATCCACCAAACAAATTCCACAAAGAATTTCCAACAATACTTCAGACTTTCTCCAGTGGACAGGTGATCTGTACAAAAAATAATAAGCATCAAAATTAGATCACTCCACACATCAAATGGACCTAACTGATATCTACAGATGTTCCACTTAAACATCATCCTACTTTGCAACCCATATAAGTTTCGCTACAACAGACCGCATACTGGGAATCAACTCATCTCAACAAATACAAAAAAAATTGAAAGAACTCCTTGTATCCTATCAGACCACAATGAAATGAAGCTTAAAATGACTAGCAAAAGAATCTCTAGAAATTACACAAACTCATGGAGTTAAACAACATACTACTGAATGATCAATGAATCAAAGAAGAAATTAAGAAAGGAAACAAAAACATTCCTAGAAATAAATAGAAACACAACACACAAAAACCTCTGGGACAAATGAAAAGCAATCCTAAAAGGGAAATTTATAGCTGTGCATGCTTATGTTAGAAAATCACAAAAGCAAGAAACAATGAATGATAAACTCCAGGAGTTTGGAAAAAACATGAATGAACCAAGAGAAATCCAGCAGATGTGAAAACCAATAAACAGGCAGAAATTAAGACCAGCAACAACAAAAATAGCATGAAGACCTGATGAATCCAAGAGTTAATTCTTTGAAAACATAAACAGACTGACAGATTTTTAACTGATTTAACACCTCTCTATTTGTTGTTGATCAGGCAGTACAAGAGACCCCCCTAAACAATGTTATGTTCTTTGATTGCTTCCTCACCTCAAAATGTTAAGGCAATACGCTACTGCTGAAGATACTGCATGCTTTGGTCACAGGACTAGGAGAAACCAAACTGGTACTCACCTGGAAGAACCGGCCTCCATCAGAGCTAGCTATCATTGCATCTGAAGGTGCTATTGTTGCTCACGCCCATTCATGGGACCCTTGAGGCTAGGGGTGAGGGGGGTGGGGAGTGGGGGATGGGGGTTGGGGGGGGGTGAACTGGCACAGGCTCCAGGAGTCTGGTAAGGGGCAAAAACAGACTCTTGTTTTATTTCAGGAAGAGGGACCCCTTTTAAATCCTTGCCTGGTGTCCCTTGGCTCAGGGACTGCAGGCTGCTGTTGTGGGTCTTTTATATTGGCTTGCATCTTGCCTTGTCATCTGTCCATCAGCAGGTTTTCAGGTTGGTTCAAATAGGAATTCTTAACTGCACATGTGTCAAAGGCGGGCTTACCTCTGGGCATGCCCGGGCACATCCTGGACTGATCCTACATAGGAGCCCAGCAATGTATGCATACTGTGTGTGTGTGTGTACACGCACGCACACTATATTTGGCAAACCACGCATACAGGCTGTTTAGCTGCAGACCTTGTTCCTGTCACATGCTATGCAAGCTTCCAAGGGAGTAAAGCAATCAATAGACTTAGCCAGCACTAAAGCCTATGAACCACAGCAATGACTTAACCTGGAAAGATATCCCCAATGGCGTAGTAGTGGCACTTATATTGGGGTAACCGTTACCTGTCTAATTGTACTTGAAGTCCATTCAAAGGGAAGGAACATATGCCTGGTACTGTAAACCTATTGAAGAGCCTGTGGCTGGGAAGGTCATGGACTCCAGAGCAAAACCTAAAGCTACCATTTTCCTAAATCATTATAGGCTCTAACTCTTTAAATAAGTAACATCTATACACAAGTGTATCTTACACTTTTCATCAAAGAAATTTTTTTTACAGCAATTGGAGACCACTATAGAGATCTACAACTGGTCAAAATGCAGATTAAAAGAAACATAACTGTATGGTGTCCAGCCTCAATTTGGACATCTTCCAAACCACTCATTCCTAAAGCTCAAGGACCATCAAGGTAGAGGGAATGGAAAGATCATAAGAGACAGAAGACCAGAGTGGCTGCTGCAATGTAGAGATAGTGTCATCTAGACCTGGCAGAGATGCTGTATTTATGAACTCCCAGTGATTTGGTTACCTGCATGAAACCATATGGTTTGACATGTCAATGATGATGAAAAATGTAACAAGGCTCCACTCCTAGAGCCACACTTAGTCAACTGCTGCTGAGGGAGGGTGAATCAGTTTTCTCCAGGGACTGGCATGGGTAGATTTCCCTATCCTAAACGATCAGCCTCAAACACATAATGGTCAACACTAATTGTACTCAGTAAGATAGAAGGAGAAGAGGTCATGAATTTGAGAGGCATTGGAGAGGGGATTTGAGGGGAACTGAAGTTGAGAAGATTGGTAGAAATGATAGAAATGCAGTGTACTCTTATATGAATATTTCTCCAAACAACAATAACACAAACAAATCACTTCTGTTTCCTTGGAGTTTACACAGGGTAAGGGATGGTAGAGGGAGCAGGTAGTAAAGACTACGTAGTAAGCTTTGAAAGTAGCAAGTTCAATGGGTAAGGATGAAACATTAAGGAGGAGGAGCATAGACGAGGGGCAGCTTACTGTTTTATGGAAGATGGGGGACTCTCTGATAGAGTGACACTTTGAACAAAGTCTTGTGAAGGAACTAAGCTTGCTCATCATGCTTGTGCACTTCCTAGAATACCTACAGCTAGGGGTCAGAACAGTGAGAAACAGGAAACTTCAAACTCAGACTAAGAAACAAGTGCACTTCCATTGTCAGAGAAAAATAGTATCAGACAAAGTTATAGGAGAGGAAGATGCTGTGTAAGCAATATGACAGGTTGAATTCAACTCAACAAAGTGCTAGAGAAGTGAAGACTTGGGTGACGGATTGCAGGATGGCCCGTACCTGCCATTGACCCTATTGAAAGAAAAACTAAGCTGCTGTGTCCTGCCCACTTCAGGCAGGTGTGGAAGAGAAAGTCCTCCTCTTTAGAAGCTGAGAGAAGTGTTCTGTAGTTTTCCTGACTACATCTTGTCCCTGGGTCATTGAGAAAGACTATCTTGAATTGTAAATCCCAGGCAAGAGGTTTTTATATCTAAAAGGGATCAGGAAAGCATTTATAATGACTAAATTTTTAAAATCAGTGCTCTAAGGAAATGGAGGTTAGAGGGCAGGGGCAGTTCAGAAACTGCTTGAAGTTTAGACAAGCCCGTGGGAATCTTAAGGCCTTCTTGGGTATTCTCTTCAGCTTGAGCAGCATCTCAGAGGTCAGGCTGATGACTGAGGGAGGGTGTGACCTGCAAACAGGTAAGCAAGGATGTGTGGGCCAGCTCTGGATATTAACCTTCCTCCAAGGGAGGAGGGGGGACATTTGAAAGGTACTTTCCATTTCTAAGAAAATATATCACTGTGAGGCTAAAGGACTACAGGGGGGAAGAGAGCTGTGGCTTCAGGGAGATCTGGGAAAAGCTTAGCACCATAACCCAGAGACAGACTGTGTGGATCAAGAAGATGGTGGCCCCGGGTAGAAATGGCTTACCTCTTCTATGTTTAACAGTATAGTCCACAGACTTTCTCACAGAATTATTGAGAAAAAAGACTTCAAGTTTAATTACAAGGGTTTTAGTCTGAACAAAGGGAAGGATACAGACTGTAAGAATAATATGCAGAAGAATATGGAGTTGGTTTGGTACTGTTCTCAGTTTTATGTACTTCAGAGCAGTGCTGAGGATCAGCTTAGAAGGTACAGCCATTCAAGCATAAGGGCCAGAGTTTGGACCCAAGGAAACACTAAAAAACTAAAAAACAAACAAGCAAAAACAACAATAACAAACCTAGATGTAGTAGTACATGCTTGTAATCCAGTGGGCTAGAGACACCTGAATTCTTAAGGCTTACTGGCCAGCTAGCCTAGCCTATTCCATGAGTTCCAGGCCCATGAGCAGCCCTGTTTCAGGAAACAAGGTGAATAGTGCCTGAGGATAAACATCTAACGTTGATGCATGTGGACACGAACACACACACACACACACACACACACACACACACACACACACACACACCAAAGGGAGAGAGAGAGAGCCGGGGGAGGGACGGAAGGAGAAAGGGAGAGAGTGGGAGGGAGGGAATGCTTTTCTGAACATAGACCTCTTAAAAATCAGACTCTAGTAATAACAGAGCCAAATCCACAAAGATTACTTATGATAATAAGACTGAAATGGGAAAGGTAAAATCTATCAGAATTGGAGCAGTTGTTTATATCAGTCCTGACAACAACAAAGGGAGAGTTTCCAAAGGGAGGGAGTGTTCTCACACATGGTTTCCTGACATCAAAAATCAGAAAAGTCTCTTTCAGAGTCATAAATTGACACAGAGGCCTCCACATTGTTATATGCTCCAACCTGTCTACAACACTTGTCCAGTAACCACCTGTTCACCGCAGATTGTTTGCCACTCTTCCTGTTAATCATCATCATCGGGACTGTTGTTTCTAAACATTTGATGCAATCCTTATTTTTTTCTTAAAAGCTTTCCTCATTTTCCAGTTTGAGCACAGCTCTGGCTTCCTATGACATGTGTATTCCCTTTGCAATGCTGTTTGTAAATCAGTATCACCATTCTTTTCTGAGAGTCTCGATTTTTATTGTGAGAAGTTGAAGAAAATATCCATGTTCTGAACACTAGAGGTCAGCACTGTCACAGAAACGGAACATAAATGGAGAAAGCCTTTCCAATAAGACATTTTGTTTGGACACATTTATTTCTACCTCACTGATGCTAGCAATAGGAGTCTTCAGAAATGAAAATAAACAAAGCATAACCTTTTCATCAAAGAGTCTTTATAGAAAGAAAAAATTCGTTTTCATAAGGATTCGGAGGAGCTATAATGCAGCTTGGGGGCTTCTATACTATTTGAAAATAAAAGCATAAAGACGAATGGAGCAGGGAACGCTCCGAGGTATGTTTTCCTCTTGATGCCTTGGCTGAGATCACACTAGTAGCAATGAATTGAATTGCATTAAGTTAGGGAAGAGAGCAGCCTAGGTTGCCCCAGTTCAAATTTGGTATTCCTCTCCAGGGCTAGGCTGCAGCTGTGGCTGTAGAGACCAACGGGTCATGAATGCTTGAGATGGAGTGAGAATCCTCCTTCCATCAGGGAATGGAGCAGAATGCAAGAAACAAAATGAGAAAAGAAATAGGGTCTGGAAGAAGGCAAAGTGCAGAATGGAAGCAGAGCTAATAAAACTGTGAAAATATCAGAAAGAGAACTATTTATATGTTACAGTAAGAATGAAAAGGGCACAAAGTTGTGTAAAACTGGGAGTATGTTTTGCTATTAGAAAATATGTCAAGAGTTAACAAATATTTATTTTGGGGTTGTTCAGTAAGGATGTTGAGTTATGATATGGTTAATCAGTTGAGGAGTGTGTGTGTGTGTGTGTGTGTGTGTGTGTGTGTGTCTGATAGAGAAAGTCATATGAAGAGAAACACACACACACACACACACACACACACACACACACACTGGGGTAGGGAGGGAGAAAGAGCCACAGAGAGACTGAAAGACTCTAATGTGACAGTTCAGTGTCACTCTCTGTTCAACAGTTATACATGGCCACATGGACACAAATACATTAATCTAAAACATGATTTTTGACAATGGTATTTTAAAGATGATATTCACAAAATGACATCCTTATGGATAAAACTCACAGCTTCATTTTCTCAGTGGATTAGAGAAGAGTATAAACATGCTTTTATTTTTGAGATTATAATATTACATATATATTATATATATATATTATATATAATATTATAACATTATCTCCCCTTCCCTTTCCCCCCTTCAAACCCTTTTGTCTATATAAGAACCTCTCACAACAGTGTCTGGAGTCTATGAACTTGTAATACATTTTTTAACTTTCATTATTTTTTTTTTCCTTTCTATTCTCTTACTGAATGCTATTAGGCTTTTATTACACAGCCCAGTTCTATGGACTAGGAATTAAATAGTAGGTCAAGACAAACTGGTCCCTACTCTTGGGAAGTTCTGGAGGTATCTGAAAGATACAAATTATATAATTGCACTAACAAATTATAGTGTAAAAGGAGCTATTTGGAGCTATTATATGCAGCTGAGAGTGTAATCCCAGTGAATCTCAAGAGGCCTGTTGTGTGACTTTTTCTGGAGAGACATCAACAGACATCTATTGGCTGCAGGTAGGACAAAACAGTCAAAAGAAGTGATTTTATCCAAGTCTATCTTAATGAACCAGTGAGTTTGTTGTTATTATTTATATGATCATAATGAGGGATTACTTACAGAAAGAACATTGATGACTCAAAGGTGGGTGCATCAGCAAAACGCCACATGACTCATGAAAGCTGGCCCCCTGCTGGAGTGTATCCTCTCTCTACAAATTGCTTGTAATTCTTTAAATGAGAAGTACTCCCCACCCCCCCCCACACACTTCACCAGTCACAGACTTTTGAACACTTAATCCCCAGTTGGAGGTGTTTGAGAGGTTTAGGAGGGGCAGTCTTGCTTGAGGGAGCACATCTTCAGGGGTAGAGTTTGAGATTATAAGCCTTGCACCAATTCCAGTTATCTCTCTTTCTCTGCTTCATACTCACTGTCCAGGATGTGGGCTCTTAGGTTCCTGTTCCCGTTGTCATGCTTGCTGCTATGCCTCCCCATCATGATGGACTCAGAACCTCTGGAACTGTAAGCTCAAACAAATTCTTTCTTCTGTAATTTGTTCTGGATTATGAGGTTTGATCAAATCCATAGAAAGTCATCTGATACACTGCCTTTATAATATTTGAGAGAGGACCCGTGAATCTTTAAAGTCTCAAGTGTTTCCAGGACCTTATAGATTTCATTCATTTTCTGAGTCTCCTGAGTCTTATGACTTCCATTTGGAGGAAATAGTTACACAACAAGATCCTAGGAAAACTTCCACAACAGCGGAGATGCTTAGAGTGTTTAACCTTGTGATAGTTATTTTCTGTTTTCCTTCCTTTGCTTTCAATATTAAAAAATGGTCATAATGCGGTGAAGTTTTAAGATTTTTTAAAAAAAATGTGATGTGCATATATATTTGTGTGTGTTGGCTTGTATATATGAGTATAGTGTCCATAGAGGCCAGAAGAGTGTCTCAGAGGGTTACAAGTGCTTGTCAGCTACCAGTCATGGTGATGGGAATGAGTTTGTAAACCCATCTCAGGTTTACAGAGCAGAATATGCTCTGAACCACTGAGCCATCTCTCTAGCCCCTGTGCTGATTAGGATTACGTGTCAACAACCTATTCTAGGTTGCCACAACCTAGAAGAGCCTGGGAATAAAGCCTAAATTGAAAAAAAAAATTTAAATCAAGTTGCCCTTGGGCATGCCTGTGGGGATTGCCCTGATTGTTAACTGATGTAGAAAGACCCATCCGTTGTGCACAGCAGTGTACATGGGCTCTGCCCTGAACTAGGCAAGACAAGAGAAAGCTAAATGAAGCAGAAACAGAACAGGTAGCATGTCAGCTTCCATTCCTCTCTACTCTTGAGTGTAGATGTGATAAGGCTGGTTGTTTGAGTTCTTGCTTTGATTTTTCCTCAGCGATGGAACTGGAATTGTCAGCCAAATAAACTTTTTCTCCTTAAAACAACTCTTTGTCAGGGCATTTGTCGCAGCAACAGAAATGAAACTGGAACAATCACTATTGTTACTATACTGTTCCCACTGAAGGAATAATTGTTACATGTTATGACAATGGAAGAAGACAGTAATGAGAAATGTTCCTTTTAAGTTTTCATCTTTCTCTGTTTAGAATTTATGTCTGCTACTTGGTAGTTTCTCTCTTTGGCTTTGAGTGCCCTGAGCATTAAAAAGAGGATGTTCTTAGATCTTATCTCCACTAACCAGCCAATTTAAAAAAGACTGAGCTGGGTACTGGAAGGACAAAGAATACATCGTCAGTTTGGATACAGCTGCCAGGTAATACAGGTGAACTATGGCCACTGCCATGTATCTTTTTGCCAAAGACAGTGTAGGTCAGAGAACGCTTACCCTCATCAGCCTCTTAAACAAATGAAGGTTCTTTAGCAGAGGGCTAAGAAGTCAGGAACATTTGGCTGTGCCTTAATACTATCTTTCACAGAAGTAAAAGAAACTTGTTGAAACCCTTTGTCTAACCTCTCTAATGGTTTCATTATTTGTCTTATAACTTTAGAAAACGTTCAATCCATCTTTAGAGCCTGTGGCGAAGACTTTTAGCTGCCCTTGGAAATCCATTCTCCCTTTTTCCCCAGCATAAAGCTAAACTACATTTAATAGCTTCCTTTGCAGTTAGGTGAGGACATCTGACCAAGCTCTAGGCCATCACCAAAATGATGGATGTACTTCGAGGCCTGGTACATAAAGTACGCTAAGCTGCTCCTTCACATTCTCTTTCTTTTGTGGCCTTACAGGATCATAGGCTCTAGATGAGATGGAAATCAACACCTGGAATATGGCAAGGCCTAAATTAATATGCAGAACTTGCTCCCCAGTCTTATTCCAATAGGCATTTTTCATGGACTCTTACAAGACAAAGAAACATATTTCTCATTCATCAACCATTGAATTTTGAGGTTTTTTTCTGTTATTAAAGTTCAACTGCACTAATTAGGAAAGTGCCTCATGTAAAGATAGACTCAGCCATGATTATGGAACAGTGCCAAGACATATGTCAGTCCAGAGTACTCTTCAGGAGGAAGATGAGAGAATTTAAACATTATTGCTACCATTTCTGTAAACATACTGGTTCTGAAATATTTTGTACTCATATATCAGAATGGATTACAAAAGAAGGCTGAGGAGAGTCAGCGATCTTATCTCAGATCTATGTTTGCTAAATGATCATGAGAATGAGGCCATCACAAGGGTCAGACAAAGCAGAGAGGAGTTTGGGACCTCAAGCATATTTCTCAAAGCCTTTCCTCCAGAATCAGATATGCTTCAGTGGTCCATAATGAAGGGTAGTTTGCTGGTTCTTCATACAATGACAAATGCTAATATCATACATTTGCATTTTCTTCTTTCCTTCCTTCTTTCCTTCCTTTCTTCTTTCCTTCCTTTCTTTCTTTCTTCTTTTCGAGACAGTATTTTTTGTTGTAACTCTGACTGTATTGGAACTCACTCTGTAGACCAGGCTGGCCTGGAACTCACAGAGATCCACCTGCCTTTGTCTCCTGAGTGCTGGGATTAAAGCTACCACCACCAACATATCTGACATGATATTCTTCAGAGGGCTTTGCCTTTCTGATCTTGGGTCTCAGTTATCATAGACTATCCTTATTTAGGGATGTTAGAGATACCTATGATGTACAAGCATGTTACAGAGATAAAATCTCTTCTTTGAATCTATGAATAGTCTTTATTCAGTTTGCCCTACTATTGGCTTTAAACTATGTAGTGGGTAGTTTCTTTTCTTTCCTTTGCTCATGAAGAATGTGAATATATTTCTCCTCCACCTTCTCCTCTTCTTCCCATTCCACCGGATCTGCTCTTGTGTTAGCAGGTGTATGCATTTGTGTGTATGTGCCAAAGCTAGGGTCAATCTCATGTGTCATTTCATTTTATTTTTGTCTTTGTTTTGCTGATACAAGGTTTCTCACTGTGACCTGGGGTTCACTGATTAGGATAGGCATTGCTTTTCAGCAAGATCCAGGGATTCATCTGTATCCACCTCTATAGCTAGTGTGGGGATTACCAACATGTGTCATCATTTCTGTCTGGGGATTGAACTCAGATCCTCATGTGTGTGCAGCAAGCACTTTATTGATTGATCCTCCTGCCCATCCTTCCAGTACATGTCTCTAACTTCTTCAGCTCAGTGTTATAACCCCATTGAAGATGAGTAGTATTTTATGAACATTGACAAAGACTCATTTAGACAATGTTAAAAGGAAAATGTTTTATAATAGAGATGTATTTACTAAATCCTTTATTTTGTGCTTTGGTGTGTAAAGCTTGGAGACAAGTTAAAAGTACTGAGTTCACAAAGCAAGTGAGTAAGTGGAACAAACAGGATCACTGGGTTGGATCAAGATCTAGGCTATGTGTTTATGTGGACTAAATCGTGTCCTCTAACTTGATTTGTTTCTGCAATCAGTAAAATGTGATCTTCTGGCCACACTTAAACTAATTTGTCCTGAGATTCATTGGCTTCTTTTAGTTGTATGAATTCGAAGAAAAGTAGTATGATGATTAGTCAAATAAATTAAAAAATTTACTGGTTGCTCCACAGATTCCCAGCTGCAAAGTCCAGCATCTCTAGTACTGATTTTAAGAAAAATTAAGGGAAGATCAAAGAAAGACAAGTTCTTTGAAGGGTTTAGAAAATTATAGCAGGGATTGATAACACCATTCTATTTAATGCACTTCTGTGAATTCGTTTTCACACTTACCATCTCTTTGTTGAGTATAATGGGGTCCCTGAGAGCAGCACCTGAACAGTGAACTGAGGGAACACAGCCAAGATTTCACTGACTTTAACAGACAATAGTGCAGACTCTGTGTATGTATGCGTAAAACTGTCGTAGACTCCCAGGTCTTAGCACAACTGATGCCATGTTAGAAGTACCAAGGCACTATAATGACTTAAAAGCTCAGTATGTAGACACCAACACCTGCCAAAAAATGTACAAAAGCCTTATCCATCATAGTCCATAGTTCTGGGAAAGTCCCTAAAAGTACTAGCCTTGATCCTAGCTCTACTTATGCCCTTAATAATTGAAGTATGTCAACCAGGATACTTTTTTCTGTGCCTATAAAGATGACAAGGTTCATGACTACATGATTTGGCAAGTTCCCTCACTAGCCATCAGTCAACAAATAAAGACTTTCTGTTGGCTTTAAGAATCTATGTGTTCTCTGAAGGACTTCCCTCACAGCACAACGTCCCGGTCAATTTAAAAAATTTGTGAAAAGCAAAAGTGATAATAGTCTGGATAATATGGCCTAAGGATTGAGGTATATAAATACATTTGAGACCGTCTCCAAATTTTCCACCCTAAAGTTTTTAGAATAATGATGTGTCTTATGACCTTTATATCCTAAATCCTAGGCCAATGTCAGGATCATAACCTCCAACGAAATTTTGTGATAGTTTGGCACTCCCGGGCTAGATTTGTGGGATTTATCTTACACTAGAAGACACAAAACAACCAGTGTCTTATGGTATCCCTTCAGAAAAGAAGTGAAGGGACAGTAAGTTATTGTATATACTTAGATGGGGATTTTGTTGACTTTCTCTCTGATGTCTTGAGTATAAATGAAGCTGAGGTTTTAAAAATACTACCTAAGTAGATTTTTAAAATCTTCTACATAAATAAATTGAATTCTTATATTTAGACAGTATATATTCTCAGTATAACAGTTTTCTTCATTTGAATTCAAATTTATATTGAAATATGTTTCACTCATTATTTTAAAAAAGTTACATGCCAGCTAATGTAATAAATTCAGAGTTTAAAGTTACCTTTGCTTATTTAAAATTTAAAATTTTATCTAAAGAACAAATTTAAAATGACCCACAATCTCATCGTTCAGAAATAACTGTTAACATAATCCTATCTTTCTTTCTAGTGTGTTTCCCATGCATATAAATATATTTTTGGAGTTAAAACCATATATTATATTCATTTTTATATTCAGTTTTTTCATAATTCCTGCGTCATCTCAGTTTTGAATTCTTTCAAGATCAGATGAGATTGCACACGTTCAGGGTGATACGACCCTAGATCAGTTTTGAATTATTTAACTGGCTCCAGCCAATTACGTTTCATCACTAAGGGTCCTAGAATAATAATGCTGAGGTTTTCTAGACACTGACTAGAAAGAAGGCTTTACATTTTGGAATTAGTTGCTATCACTATGTTTAATATTTACCAGGCATTATTATTATATAGTTTTTTAACCCAGCACATACCCGTGCAGGCCCCATCCCTGCCCATTCAGTCTCTGTGAGCCTCTATGAGTCCTGGTCAGTTGACTCCATGGGGTGTATTCTCCCGGTGTCCTCTATCTCTCTGATTCCCACAATCCTTCCTCAGGCTCTTCTATCTAGTTTCCCAAGCTCCACCCAATGCTTGGCTTTAGGCCTCTGCATTTGCTTCCATCAGCTGCTGAGGAACCTCTCCAATGAAGATTCCTTAGTTATTAAACTGAAGGCTCACTATAAAAAGTACCAGATATTATTTTAAGATTTTTACACACATCAATTCATTTACTCCTAATGTAACTTCCAATAAGCTAGACACTGTTGCATTAATCATTTAGCACATGCAACAAAATAGGCACGGAGAAATGAACTGCATTTCCAAGTTCATACCAGGTAAGAAGACTAGACACAAAATACGAACTACCTGAATCTAGGGCTCATTATAACTAGTAGTTCCAATCGCTTATTAGAATATTGAATTGCCTCTAGAATGGTGTTCTGATGAAACAAATAATTTTATAGATGCCTCACTTAAGATTAAAAAGCATTAAGATCTTATATGAGGTCTACACACGGAGTAACTTAAACTGTAGAAAGGGATGCTGCCAGCTGAGAACAGGGGATGGTTAGGGAGCTCAGAAAGATACTAACAGACCTGGGGAAAGCATGAGCTAGCCAGGCTGGAGCCACGTGCGCACAGTGTGGGAGGGAGGACAACATCAAGGATGGTGGTTGCAGACAAGTAGATACTATGTCATCTCCTGGACTACAAAAGGAAGTCTGATCCAACACTCTTCTGTTTTGTGAAGTCCTCATGGATCTTGGGAGAGGTAGTGGACATGGGGTGAGCTGAGGCAGAAGAGCCTCAAGTGGGTAGTAATTACTTTTCAATAGTAGGTTAGAGGGAATATTGTATCAATTCTAATATCACTAGAGTTATACTTCAATACAGTAGATACAAAAAGATTACCATACTATGAAATCTTTACACTATCATTGGATATTTTATTGCTCTATAACGCTGTAATAAACACAGCATTTTTTGAAGTTTCATATTTTAGAGCAAGGATCTTCTAAGATCATTGTGTGAAGGCAATGGTTTTGTCATTTTTAATGGGTGAATAATACTTCTCTGTATCAATTTCTTTATCCATTTGTCCATTACTGGATATTTAGTTATATATCTTGGTTATAGTGAATAATGCATATATGTCTCCATGGCATATTGGTTTCATTTACTTTGGATACTTAACCAGTTATAAGAAGGTGGGATTTTTTAGTATGTTTTTTCCTCTTGAATTTTTTAAAGTAGCCCTTGTATCTTTTACCATAATGATAAAAGAGCCTCTTACAGCATCCAGTTTAAGAGTGTTTGTTCTTTACATTTCATTCTACGGCTGGAGAGACTGGCTCAAGTGTAGCCTCACAGTAGCCAGTGTTTATAATCTATTCTGCTACCTACAGTTATAAGTAAAATTTTTATTGGAAAACAACCGTACTTCAATTCTCTATTTAGCTCTTTCAAACCTCCCTGGCAGAGTTAATAGTGAGACCGAGACGATAGCCCTTATAGCCAAAGGTATTCATCATTACCTGGCTCTTTATGGAAGGATATTTTCTGTTCCTTTGTCGAGGTGACCTTTGTACTTCCTTCTCATACTCAAATTTTATGACTGTGTAAATCTGGAGTTCAGGGCACTTTCTTCTGGAAACTTCTCCTGAAGTGACGCCAACAACACTTAAAATTTATTATTTATCAAGAGAAATAAGAGGACTATAATCCTTCTTAGTTTTTACCTTGAAACTCTATTTTTACTTCTAGTTATAAAAAACAAAATAAAATGAAAAAGGAAGGGTTTAGAGTGTAAATACTACCAAAATCCTTATATTTGTTTGGACTGAAATGCACACTAAGAATATAAAAGCTCGTTTTTTGTTTTTTTTTTCAATCAGAAGGATGTTGTGACATCCACAATAGGATATAATAGAACCAGAATTGTGATTTCTGTCAGCTTTTGTTTTTGTTTTTTGTTTTTGTTTTTGTTTTGTTATAAAGGTAAAGAAAGGAAAATGCTGGGAGAGAAATCACCCCGAGAAATCTTCCACCTGCACATCTGCAATGTTTCAAGTCTAGAAGTTGGCGAATGCTGAGTATTTTTTATTCTGAGGCTGCAGATACCTGCTGCTTGATTTAAGGCATTAGAAAAGCGATCAGCTTGCTCTGTGATGAGATTGCTGCAGAATAAACAGCCTCATGAGCCTAGCACTTCTGAACTTTTATTGTATTACTCACCCATTCAGTTTCCCTAGCCCTTTGCCGGCTTCCCAGGGCTTCCCAGCATCTGTCCCTAGCCTAGGATATTAATGATGGCATCAGGCAAGCTCTGGAGAATGCAGTTTTAAGAAGGCCATGTGTAGCAATCTTCGTGTAACTCTCCTGAGTTTCTCAGGGTTTTGTTTCTTTGGACCTTTTTTCCTTTTCCTTCTGTAGAAGTTTAATTTACCATTTCTCGCTGCTACTTACATTTTCTCCCCTGCTGAGACCTTGAATTAAGGTAATTATTTAGTCGCCATTCTTTTCCTTTTGGATAATCTCAACTTTGTACATTGTAAGTAGAGCCTTTTCAGCAATCTGTTACCTGCAACATACAAATCCTAATAATTCCCTTGTCCTCAATTCAAATATTTTGAGCACTGTTCAAAGCAGAGGCTTCCCATCCTAGGTAAGCGTATGATATATCCTTGAAGATATGTCAGCTCTACGGAAAAGCAATGCCATTAAAATTAATTAGTGGAGAAGGCAGGAGTATAACGCCTCTAACGATGGGGTGAAAACACAACCAAGACTATCTGTGAAATCAGTTCTCCAGCTCTACAGTCATAACTTGCTCCTCTCATTTGCTCTAGCCTGAATAGTTCATGGAAACTTGAAATTCTTTGTGATTTTTGGAACATGGCGATTTGTTATGTACTCATGTTCCTCATGAACCTGCTCATGATAAGATCTAGCATGCTGCACCTCTCTTAAGAAGGCATGTTCTTCAGGGCTGCTATCTGAGCTCAGAGTAGGGTCTGCATTATAGTTTTGAAGAAGAGTGTTAGTTGCATCCTTATGATACACACATGGGATAATTGACTTAAAGAAGGCTGGTTTGGGCTCATAACTTTGGAAATTTCAATGTACGGTCTGCTTTCCCAGGCATTGTGTCTTGGCCTTTGACAAGTTTGAACATTATGGTAAGAGCACAGAGTTACTAAAGCTGCTCACCTCAATGTGTCGAGACAGCAAAGAGAAAGAGGAATATGCTAGAAAGAGAAATATGCTTATTTCAATAGCATACCATATATATACGTATGTGTGTGTGTGTGTGTGTGTGTGTGTGTGTGTGTGTGTATTCTTCACATTTTATAAGACACTTCTCTTTCTAAAAGCATCACCACCTCCCAATATATTGACAGAGGCTGAAGAGGTAATTAGACCAAATCCTTAACACATGGAAACCTTTGGGGGAAAAATGGTGTTAATCTTAATGGAGATAGTTCTAAGAGTCCTAGAAAAACAGAATGGGACACAGTTACTTTCTTTTTTGAGAATTAAGAGAGTTACTGGCTGACTAAAAAAAGCGATACAAAACCAAAAAACCAAACAGATGATAATATCAGGAACAGTGCACAAGGAACCTGGGAAAGGAGTATGCTTCCTTTGGTATCTCCAACTTCTTCAGTAACTTCTTGTCAAATAGAAAGAAACTGCCTCTGCTGGGATGAAGAAGCTATTTGACATGATGCTCCTAGGAGTTGGGAAACTCATGAAAAGCCAGTGAAGGACAGACAAGGGCTAGCTAGTCCTTTCTGCCTCCACCAGTTTAACCACTAGCTTTTGGTCTTCCATATTATCAACATTTGAACATGGCCATAGTTTATGTTTAAGAATGTTGGTTTGCAGATTCCCATAAGAAAAAGCAGAGTTGGGCAAGATTGGTTTGAAGCAAAGGGACAATCACTTAACAAGTAGCATAAAAACAAATTATTTTCCATGGATAAATTTCATAGATGGTACTGAAATGATGATAAGGACAAGAGAATATGAAATGCTTGCCAAGTGTTCTGTGGATCATTTGTCTAACCAGGAGTGACATAGAGTAAGAAAAAATAGAAGGGCTTTATTGATACATGGTAGGCAATGTCTCCACAAACAGTCTGTATTATTTTAGGCTCTTAAAACGTGTTAGGACTAAACAGTGAATGAAAAAAAAGTTGCAATAGTTTTGCATAGCCATATGCCCATTTCTCTAACATCATAGAGATTCTCTGTGTTTGTCTCATGCATCACACCATTGTAATTCTCTAAGTAGAAAATGACACATTAAAATATCTAAAATAAGCTAAACACCTTTGATTAAGAAAGGCATGGTGAACATATGCTTGCAATTCTCCTCCACACACGGATGCCTCAATGTGGTTTCTGTTTATTGTATCGGCCTAAATGTTATGCAGTTGGCTGTCATCTGGAGCGTCAGTTGGTGTAGCACAAAAATGGCTCTGCTTTCTCATTTCCCACAGGCAATATTTGTAATGGCGTGATTATGTGTCCAGAATTCAAGATAAGCAAGACGAGGGAGGGCGTAGGGAAAGGAAGCATAGCGTTAGAGTTTTCAATGTTATTGCAATAAGAGTCACCAGTTTCATCAGCAAGTGTCCTTCGATATGGATGACAATGAGGAGGCAATCATGCACTATACCAGGAGTGAAAATAAAGGGAATCAAGGCTTTATTTTAAACCAACATTATTTTAAACTTTGAGGAACATAATCATCTCAGATATTTAACAGAAATATTGTATTTCAGGGACATGAAAAGGCTAGATAGACCGGTTAGTTACAAAGCACACAACCCATTTCCCAGTGCTAGATCATCAGGTGCTGTAGCTACATGATGAGTGTAATTTTCCCTTGCCATCTATGTATGACATGTGAGACAGACATTAGCAACCAAGTTTGAAATGAATCTCTCTTCAAACAATTTCCCCTTTTCTTCAGTTTCTTCAGATTATTGTTTTGACATTTTTTTCATATCCTTAGGGTGAAACTGCCCACTTGTGTACTTTTAAGAACTTCAAAGAAAGTACATTCTGCTTCTGATCCTTATTAGCAAGAATTTTGGATGAAACATTTGAATATTACCGAGCTTTAATTTTTTCTTTTAAATGATAATGAGTTAAAGAAAGGGTAATATATAATTGTTCAATCTCCTGACTTACTCCCATCTTCCATGGAAAGAGATATTTTTGTATGTCATTATAATTAGATTACTATGCTCATTAATGTTATATTAGTAATAGAGGCCATTGTTACATTTTGTTAAATATGTCCATATTTTTTGTAGCCAAGTGTATACTTTTGACTAAAAACAGTACTTGCTTTTCTGGCCCATGTGTCTTGCCTGAAGGAGAGGCAAGCTGGAGAAAATAACAGCTCTAATAAGGAAAGTGAGCAGGAAGCTGTTTGGCAGCTGTTCTGTGTGGTGCCAACATGCCGGTAGGCAGCATTCTGTCTCCAGTTTGAACTCACCTGCTGGGTGGCATTCACGTGGGCCAATTTGGTTTGCATGTCTGATGGAACACATTTCTGATCAAGAATACATTTAAAATTCAAATTTCCATCCTCAAGAAGTGTCTATGCCAATGAAATAGCCAGTTGGATTCTTATACATTAACAATGATCTGGCAAATCAATGAAAAATGATACTTAACCTGAATGGCTGTTGAGGTATAGGCTACAATCTAGTGTTGGAGCAACACTAGAGAATTTGAGCTTTGAGCATTGAGCATTGAAAAATAATGAAAGATTCCCAATTTATTCCTATTAACTTCCTAAGATACTGCAAAAGCTTGTAGGATGTGTGTAAACGACTTGAAGAGACTTTTTTTGATCTCTCTGAATAATAATACACGGGAAATAAATAAGAAAATTAGAAAGTGGGAGCACACACTGGCAAGGTGGAGATAATTTGGAAGAACTTCCTCAGGTTTTGGCTAGATTGCTTAAACTAATTGGTGATGTTTCCTGAAATGTCAAGTAACTGTGACATGTTGAAATGATGAGCTTGGCTTTAGCCTCTCTCAAGTGAAGTTCCAGGGCTCTAGCATGGCTCATGTGCCGAGACTGTGACAACTAATGTATGCTGTCGGTGCTGCTGGGAAATGAGGTCATTCTTTGGGTATCTCTTTTCAGTAATTAAAAAATGTCTTCACATTCATTGTCCACAGTATGGAATTTTCTTCTTTCGTTTCATAGAGGAACTATGTACTCATATTCATTGCATGAAAACTTAAACAACCTGAAATTCCTGAATTTGCAAAAGAATTTGATAGTTTTGGGGAGCGAAGAGGGAATTGGCTTAGTGACTAAGTCATCTTAGACTCCAAATCAATAGAAATGAAATGAATATGTAGTATTTAAATCCATTAGAATTGTGGAAATATTGCTAGGTAGTGAAAGAAAGTTAATGTAACAGCTGTCCATCCACAAGACTGAACAACCTCCTTATATTCTAACTCACCTATTTGACTATAAGTTTGACCCTGTACAAATTCATCCTCTTCCTTGTATTATGGCTCCTTCTCTAATATGACTATGATTATGTCAGTCTCTTGTTTATATCTTTTTAGTTAGTCTATATATCTCCCGAAAACCATTCATTACCTGGTCCCCATGTATTTCTCTTGCCTTTTGCTGGCCACCTTGCCTCTACTTGACATCTTAAAAAATACCCCATAGAATAACTTCTGCCTTTGACCCTGCTATATTCATTGTCCACTTACCTTTCAACAGACAGTACAAATATAAAATATTTGACTGATACATACTTCGTTTTACCTACAAGTATAGAGACATTTAAATCAAGCCACATTGATGACCACTGATGCTAGGATATCCAAAACTAGTTTTGATGACTTGTCCATGACTTGGCAATAGACTTTGTGTCTTCCAACAGATTACTTCCCAGAATTGTTTCTATTGACTCTCTCTTGTCCCCACTATGACACAGTTATGTCACTGACATTGCTTAGTGTTCACTATGAAAAATATTGCAATGATTTGTCTAAAGGGACAGTGTTATTCAATTCCATTCTACTGCTGTCCTGTAGGAATACAGGCTTAGTGTTACTAGGAAGCATTTTTTTTTTTAAGAGAAAAGCATGTACTTTGATTTTGCTGAAAGATGCCCAATTACTTCCATAATAAAAATGTAAATGTTTTAAATTACAGGACTATTCCAGATTTTCAATTACTAGTCATCTCTCATGTGGGTCCAAATAATTCAAGTATGTTTTCCCCACATTATGTGAAACAACTTCTAATACTAAGAATTCTGACCTTAAAGGGTCAGAATAAATAAGAAAGGTTTTAAGTCAAGGGATGGCCTTGGATGCTATGAGAAAGCAAACCATCAAGCTCAAGTCAGTAAACAGCAATCCCCGTGGCCTCTGCATCAGCTCCTGCCTCTAGGTTCCTGCCAATGTTGATTTCCTGCTTTACCTCTCTCAATAGGCTATGACTGAGAATTTAGCCAAATGAATCCTTTTCCTCACAAAGTTGCTTTTGATCATCGTGTTTCATCACAGCAATAGAAACCCTAACTAAGAATGTAGCTAATACAAAAATTGGTAGCTGAGAAGTGGAATATTGTTGTGATAAATATCACCAGGTAGTTTTTATGCTTCTGGACTATTCTGTGGGGGAATCTGGAACATTGGTCAAGAAAATTCCTTCATTGTTGGTAGCAAAGCTGAATGGGCCATTCTAGTGGGAACTTGGAAGATAAGAATGCTGAGAAATTGGACAGTAGAGGCTTAGTTTCTGAGGTTTCAGAGGATAACTAGACTTATTAGAAACAGGACGAAGAGACATTCATGTATAGAAGCTCTTTGAGGCACAAATGGCTAGGCCTCCACTGTCCCCAGACTACTCTGAACTGCTGTGACAGCTGTTCCCAGCCTCCTAAGGCTGGAGAGTGGCAAGAACCTGCCCTACAGAAAAAAGCCAAGACCAGGCCACAAGCTCCCACCAATCCCAGGCCACCCTGGAAAGCTCTATCTTCCCCAAGAAACCCTATAAAGCCTGTCCCTTGCTCAGTTTTCATTTTATTTTTTTGCTTTTCTCCAGAGCAGAGGCAGCCACACCCCCACCTTGTGTTTCCCCCCTCCCAATATATCTCTTGTGTGAGATTTGTGTGATTTTGTGGTATTCCTTGGTCCCCAACTGTCAGGATACCTTTCCATCCGAGCAGAAACACTAACAATGTTATACTTTGTTAAAGAATCTGCATTCTGCTTGTATCCTCAGAAGTTGCAAAACATTGAATTTAAAAGTAATGGAGGGATAATGCTTAAGTCAGATTATGATGAAGATGGTATAGTTCTTTCCTTTAAAAAGTTTATAATATAGTCAACAGAAACATTATAGATGGGATTTCATACATACACCAGATTATGTGTATGTATGTGTGACTGTCTATGTGAATATGTGCAGGTGTCCATGGATACTTCAGATCTCCTTGGAACTGGAGTCACAGATGTTTGTGAGCTTCCTCAAGTGGACACTGAGGACTGAGGTCAAGTCCTTTGTAAGAGTGGTGCCATAAGCTACTGACCCATCTCTCCAGGCCCCTGTAATGTTTGCTTGTTTTGTTTTTAATTTTAGAGGAGATCACAGAGAGATATTTCTTTGAAAAGAAATCTTCATTTTTACTTTTGAATGGCACCTAAACTATTATAGACTATGGTAAATGTAAACGTTGAACTAATTACATTTTTCATTATAAAGGAGCCATAAGCCTATGGGGTTAGTGACAGAACATGGTGGACTGAATGACAAACATCCTATATTTGAACACTTGCTACCAGTTCATGGAGGTGTATGGGAAACATTATGAACTCTTTAGGAGCTGGAGCCTTTGACGAAGCTGTCACTGGAAGCTAGACTTGAAGGTATATAGCCCAGCTTATGTCCTGTTCTCTCTCCATGCTTCCCATGAAAGCACGAAAATGTTATCAGCCAGCTTCCTGTTTCTGCTACTGTTCCTCCCCTACGTGTTACCATGTCTTGCCTTCCCCATCCCTCTGTAAGTATAAGACAGAACCCTCTCTTCTTTCCTAAATAACAAATAAATGAATGTGTGAATAGATCCGTGGTACAAATTGCTTTTAAAATTACATGACAATTTTTAACTCTTCTAATAAAGAACTGTAAATTTTTATTATATCACGGAAGTGGGTGATTTGGATCTGATTAAATAGGACTATTGAGAGATGAGAGGGTCCAGTACTGGTTAGAATTTGTGTCATTTATCTTGCAAGTGCCACTGTCATAGGAGGTCTAGAAAAGTGAACCAAACATAGTTGTTCTGATCTTGGTATCTGGTATACAGCAGGTTGGTCTTTTGGATCCAACTTCCACATCTGTTCAAACCCCAAACCAGTTTTTGTTGTTGTTTGTTTTGTTTTGTTTCTATCATGGAGCTCTGAAGTAAGAAAATAAATTTACTCAGAAGGCCTGCAAACACACTCTAAATTGTAACTATTTCCTGATCTGTGAAAAGTCAATTTATGGCCACATATTACAAATTACCAATTTCTAAGATAGGCTCTTGCTTGTAAACTGCTTGAGTCAGTTCTCACAAGAAAGCTCTGTCTTCATTGGGAATTTCTTATCATAAATGAATGAGACCCTCTTTTTACACCCTTCCATTCTACACCATCTGTTTCTGCTTGTTACTCATTGAATTCTCTGCTTGTTATTATCTTGAATGCAGGAACCCTTTGAATTTCTTTGCATGTTTTTCAAATTTCTTATAACTAAACATGATTCCCTAAAAGTTCTGATCCTGTTGCTTTCCTTTTATTGATTTCATATATGATATATTTATCCTTTACTTTGAATTTATTTTTTGAAGTGCTATTTCACCTTTATTTATTTATTCCACACAATACTTTTATTAATTACTTGAGTTTCATACAATGTATCTCAATCGCTTCTTCTTCCTATTCTTTCTTGGTCCACTCTCTCACCCCTGTGCCCTCAAAAAAACCCAAAAAAAACCATGAGATCACAGGATAAAAAAGCAAAAAAAGAATGGAAAAGAAGGAGGAGGAGGAGGAGGAGGAGGGGGAGGTAGAGGAAGAGAAGAAGGAAGAAGAAAGAAAAGAAAAAAAATAAGTCAAGCTTGTGTGGTGGTGGGAGCATGGATCACAGGAATAACCTTGGTTTTTCAAGGTGGTAGGCAGTTTGGACCATGGACATCCACCTGTGTATATTAGCCTGAGATTAAGCATAACAAAGTTCATGGAGAGGTTGTGTTTCACTGCCCAGACACACAGGCACCCAGCCACCCTGCAGGCACCCAGGCAACACACAATCACCAGACATCACATAGGCACCTGGACATTATGTAGACACATGGTTGAGCTCCAGGCTGCCGCATACCTGCCGTACCCTCATCACTGTCCATCCTGCTGTCTCAGGCCCTGTGCTTGCAGCCCGTGTGCAGCATTGCAGCCCGTGTGCAGCACTGCAGCCCAAGCTCTCCCCCATGCTGTCAGGGCAGTATGAAGAGCAGCTGAGACCACAGAGGCAGAGGCTTCAGTTTGGCAGGCAGTGAAGTGGCCAGGCAGGACTGGTGGTAGCCTCAAGGCTGGTCTCTTGTGTGTGGAGACTCAATCCAGAAGATGAGACATTTTTCAGCTGGGATATCTTGTTGATGCTTAGGTTCAGAGGGATTCTGTGGTTTGGCAACAGTTCTTGTCTACCTCGGGTGTGTTTCCGTGTTTGCCACTGCCTCCAGGTAGGTGTTTCTTAACCACACTTGCCTCTGTTCCCCTGCCTACAGAGCCCCCAGCTCTGTGTCTCTTCATTGCCTGCACTGCTCTATTCTCTGGGTGGTAGCTCAGGCCTTCTGGTTAGTGATAGGGTGGCCCAACTGTGGCCCTGGCCTTTAGGTAGTCAGAGTACTAGGCCCCCCTGAGTTTCTTTGTCTGCCATCTTGGTCTCCCCATTGTTGGAGCTGTGTTTCAGTTAAGTTTCTCTCTGCCTGCAATAGGGCATGGGGAGCTGGGGGCAGGAGTGGCCCCAGCATTTCAGGGAGTATTTCTGAATCATTCCCTGCCATGACTCTAGCTGCATATCTCTGCAGAGTACCCTGCTGTATTCTGTCATCTTTCCTTTTCTACTTACAGGCAGTCGGTTTTCCAGGTCTGTTGCCTTTCTAGCCATTTTTAATTTTTAAAGTAAATAGCTTCTCCGTGTCCATGAAGTGGTGAGGGGCTGGAAGAGACTGTATTGGGGTGGGGAAGGGGGTTGGTGGTGGGGGAGACAGCATCCAGAGCCCTATCAGACTCTGCCTATTGCCCTACCACAGTCTTCAAATTCCTTTGAACTTCTTTATTCTCTACTTTTAGCGCTTTCTTTTTTTCTTCTATTAAGCTTCATCTTCATATTTCTCTCCTGACTCCTCTCAAGATAAAGTTTGTGCACATTGCTCCCCTCGTTAACTGTACTTTGTTTGATAATGAAAAGTATAGCTGTGGTCATCATTTCCATCAGGAGTCTAAGCTAAACCAGCTAATTAAAGCACAAGCCTTATGAGAGAGCTACTAGTGTTTCTAGAACTGACCATTAGGAAAGAATTTCAGGAGATCATAAAGGCAAAAATCCTTGCAACTACCTTACAAGAGTAACCATTTGCTTTGACTGCTTCATAGAGATGATTAATGGCTTCTAATAGTTTTATCTGTATTTGCAATAGTTGCTTATTTACCAACCTAGAATAAGGTTTGGAGTTCATTTTATTGGGTTTCATTTGTCTCTAGAACCACCTTCGAAGGAGCCAGGGAGAAAAATGTCATTAACACATAGTTATGTTCCAAACAAACTTCAGCAGCAACAACAGCACACTGACTTTTTTTTTAATATGAAACAATTCCATGCTTTAGATTATCAATTTTGTTTACTCTTCTATTCTGCTATTTTAGAATACTAAGTAGGCTGATTGATCTTGGTACTGTGGTCAGTGGGGACATACCCAGAAATAGACTTTTGTAGTCAAGAATGTGAGGTTGTATTAGAGCTAAGAGTGGATCAAAGTATGCTTTGAATTCTCAGGGAATTTTTACCCTGAGAGCAATAGAAGCTCAATTGCTCCCCACTCTTAGCCCTGGCAAAACCCAGCTACATTCTAAATACTGCCTACTTCACAGAAGGTCATTGGCAAAGGAATGTGGCTTGTTTGGTGCTTATCTGAATGCTGTAATTGGAAGCCTAGGGCTGAGTCCATTTTCTGATAAGATGTCTTCCTCTTTTTCCCGGTGGGACCACACCTTATGCAGAAGGTGCTTTTATATGACTTTGACCCTTAGACATGAGTTCTGTATGGAGCTACTCCAGTATCCCTGTTTTAACCAACAGCCCCATACCTGAGTACCAAGGACTCTCCCCTGCCTTTGTCCTATAAATGTAACTATCCTTGCTTCAGTAAACTGAGATGTTCCACTGATAACACTCTCCCAAGAATTCAGTACATTCTTGTTGGCTCACAGACCTCCAACCTAATACTGGTTGGGAAGACCCATACTCTGCTGCATGGATTCCTTCCTGGGAGCCTGCTGCTGGACAAGGCTACATCCCAGAACCCAGAAGCCGCTGTGGGATTTTATTTACAACAAAGAAGACTTTAACTTTGGGCTGATAGGTCATCTCTGTGGCCATTCCCATTTATTCTTCATTACCTTCTTTGGTTGATGAAAATGACAGGCAAACATGATTCTCATCACAGTTTATTCAAACATATTCAAGAGTCTTTTAGTCTTATTTATTAAAAGTCTGTAGATATTTTCCGTAATTCCCACATCTACCATTTAGTTTTGCTGACACAATTATGAAGAGTGAGAAGCTAACGTAGGTAAAGAAAAAGGCAGCTGAAAAATGTTTTTTATAGTTCCCCAGAAGATTTTATATAGGACTCTTCAAATGAGGAAAAAAATCAGGGAACCAGGGGATATTCCAACAACCACATTGATTGTCATACCACATGACATGGTAACCTTTGAAGGGCTGCTCAGAAGGGACAGCATTTATACAATTCATTATCTTAGCCTTTATGCATCAGTCTCCTTTTGAATATTCTGTACTATTATTAAGAACCTATCTATTTTCAAACATTAATCTATGTACTTTTCTATCATTAGTAAAACATTAGCTTCTGGGCATTCTTTGAGAACACTTAGAAAGGAATAATTTCACATTTAATGAAGGCATTATATGTGAGAGATATATAAATTTGTGAAAACCATCCTAATTATTGAACCAGAGAAACTTGCCATGTCTAAAGTAAAATATAGTGAATATTGGAGTGTTTTAGTAACATTGAAATGACTGATCCCTTCACTACATCCCCTAGTTTTTAGAACTGTAGTAGAAATTAGAATGAAAATTGGGGGTGGGGTGGGAAAGGTAATTATTTCATTTACTCCCTGTCCCTCTACCATACAGTATATGTTATACTTCCATAGCTCTGAAGGTACCTTTATCAGTTGAGTATTGGTAATTGATTTTAATGTTGTTTTGCTCTAGAATAGAAATTTCACCAAATCTATATTCAGTTGCAGAGACGGAAGAGTGAAATTTACCTGCTTCCCTTTGAGACATCTTTTCAAAAAAAATCTATGCAATTAGGTATCAAAACTATATTATAACTTTAAAATAGCCCATAAAGTTCAGAATTAGCACATGGAAAGAAGAAATTTGGACACTTGGTTTGTAAAAAACTAAGAATTCACATTGCTGGTGACATTGAACCTCAAGATGTTGGTTTTCTGAATAAAAAGAAGTGTTTTTGGTTTTGTTTTTTTTTTTAAATGTGCAATGTCCCACATCTATTTTCAGGTTTAACATTTCTTTCCCTTTATTTCCTTCTTTTCTGTTTTCTCCTTTTCTTAACTTGTAAATCAATGTTCCCCAAGGTGTTTGCAATGGATTTTTCTCTTCCCCAAAGCAGAGCCCTTAATCAGATTTGCTTGTTTTTCCTTCTTCCTCTATTCTCCTTAGAGACAGCAAGTTTTCTGCAGCAATTGTCAGATGGTAGCTATTGACAGTGGATGTGCACAGCATCTGTCCACAGTCCCAAAAGTCAGAGTTCTTTATGTTGAATAGCATCTGTCAGATGAATTCATGCTGGAGATGAAGGAGAAATGCTTCTTAAGGAAGCACAACAGCATTGTCAGGTGCTTATGTCATGATAGGTTATTTCTTTCAGAAAGTATCCTGAACACTGATAGTACCCAGATGAAAATATCCTGTAACATTGTGAAGGATATTTTAATCTTTAAAAGAGCTCATTGGAAATCTCTCGAAACTTATTTATGACTTAATATTACTAAGTGAGGTATAAAGTCATATAATATCCTTTAGAAGTGGAAGTTAGGGTGGAGAAATGGACCCTTCTCTCTTCTGCCACACAAAATGCTTTTTGTACATTTTCTTCTGTTAATGATTTGTAGATACTTTTTTATGGATCTTGGAAGTGAATACTATCATAATATTGGTGTTCTGTGTTTGTTTAGGGTAGGCATGCAACCAACTGTCCCACTACAATGTGTTTTGATATAAAGTCTGAGGACACCTCACATATATAACAAGGTCTGTATTCATATATAGAAACTTTCTGGGGAGAAAGAGGCAGATATTTATATCAACATGGAATTGTTTGAACCGTGATAACCATGGTTTCTGTGTCATTTTGATGTTGAATTGGCTATTATATAGGGAGTTTACTGTGTATTTTTACTGATACCAATGGAGTTCTTCTCCATCTCCCAGAACCCGTAGTTGAAGTCCTACAGAGGAGCCAGTGCTGTATCTTCTGCCCTGCTGTTTTTTTCTACTAGTGTCTACTTATCCTTGCTTTCGTGCTCTTCATATAGGAGTTGTTTTCTCTCCTATGGAGTTGCCTATATTATTCTTTTGTTCTGACAACCTTCTTCTTCTAAACTCTTAACCTTCATGGTCTTTTGATCATTTGTCTCTTAGGCTGTCTTAGTTTATTTAAAAGGGCTCCCAGTGTGCAGAATAGTTGGGTCTCTAGGCATACCCTTTGTATATTGGAGGTCTTTTTTCCTCAGTGGGTGATCAGCACTGTTGCACTTATCAGCAGCTCACATGTTTGCTGATTCATGCTTTTTTCTTCTACATTTCACTCCATGCTGCTCAGTCTCTGTCATTTCAACAGACTTCTCATTCAATTAGACTGAGACATAGATCAATAACCAAGATATTTTTTACTAGTCTAGTTGCCCGTGTAAGAAGGCATAATATCACATAGATTGATAAATTAAGAGAAAGGAGGCCAAAACTCTTGGTAAACATGGAACAGTAGACATCTTTTCTACCTTTGAAAATCTGCATTTTCAGGGAGTTTTGGGAATAAAATCCTCATTCAAGTGAAATGAGAAGAGAGGACAAAGAGATTGTTTAATATGAGTAGTACTTCTAAGGATTTTGCAGAGAGGGAGAGGAAGAGGGAGAGGGAAGAAGAAAGGAAGGGAGAAAGGGATAGAGAGAGAGAATCTTCCATGCAAAGGTAGTATCTTTGAGTAATAAATAATAAACGGGGGATGTGATTCACAACACAGGTGGAAGGGTTGGCCTCAGAGAGGAATGAGAATCATTCATCCACAGCAATTGTCTGGAAGGCGGAAGAAGCAGGGAAATAGGGACAGATGGTGGTTTTGTGGTAAACACTAGAAGAATTCTCTTCTGATTACTTCTATTTTCACAGTGAAATAAAAAGGAAGTCACCAGTGTATACTTACACAGAAGGTATATAGTTTATGCTATCATTTGAGTTAAAGATTTCCCAATTCTCCTCATTGCAGGTCAGCATTCTTAGCATTAGAAGTTGTTTCACATAATATGGGGAAGACACACTTGAATCATTTGGGTCCAAATGAGAGATGACTGATGATTGAACACCTGGAACAGTTCTATAGTTCAAACATTTACATTTTTATTATTGAAATAATGGGGCATCCTTTATCAAAATCAAAGCACATCTTTCTCTTTAAAAAAAGTTTGCTAGGTTGCCTAGTAACACTAGGTCTATATTCCTATAGGACAACAGTTGGATGGAACTGAATGACACTGATTTGTTTAGACAAATCACTGCAGGGTTTTTCAGGTTCTAGTACACTCTTGCTATCTTATCACTGGCTTGGCTAATTCCCTTATATTATTTTTACAACACATATTAAAGAAATCAAGGTAAAAGCTTTGATGCCATTCAGGGGTTGTTTGTGGTGGCTTGTGGCAGCTAGGCAGTGTAAAGGTCTGCAGTTCACCAGATATTTGCAGTTCTTTCTTTGACAGCCATATTGAACTGAACAACTAATGCATATTCCCAACAGAAGAACTCTCATAGTTAGGTTGATTTCCTTTTTTCATGCTGCAATTTCCTTAAAACAGCTCCATGATACTCCTTTCATTCAAAAGATCCAAGGATATATGTTTAAGTCTTAACTCTGTCAGTTTGTTGTCATTTAGAAATAGGGTGTTCACAGATAAAATTGTAAATATAAATTAGGATGGAATTTTACTGGATTAGCACAAACTCCAAGTCCCATGATTAATATCCTTTTAAGAATTGGCACAGATATGGAGAAATAGACACACTTATAAGGAAGAAGGTCCTGATAGAAGAAAATTGGAGGGATGCAGCCTCAGGTTACTGGCAACAACCAGAAATGCAGACAAGCAGAGAATGACCTTTGAGAAAATGTGGCCTGAAAACATATTAATTTTAGAATTCTAACTTTTAGAACAATGACAATAATTTTTTGCCTTGTATGGCTTATAAGGTGTCATAATTTTTAGGGCAATCAGAACAAACTAACACAGAGTCACACACACAAAATTTTCTTTCTCCATTGTGTTCTCCAAGATACTTTAGAAACATTTCCACATTCTGTATTTATGCTTCGGGTTCTTATTTGAAGGAGCTTTCATTGTTGAGATTGAGGAAGCAGTCTACATTTGATTATGCAGATTGCCTTTTATCGATGCTGAAGTCATTTAACTCTTTAGGCAATCTAGACTTGCTCATTTTTCTTTACTGAAATCAGTATATGTCCATAGGCCCACATTACACACTTACAGATTTCTAATAATGTGAGGTACCCTGATGTGTTTTCTACATTTTGAACTGTAAACCATATAATTATACTTCTTAGGGACTGAGAATAGAGCTAGATACTATTGTATGAAAAACTAGCAGTTGATTTAGTTAAGCATTGTTTTTAGTGGATAAGACATAGGCAAAGATTAAGTTAATTACTTGGTAAAAACTAAACACATAGCAAAAACAGTGACATTTAAATGATTGCCTGAAAGTATTTTCTGAGAGGCAGAATTTGTATGTGAAAAGAATATCATTTTACTCAGATAAAAAATGTTTATAAAATGTGTTAAAAAGCTTTATGTGCCAGTTATATTTTTGTTTCAAAGGTTGAAAGTACCCAATAACAGCAACACATTCCTTCAGCTTTCTTGAGGCATCACTTTGAATGACGGCAATAAGGTGAGACAAAGAGTGGATGGATAGAAATGTTATAACGGAGGATTTGCTGCAAGCAAATGCAATAATCGAGAGTAGATCCTCATTCTCCAGTGAGAAATGTATGGCTTTAATTTCTCGTACATAATCACAAATTCATGGTACAATCAGAAAGTAAATCACCCAAAAAATAAATGCATTAGACACAGAACTTTGTGAAATCAGTTACATGATTATTTACATGACAAAGATAATAATTTAGCATTTTGGTAACTGGAAAAATTAATTGTAAGATTAAAGTTTCTCTTCCAAATGAACGACTCCTTTAAAATATTTAATAATATTCATCTCACTGAAATGTATTCTACTGTTAAAAAATCTGAATAATTAAACTGTTACAATGATTGTTAAAGCTACATATTTTTATTATTTTTCTAGAGGGATATATTAAATTAAATGTTGCATGTTCAAGTATATGAATGTCTAATAATAAGAGAAACTATTAACTAGAATCCAAAGTTGGTTTTCTAGGAAAAATAATCAAGTGATAGATATATTAATTTTGGTAATGACAGGAATAAATATTTTTCAATATTCAGGGATGTGTCAATATTCAGCCTAAAGTACGAAAGTGTTAGTATAGTGCAAAGCTCAATCCTCTTATAATTAAAAACTCTTTATTTCTTTATTTCCATGGAAAGATTTTATTTTAAAGTGAGAAAGACTTTGTGTTAGGTTCTTATCACAATAACAAAATATCTAAGGTTATCTCTTATAAATATATCTTATAAAGAGAGTTTTTTCAGTTGAACATTTGGAGAGGTTCCTGTCCATAATCAGGCGGTGACATTGCCTTCATGTTTCTGGTAAGATGACCAGTGGCAATGATGGAGAACAGATGGAGGAAGAAATTGTGCACCTAATGGACAGCAAGCACATGTAAGAAGAGGATGTGATCCAACAACCTCCTTTAAGGGAACACTCTCAAGTGCCCTATAGACTGTCCACTAGGTTCCACTTCTTAAAGGTTCTTCATGCTTCCTTTATTACATGAGATTTGACGGCCCAGTGGGATGGGGCACATTTAACATCAGAGCCAGAGGGACTGTTCTTGCTAATGACTGTCCAGGGAGGAAGCAGCCAAAGAAGAACTGTAAAGAAATTTTCACATGCAGCAAGGCTTATTGCTGTCACTAACAACCTTGGTAACATCACCTAGTATGGATGGAGAGCACTAATAAACGTAATAGTATAATAAATAACAGATACCTATGTCTCTACAGCGAGACCATATCAATCAGAGCCAGTCAATTCCATTTAGAAAGACCACTCGTAGTAATTGTAATATGCAACATTTTTAAACATACCTCAAACACAAAGCCAGTCTTCAACAAGAGATTATTTAATTTAGCTAGGTTGGTAGCTGATGCCCATAATCCCAAAACTGGTAGGCTGAGGCAATGATCATCTCAATTTCGAGGGTAGCCTGGGCTACAGAGTGAGACCTTTACTCATGTAATTAAGGAAAAAGAAAAAAAAAGAAATATTTAATTTCCTTATTTATCAAGTAAAAATTTCTGAATGCCTGTTATATTCTCAATATTATGGGTATAATATAGAACAGTATTTGTAGATTCATGATGCTATTCATCTGTGGGAATAAATGAAAATTTCTACATGAGATAATTTGGTTTTCCTTGTTCTTATTGTACATATCAAGGAGACAGATGTACAGCTTGGCTAAATTGAAAAACCTTGTGTTGTTTGCTTCTCTTGATCTGGTAGGTTGGTCACCTTACCCTTATGTTAAACTTTCTCTTTATGGAGTCATACCAGTACTTAGTTCCAGCTCTACTCATTCCACCTCAAGTATTGAAAAAGACACTTAAATTTCCATATACTCTTCACCTGATTTCTTTCCCCTGTGATTAACATTATGTATATGTATGGTTCAATTTAAAAATTTAAGAAGTCGACATTGGTTCGTTTTTATTAACTAAAATTCTGACTTCAAGTATGCCATCTGCCATGCCCCAACTTATGTTCATGTTCCAGGATCCAACCCAGGGTACTACTTTCAGTTAGTGGTGCATTAGTTTTGTGATTTCCTTAGTACTGAATCATGTCTCTGGATTGACTAGAGAGAGTACAATTTTTCTGTTTTCTCCCTTCATATTCATTTCCCCTTTCTACCTCATTTCAATAAAATTATTGTGATTTAAAAGAAAAAAGACTTGAAGTTTTTTCTGTAGAACTTGATAGCTTGGCAGAATTTCAGGATGTAAGTTCTTTCACGTAAATGTAAAGTCAGAGAGAAATCTTTAGGAAGGGACAATAAGATCATAGACTCTTCTAAAGTTCATAAGACAATCGAACATCATAAGATCCAGTAGAAGAAATTACTTTACCTCTAAATTTCCAGAAAAATCTTCTGTACTTCAAAGTTGGAAGTAAATTGAACTGATTGCTGCCTGACCTCCAATTCCTAGTCTCCACAGAGATTGAATTTCTGTTTGTAGAAAGTCAAAGTGAAATAGTTTAAGAAGCACATGATCAGAGCTGGAGAAAGATCACAGTGAAAAATATTTGAGGGGAAACTGGAATCTTTTACATGGGGCTTGCTACATTGCCTCAGACTTATGACATGTGCATGCCATAAACATTAGTCAGATGTTGAGTGATACTCTTTTATTTTCTCAAGATTATTGAGTACCATTAAGTTTTAGTGGCATGCAAATCAATTGTTCAATTTTACTTCATTATGGTTTATTGTCTATAATGAATTCTTATTGAAGTGAGTGGCCTCACATTTTTTCACTTTTCCCTAGATAAACATTACATTGTTTTATTTTTCACAAAACTGGCTTCCATTTATTAATTTTGTTAACATTCATTGTAAAAATGGGGAAATAGTATGTACATCAATACAAATACATTACATAATGGAGCAAGTAAGAAAAGTAATAGGTCTATGTCCATTCTTCAAAGGTAAACTCTCAGAATTGCTTATGCTTGGCTCTTCTGACAGCTGCCTTTGACAATATTAATAGTGAGTTTGTAATACTTTACAAGCAACTTATTAAGTCTTCTTTGGCAATTATGAAAATTTACTCAGTATTCTTATATCTAAATTTGGTGTTCCAATATAGTCACCATTAACTTCCCAGATTGTGATGACTGTTATTTTTATTCTTCTGCCTGTTACCTTTTATATTTAGTACCTCATTAAATAACATACTCCTTGTCTTTTGGCTTTGGACAGCCACCCTCATCCAATAAGACTGTCATGGCACCAGTTTCCTCTTACTTTTTTGTTCAAAAAAATCTATTAATAAGGGCCTAGTTTGATGTTGTTGAAGCTAGTATTATTTATAATTATCTTTTATAATTTAGTTAGAGTTTAATTAAACTATAAATCCAGCATATAGTGTTTATATGTATTTACAAAGTTGATTTTATTTCCTGTTGAATCGTGTAGTGATACTATGGTTATAATTCCATCCTTAAAGGACTGAAATAATGATTCTTATTTTTTACAGAACTGAATTTCCTGTTTGATCGCTTAGTACTTGTATCCCACAATTTTATTCACAAATTGACTTAAGCGTTTATTGAATAACCTCCTTATCACAGGTGCAATTTAAGGTATTGAAGTTACAGCCCAAATGAAACAAATGAAAATCTCTAGCTCCATGAAATAAGGAGCAGATATAGAAGGGTAGGGAGACCATGTTTATAATTTAAAACGGGAAGTCAGAAAACGCTACTCTGTATTCATAAAATCTGAGGTAGATTTCAAGGGGATTGGTGAATTTATGGGCAAGCTTCTTGTAGAACTCCAAAAGTTAGAAGGTGTGTTGTGAGGGCTCTGAACATTTTACCCACCCTTGGGACCCTTTTCCTCCTACTGGGTGGCCTTGTTCAGCCTTGATAAGGGAGTGTGTGTTGACCTTGTTCGATTTTGTTAAGCCCTGTTAGATTGGCAACCCTGGGAGAACTCTTATTTCCTAAAGGGAAGCAGAATGGTGTGTGTGGATGTGGGGGAGAGGGAAGGTCGGGGAGTTGGGAAGAATCGGGGGAGGCAAGGCTAGGTTTGGAATGTATTGTATGAGAGAAGAAAAAATTTTAAAAAAGGATGAATTTCAACTTTATTGCAAGTTCAAGAAACTGACTTGCTAAAGTTCAATTTTTTTATAGAAACATCCTCAAATTCAATGACAACTAACAGTAATTATTTACCTCTGTAATATTCTGGTGATCTCAGTTGGGGTCACTCAAGTACATTAATTCAGTTGATAGCTTGGCTAAAACTCAGGGTCTCAAGTTTGGATCCTCATATGATACTGCTGGAACATTTTGGAAGACTAATCTTCACTTTTTATGTGATATTTAATGTAGGAATTCTTTACTGGATGACAGAAGTGTTCCATAAAACATGTAGGCAGGAATTCTAAGAGTTTACACAGTTACAATTTTGTGTTAATTTATTGGTCAAAGATACCACAGGCCTCTTTTAGATTCAAGGAATGGAAAATAAGACTCTACTTCTAAATGGAGGAAACTTAGAAATAATGCAGAAATCAGTTTCCCTCACCAAAAGTGAGTTGCCCCAAATAAAGCATTGAGGATATAGTCAGGTATGGAAACACCAATGAGGTCTTGTTATACAGAGAACATCATACAAGCAGCCCAGTTTCTTTAGAGCCTGAATTTTAGGCCTAATTTAAACTAATGATTATTTTCTTTGTGAGAGAATATGGAACTACAAGCAATGGCCTCAGTCATTAATACAAAACTCCTCAGTTGATCTCTTTCTGGTCCAGTCTCTCATGTTTTTGTACCTTTCCCTCATCTTCTGTGCCTGACTATCTTACAGCTCTCTCCTGGTCATAAAAGCACTGGCTGCCTGCTCTATATCAGCTGAACTATATGCACATTCCAAAGTACTTCCTTTACTACTTTTTTCATTTATAACTTATGTTCAAAATTTATCTTTGCAAAATTATAAAGGAATATTTAATCTTTTAATCCACCAATACAGCTGCTCTGGGAAGAAACACATTTAAGGCCTGTGTGATCCAGCTGAAATGCAGCACATGCCTTTAAGTAACCCAACTCAGAAAGAAGTGGTGGCACACGTCTTTAATCCCAGCTCTTGGGATATAAAATAAAGCAGTTAGTTTAGAAGTAGGTCATAGTTCTCCATGCACAGCGCTCAGTTCACGGTTCTCAGTTCAGAGTTCACAGTCAGTTCACAGTTAAGAGAGAAACAGTAGAGATTGAGAGAATGTAGCAAGACTGAGTCAGAGCATGCTAGTCAACTAAGAAGCAGAAAGTCAGAAGCAGATGGAAGTGCAGAATGAGTATGCACCTTTAATCCCAAATGTGAGAGTGAAGCAGAGTGAAGACTTGGCAGAGTGATGTCTGAGATGAATCAGAGTGAAGAACAGGCCAAGTGACAAATCAGAGGAAGAGTTAGCAGAGTAAGTCAGAGTGAAGACACGCCCAACTCTCATGAGGTAAAAGTAGGCTCTCATCTTAGAGAAGCGGGCAGTCAGAGAATCAGTCAGGTAAGGCACAAAGTAGTTCAACAGAGTCAGTGTCAGACAGGAGGAGTGAGGCTGAGAGAAAAACTCAGCTAACAGTGAATGACAGTTTGAAGCCTACAAGATCAGTCCAGTCAGAGAACTTGTGGAAGTTGGCCAGAGTCAGCCAGAGTCAGAAGAGTTCAGAAACAGTCTGCTGACTCATAAGGTCAGTTTGAACCAGTCAGCTTGATCGGTAGAGTGCTGTATTCAGAAGGAGTTAGTCAGAATCTCAATCAGAGGTAAGTCTTGGAGGCTTAAACTTTCTAGATTGTATGGATGCTGAAGTTTTCCAGTTCTAGGTTTAAGATGAAATTGTATGGAGGCTGAAACACTCCAGGGCATAGCGACTAGGACTGAAGATAGAATTAGCCAAAGAATAAATCACATTTTGAACCTGAATCTATCACTACAGTTATTACTCTGAAAAATAGATACAGTGGTTAAATCAGGCATCAATTTAGAGCCTGACTGGTAGGTTGAATGATAAGGGAATATTGACTAGTCATCTATGCTTTAATCAATAACTGAATCATAGTAGAAACTCTATTACTAAAGTTTATGGCCAACATAAAGTTATGTGAGATATCTGATAGAATGAATGATAAAATGAAAATTCAAAATAAGAGTGATAGTTTAGAGATTTAGATAAGATTAAACTTTAATGGAAACAGTGCTGTTTTGATATAGAAATAAAATCACCACAGTATAAGATAAGGCTGCATGCATTTGTTCACAATAAACTGGGAAAGTATTTTCATAGTTCCTGTTTTTTAAAGACATAACTGGAAAGTTGGAGGCATGTGTCAATGGTCACATATGTAGCACATATCATACCCCTGTGTTTTAATTAGGGTTACTATTACTGTGATAACAGCTATAGTTACATGCTGAGAAACACCATGACCAAAAGCAATTTGAGAAGAAAAGGGTTTATTTGGCTCATATATCCTCAGTCACAATCCACTGAAGGTAAGCATGGCAGAATTTCTACCTCAATGGGAACCTGGAGGCAAGAGTTGATACAGAGGCCATGGAGAAGTACTGCTTACTGGATTGCTCCTCATGGATTCCTTAGCCTGATTTTTTATAGAGCCCATGATTAGAAGCCCAGGTATGTTCCCCACAATTAGCTGGGCCCTGTGCCATAAATCACTAGCTAAGAAAGTCCTACAGGCTTGCCTACAGTCAGATCTTCTGGAGGCATTTTTAAAAATTGAAGTTCTCTTCATTCAGATGATTTTAACTTGTGTTAAATTGACATTAAACTAGCCAAGATACACTGGATTTAGTCACCACCACTACCACCACCACCACACACACACACCTGAATACTTACAAACAATAAAATAGTCCAATATTAGTCTGTTTTACTAAGCGTTCAAAAGCATATGCTAAGAAGGAAATCTGCTACAACATCTGGACAAACTGTTTTTGGATATTGTCAAATTACATTTTCAGAATGAAAATTGCAATCTGCAATATAAAGCATTTAGATTTTGAAGCTTCTGAAGTCAAGAAACCATTTTCTCTTCTGAAGCATCTGAAATTTTGAGTGTGTATCCTAAAAGGCCAAGGAAAGTTCTTTTCCAGGCATCTTTCCAGGATTCTCTGGGGTTGTTCAGGCTTTCCTTTTGTGTCTTCCTTGTGTCCTGGATTCATTCATTCCAGTAAAAATTAAACAGCATGCCTGTGATGTGCTAAGAGTGGTCCTACCTCCTGGGTCACAGGATAGTGAAAAGACAAGATTCCTGCTCTCAAAGAAATGACTCTGTGGGAGTAGCAGATAAATATTCAGATAATCAACACACACCATGAAAGAGCAAAACCTGCATAGAATTGCAGTAGCCAAGCTAGGAATCTTTTGAAATCATGGCTGTAGAAGGCCTCTGTGGGGAGTTGACATTTGAATGAAATAAATTACAGAAGCAATCAGCTAGGATGTAGACTGCCATCCTTATAGCAGGATAACAAGGACCAAGTTCTGCTGGTAGATGAAATGTGCTTGGCTTGTGGCACAGAAAGATGGGTAGAACGTATGAGATGTAATTAGAAAGTTAAGTAAAGTTGCCTTTTATAGGACAGTTAGATGGTATAAATGACTTTGGGTTTAATCAACATTCATGAGAAGTTCATGGAAGATTTAGACAGGTCAGTTCCTTGATCAGATTTGCAAGCTGTTTGGCTGACTATGGGCCACACTGATTAGAGTGACATAAGAAGGCTGAGAACACTTAAGTTTAGTTTTACACACTATATTGATATTATTTGTTCATGAATATATACCTGCCTCTAAACTATAGCTTCCTTAAAATAATTGTTATCTCACATATTTCCTGACTCAATGATTGTCCTCAAATATTAAAACTAAGATATAATATAAATTCTTCCTGGAAGATGTTATTTTCATTCTTGTTGCTCTCTGATATAGAAGAACTAGTCTGGGGAGCTGAAGTTTGTTTGTTTGTTTGATGTTCCAATGGAATTGGAAGCAAAGAAACCTGGATTTTAACAACAGATAAAGTGGACATGTGAGTCAGGCCAGGTGTTCTTTGTGAGTGATGCCTCTACACTCTCAGTCTGGCTTATTCTGTGTGCTGGCATGGGATGCTGAGACAACAGTTGAACTCATAATAAACTCATTTATTTTTGTGTGTTTCTTAGGTTGGCTCACTTATTTCTGTTACACGCAGAGTTCTATTTCTGTTATATGCAATTAATTCTCAATGTCTACTTCCTGAGCGATTTGGGAAAAAAAAAATTGTATAACTTCTACTTTGAAAGTTTTTTAAACATTAAAAAAGTAGGATGTTTGAAAAATCCATAAGGAATTATATTATTTTATGTTTATTTAAATTACATAAAATCTATATGTATAAATTAAAGAGCACACACATATGCTTTAATTGAATTTGTGCCACTTGAGATGAAAATGTTGACCTCCCTCCCAAACTATAGGCCGCTTAACAAAAATCTCAGTGTCAGGCATGGGGAATCTCCTTTTAAGTTGTAGGTAAGGGAAGTCCAAACAACTCACCCAATATAGGTGAAATGGCAATAATATAGGTTATTGCCATTGCTCTTAGTGCTTTAACAGAGACAGAAGATAAAACACTATTGCTGAATACACTACCCATTTCAGACTCAGGACCTGGAGGAATTGATCTGGATTGGACCTGGAAACCTCCTCCCTTTGGATTCGTCCTCATAGTATATGAAGGGGTTGTACAAGTTGTCAAGGGAGAAAAGCAATCAATAGGCCTATTCAGTTCAGATACTCACAAACCACTACAATGGCCAGCATAAGAAGATAATCCAAAAGGTACAGTCGTAGCACTTATGTCCTGGGGGTAACCAACAGCTTCCTAATCGGATTTAAGGCCCTCTCGGTAGGATGGAGTTCATACCTGTCACTTTATCCTTAGCCTTCTACACAGGGCTGGTGAGGCCATGCAACCTAGAGGAGAACCTACCACTGCCAGTTTCCTAAACCAGCATAATCTCTAACTACATTCTGAATGTTATCTTTATATCCATAGTAAAATGTAGCTATCATCCCCCATAAAAGAAACATCCTTTTACAGCAGATGAAGATCATTACAGAAAGTCACAACTCACCAAAATGCAGAGGTCTTCTGGCCACATTACAGTTCATAATGTTTCAACACAACGTCTATACTCAAGGCTCAAAGAACTTCAAAGAAGAAGATTTGGAAAGATTATGAGTCAGAAGAGGACCAGGATTTCTGCTTTGAGATGGTCTTTGTATGTGTGTGTGTGTGTGTGTGTGTGTGTGTGTGTGTGTGTGTGTGTGTGTGTGAATATTATATTTTTATTTTTTGAAACTATAATTTAATTGTATCATTTATTCCTTTCTCTTACCCCTCAATGTATCCCTTTGTTTTCTCTCAAATTCATGGCCTCTTTTTCTTAAATTTTTAATATATATTTGTACATGAGTAAAATCTACTCAGTCCATGTTATATTACCTGTATATATATATGGCTTCAGGGCTGACATTTTTTTAAACAAAACAAGAGGGCATGCAGTTGAGTTTAGGGAAAGAGTAGATCTGGGAGGAACTGGCAGGAAGAGTAGGAGTATAAGGAAGATATGCTGTATGAAATTCTCAAAGAATTAATAAAATATTATGTTTTTAAAAGTATTTATGTATTTATATGTGTGTGTCTGTGTGGGTGTGTATGCACATTTTGTAGGAGTTCGTATAATCTTGTCTGTGCAGAGGCCAGAACAAGGCATTTTACCTCTCTGGACTTGGGTCACAGGCATTAGTGGGACACCAAGCTTGTTGTTTGGGTGATGGGATGAGACCTCTGCTCCCCATGATTATGCTGCAAACACTGTTAATTACTATTCCTTCTCTTTAACCCTGTTACTTAACTTCTGTAAGTTCTATTTTCATTCTCTTTAAAATAGTTTCCATAATATTGTAATACCTGGAGATGCAGACAATTCAGATAATACAACTAGTGTTTCATTATTCTCTGCCTAGGTTCCATTTATCACAGAAAATACAGGGTAGCTGTGATGAAGATTTGGGTGGGAAAAAAAGGCTAGACAAGTGGGATTCAGGGTGATGTGTTTTGGGAAGAGGTGAAAAGAAAGATAAATTGCCCTGTCCCTAGAATAGTCTAGCTTAACCACTCCATATTGATTGATTAAAATGACACTGGTACTGATGACTACTGCTTAGAAGTCCAGTCCAACTACAGTCCCAGAATAGTAAGACATGCCAAGTTGACAGCTGTCACTAGGTGACGCCAGGCTACACTTGGGACTATGATAGATACAGTGAGCACCACAATCCATCTTAGTCTCTTGAAACTTTTCCAGGATCAACCTAATTACTTAATTATATTTTCAATGAGGTGACTTTGTATTTTATGCGGTGGAAATTTTATGTATCATTTATTATAACATGGTAGAATTTTATAATAATAAAGTCCATCAGAAAGTTACAATGAGAAAAATCAGACTGTGTATATGCCTTTCATCTAGAACACTGCACTCATGAGAATGTAAAATAGCTATCATTAATCATTATCTTCAACATTATGGTTGTTACAATTGGAGAATGAGTTTAAGATGAGGTTAAAACAATTGGGAATCACATTAATACAAATAGCTGAGGTGAGAATTTGCAAACTGTGTTACTTCTTCCTTTACCCACACTAATTGTGTGTTGGATGCATATTTAATGCTTTTAGCAGAAAAATTGGCAGTGGGTTTCCTTTATTGGCATTTTTGCCCATGCATATGCTCCTTCTATGCTTAGAGATAGTGTTATTTTTACCTTCCTGTCACCACACTGTTCTCTTTTATAAAAGCAAACATCTCAAAATATGAACATTTGGGATTTAGTTTATTCATCTTAAAACACCCATCTTTTTAACTTGTATTCATCTCCCATGATATATGAGGCTTGTAGACTTTATGCTACTTAGGACTCATAAAGCAATTATTAAAAGTCTTTAATATTTACAAAGCATCTGAAGCTTTCAAAGTGATTAATTATTGATTACCCAAATGAATCAACCTATCAGGCTGTAATAAATTTTTGATATTTTTGAGTGAAGTGATGTATTTCTTAGAGAGTTTTAAAGTTATATTGTTCTTCAGTATTTAGAACGCCACATTACAGTTTGACCCTTTCTAGTAAATAGAATTGTTTGGTTCTTATATCACATTTAACCTGTTACTTGAAATAAACCAAGCATATAATATATAGTCAATGGCCTTATAATTATAATTTAAATACTGATGGTTTAAATTTATATTCATATTTTGTAATGTGTGTGATGCTTTCTGTTTCCAATATGATTTCTGTTTCCACATAAACACTTAGGATGGTTTGCTGTTTTTACTGTGTTTGCTGGTTAAATGAAGTTATTTGTCTGTGTACAATGGCCTCTTTAAAATCAGTAGATGCCTATGAGGAAACTGTCATTCAGTCAGAAAAGAGAACTGCTTTATTTAACAATAAAATCAGTTATATCAACAGTTGTAGTCAAACTTCCAGGCATCTCTGATATATTCTTTATTTAAAAGTCTTTAAGAACATAGTTTTGTTACCAGTACTATGCATTTATTCAGTATTCTTTCGACAATGGAGTGTATGCTTTATGTATATATGGTGGATTCTAAGCATTTTTTGTAGAAAGACAGTCATTTAAAAAGAAAAGCATACATGAAGTTTGGAGGAAAAAGTTGTAGTGGCAAAGGAGGAACTAGAAAGGGAGGAATGGGGCTAAATTTGATCAGAACATAGATTCATTATGAAATTCTCAAACAATCTTTTAAAAGAAAACAAATGGACACATTTTTAAATGTTAGGCACTTTGACTATTCTCCTGTTCATGAAGTGACACCATGTAAGGGGTGCCAGGATAATCTTCTATAAGGCAAAGAAATTATAATCGGTGAAAGTGAAAATTGCCTAGCTAGCTACTAGTTAATGGTTAGTAACTGGCTGAGCTTCAGTTTGGGGGATTAGTTTGTTCTTCTGAGAACCCTAGGTTATGAAATTTCTCTTCCTAATGGGCTCTGTGTGCCTGGACAGGTCATCTGCTGTGGCCAGGCAAGGTGGGACTGGGACATCATCCTAGCCACAAAACTTCGACCTATGGCCCCTCCTCCCTGCAAGACTCTTTGATAATGGAAGGGCAGTGCCCCATTCCAAAGGAGGGGACCCCTGCTTTAACCGCAGGCAAGTAACTAGAGACGATGACCCCAAGATGATTTCTAATGATGTCATGCTCTGCTTATAGATAGGTGCCTAGCTCAGTCCTCCTCAGAGGCCCAGTACTAAATATCCTTCAGAGATGGGAAACCCAATGGAAAAGAGGCAGGAGGGATTGTGGAAACCAGAGGGCTTGAGGACACCAGGGGAACAAAACCCATAATGTCAACTGATTAGGAGTTCACAGAGACTGAAGGAGCAGACACAGAACCTGCAGCGTCCCACATGGGTGTCTGGATTGATATTTTTGCAAAACTCCTACAGCTGGATTGCAGGATTTGTCGACCATTTTACCTGCCTCGGGACCCTTTTGCTCCTACTACGTTGCCTAGCCCAACCTTGATGTAGGGACTAGTACCTGGCTTTTGCTGCATCTTGCTTTGCCATGCCCTGTTTGATTGGTAACTCTGGGAGGACGATTCTTTTCTGGCAGAAGCAAAGAGGTGTTTGTGGGTTGGGATTGAGGATAGATTTGAGGGAAAGGGAATATGGAGGAACTGGGAGAAGGGGAGGGAGGATGGGGTGTCGGGATGTACCATTTAAGTGGTATGAGAGAAGACAAATAGAAAAAATAAAACAGCAACAAGAAAGAGATGAAAATGAAAAAAAAAGTAGACCATAAACTTTTTTTTTCTTTCTAGCATCTCCAGAGATAGCCAGCACTGGCAAAAGGGACAAATTAAGAGAGATGTGAGATGTATCAAGAACTGTAAGAGAAGAGGGAAATAAAAAATTAGACCAACATTTTTTGCCTGAAGCTTCTTGCCTTGCAAACTCTTGACTGGAAGTAACTCTTATCTCTATCCAGTATTCACTGTTTTGCAACATTTTACAAACAGAAACTTTGTGGATCTCTTACATGTGAAATCTTCATATATGTGTTTGGAATAAACACTGGAGTACATGTATGTCTGCATAGATAACGGATGTATGATCAAATGTGCATGCATAAATACAAGTTTAACATCTTTTGTTTTCTTAAATATTATTTTTCTTGTATCAAGGGCAAATAATATCTACTAACTTATACTTGACAATTTTGATTATGGCCACTAATGATTCAAAAGTGATACTGAGTGGTATTGGAAACTCCATCTGATTTAAGGTGAAAAAATATGTAATAAATAGGAAAAATGTAATAATGTCAGAAGCATTATAGAAATGCTGTCCCAGTCTGCAATGTGTCACAGCATAGAAATTCTTCAGGGATCAATAGCAACAGTGTTTATGCATGCCATATGGAAATATTTCTTCAGCAGTGTGCCTGCATTGCTATTTAAATGGAGAATAAATGTTATGTTAGCAATATTTTTATATAGCCTAGTATGTTTATTTTTTATTTTCTCTTCCCTGCATCTGGATGGTAAATAAAAGGTAAAACTCAGATACCAAATTATTTATTTATAAAATTTATGTAGGATGATTAAAAATGAATCCTTTACGATAATATCTTGAAAGAATATTCATTATTTTTTCAAAAGTACTGAGTTCAATTAGTAGGTAAATGTGTACTTAAAATAATTTTATGGATCACTGGTTTTTAATTTGCAGTCTGATACTGGGATTAACAATGAACTGTATAAATTAAATTGCTAATGAAAATATTTTTGTATTTTCTAAAGCTATTTCTGAATTACTAACCAAAAGACACTGACCATCTATCTACCTTTCCTTTTTTATGATCCTTTCTACACAAATAAAATACAAATAAACTTTGCTTTAATATTTTAAGCTTCTACATAATCAAGCATGACATTTTATAAAGCAGATATTTACAATCATAGGAAAGTTCGAAAATGCAGAAAATAAAACAAAGAATACTACAATTGCACTTAATTTTAATTACCAAACTCACCACCCTTCACAGTGTCCATCTTTGTGTACATACGGGCTATAAAAGCCTGTATAATCTTTTAAATTGTGTACTTTTACTGTGCAATATGAAATCTGCAACGTACATCATGCCATTTCTTTATGATGTATTTTTTCCTAGCTGTGCTGAAGGGAGAATTAAACCTGTGGGTTGCTAAGTGGCACCCATAGCTTACTTCTGGAGCTCTGGAAGTCCTTTGGAGTTGTCTGTTTCTATGCTCTAATACTCTCATTGCACTGTTTTCTCCCAGCGAACCCCATTGTCTTTTGCATGGAGGAACCAACAAAGTAGATCATTATGCAGTTCCCAAAGCATGATGCCCTTTTGTATTCAGGGCAGGGAGGAAGGAAAACAAAACAAAACAAAACAAACCTCTGTAAAGTCTAAACAATATACATTTACCCAAATGCTCTTTGATGCTTGGGCACTAGATATTCCTTTAGCCACCAGAATTGGAAAAATTTGGTCTATTACTCAAAAACAAGTCAAATAAATCCTAATTAAACCACAGAAGCACACACAAAGAAATTCATGATGCCTAATGATTGAGTTTAAAACATAAGTGTGCATTTTTGATTTACCAGCCTCAGACGTTTTTAAATCATCTCAATGAGAATCTTTTTAATTTCATGATCTTATCCAAATTTGTTATCTTGCTCATCCATATCAATTCAAAACAATTTTTCCAGCAGTCTACTCTTCTTCTAAAGCATTTAATATAGAATCAGTAGAAAACTTTTTAAACTCACATTTAATGGGTTTTCAAAGTATTTAATTACGTTGGGTAACTAATTTTCTGTGAATAGGGATGAACAGTTCTGAGCTTTCAGTTTAAGTTGCTTGAAAGAATATAATGGACTCTACTGTGGGAACAGATCTGTGTGACTCAGCTGTATGGCCCATCAGCTGTGAGTTTTCAGTGAGCAGAGAGCATCATCATACAGTACATTTTGCAGTACACATAGAATTTCCACTTATCTCCTGGATTTGTTAAGGCAATAATAATCCTGTTTTATCTGTGTTACAATCATCTGTGGATACTTTTATGAAAGAGAACACTTCTTATGCTTCAGTCTAGGTCCTATAAAATAAAAATCACTATGTTAATCTATTTGTAAATTTAACATCAAATAACATCCAACATGATTCTTATATTCTGTTTGGGAACCGTAGGTTATGAATTTACTTGTGTCCTATGGATCAATTTATAGAACCCTGTAATGTTTTACTATATTGTGGGACTTCTCCCCTCAGTGATCTTAATTTTCTTCAATCATTCTACATATTTATTTTACTAGGTCAAAGTGAAAATTTTACTCTCACTTTTTGTTGGGGAGGTAGTATTGATTATTTAGGTGAAAGAAGAGAGGATATTTTACAACATATTTTATTTACCATGCATCTTTGTGTTTCTTTTTTCTTAAGGCTTTTCTAATTTTTTATTTGATAACTTGGGAGAGATATTGTTCCCTGTTGTAGAATAATTACTCTTAAACTCCAATAATATATATCATTTATCAAACATATAAATATATTATATTTACATAATATATAAAGGTTTCTACAGTAATAAGTTTCCAAAAAGCATATTAAAAAGATTTTAATATTAATTATTCCTTCTTCATACTCCATCTTCTACTCTGCCTTCCTATCCTCTCACTCCCAACGCTCAGCGATAATTGTGGAATAGAAGATAGAAGACTTTAGAAGCCAAAGGTAGTCAGGGCCATTGCACACATGAGTCAGTCCCTGAGAGGTTGCTCTTACTATAGTAGATGTCTTATACCCATCTCCATGCAGGCAGTCCTAAGTGGACTCAGTGTTCATAAAAAATGAACACACGAAGTTGAAGGGAAACAAGATATAGGGCATAAGGCAGTAATTGGAAGGGAGGGTTCTGGGGATGAACTCGATCAAAGCACATTACACACATGAATGAAATGTTCAAACAATAAAAACAGGGAGAAACTTAAAATAAATGGCTTAATGGAAAAGAAAAAGATGTTCTAATGTTCTTCAGTAAGATTTTAAAGTTTTTTTTCTCTTCTCACCATTGTTGTTAAGCTTCTTTCTACATGTTTCAATCTTTTGTCAATTCTACTGAACCATCAACTTTTCTAATTCATGCTATGAATGATGGAAATTTGTTGCTTTTATATTTTGATTTTTGTTATGTTTGCTGACTGATTTTTAAAATATTGTTTCTACTAGATTTTAAGGCAATTCTCTGTGTTTCCCAATATATATGTCATGTGTAAGACAAATGACACTTCTTTGTAGTGGAATTTTTGAATCAGATATTGTATAGTTGTATGCTCTGTAAAGTGATGCTCCTGTAACCGTAAGAAGCACTTTGTGTGCTGTATGGGGGAAGGGTACTTCCTAAGGCTTTTGCAGCTTGTTTCTCTCTGAAAGACTTGCTCCTGCACATGTTCACAGGTGTAGGAAAGCTGAAACAATGGATGTAGGCTCTTAAAATCTTCATGTAAAAGCCATTTATTTATAAAGAATTCTTATCACCTTTGCAGCCTCTACAGCCAAAACCCAGGGAATACATTGGATTCCCCAACTTTGACTTAAGCCTCTTGGGGTTCCAGGTCTTCTTGATGTGTGAGATTCTATTCATTAATGTAAGGAAGACCTTTGTGAGTAGGATGGAGCTTTCAATCAATAAATTACCTAGAGGCCATGTCCTTTGGATCAGACAATGAGAGACGACCCTCTGCTATGGTTCAGGCTTACACACCATGATTGTTTCCTATTCCCTGAATGAAACTATTCAAGATATGAGTATTTTCATCTACATTTATTCTGTATTGATTTTATTTTCTATTTTATAATTAAATGTGATTTACCTATTCCTCCTCCATCCAACCCCTTCTGTGACCTCTCTTACTTCTTCTCAAATTATTTTGTATATATACTGCTGAGACCATTTAGTGTTGTTTGCATTCATTTTTACAGGGCTGACTACTGAGTTGAGTTCTCTAATTATAGGGCTCATACCTGGGGAAGACTAATTCTCTCTCTCAGACTTTCTATCTTAGCAGTGGTTTATTGACTACAGCACTTTGTATATGGGTGGGGCCCTGTGAGAGTTCCAGCTTCCATATTAACATGTCTGTTGGTGTTGTCCTTGTTCAGTTCTTGTTTAGGAAGCCATATTGTTGAGGTATCATGGGTGTAGTTACCCTATCAATTGTAGGAGACACAAACACAAAGACTTCCTGTTTCTTTTATTTGTTACAATTTGCTATTTGTTACAATCTTTTTCCTCCTTCTTCTGTGATGTTCCCTGAAACTGGTTTGGTAATTGTGTTGCAGATATATCAGTTGGGGCTTAGTATACCCCACAATCAGTTTGCTCTTTGTGTTTTGAGCAGTTGTGGCTTTCCGTAATAGTCTCCATCTGCTACAAGGAGAAACTTCTCTAATGAGGGATGATAGCTACACTATCCTGTGAGAGCAAGTATTTAGAACAAAGTTAAGAAATACACTGGTTTAGTAAGCTGGTCGTCATAGAGTATCCTCTAAAATGTATTTTGTCTTTTTTGTTTCCTAAGTTTTATTTCTTGATTTTCTTTCCAAGTGGCCTGACTTGCAGAAGGGTACTTTAGTATTCCATAAGATGAAATTGATTCCCATAGGGGTCCTATCTTTGCCTCCCATCTCTGGTTTATGCCCATAGCACTTACCAGTCTAAGTAAATGATGGCAGACTTTCAGAGTTATGCCCTTTAATTCTTCATAAATCATCCCTGAAGTGTAGAAAGGTATATCTTCCCTTTATTTGCTCCCAGGTGCACTATATTTGACAGATATTTTTCTCCATTTGTATTTTACATTTACAGCTTTTATTTAATGGATGAACCTATAATTTTTGATTCTGTGTTTTGGTAGAGTTTCAGGTTGAGTGTGAAGAGTGAAATGATTACTTTTCTGCAGCTAATTATTGCAACATGTCTTTTTCATCAATTTTTCAAAAGCTGAAAAAAATATGGTGTGTGAATTTTAGTTGCTTTTCTTTTACTTTATTTCCATATCAAATATGTGGAATTTTTCCTGCATAACTTGGGCTTATCAATGTCACAAAAAATTGCAGAAGGTGGAGGAGCTGAAAATGGATAAGGACACACAGGAATCCATAATGCTATTTGTCACTAATTTTTACATATTTATAAATTTCTAAAGTAAAGAAATAGGTATCTGTCAACTTTGAACTTTAAAAAAACATTGCCCAAGTTTGTATTTCAGACATTTTATTTTTAATTATTGCTTTCATTGATTTGGAATTTTTTGTGGCATTGCATGAACATATATTTTATCTACTAAGGAGATACCTAAATGTTCTCATTCTTTTCTTTACACATTTCTTCTGGTGTCTTTCATTCCTCTGACAGAGTTAGGTTGTTACTCTTAAGGTGTTCTAACACCACTGATAAAATTTGGTTTTGGGTAATTTACATCATTTTGGCTGTCTATTTGTTTATATTGCACAGCAATCTTCTTGGAGTTTTGCAGTTAATGATTTTAATACTAACCAAAGCTAATATTCTTCCTTACATAAAATTATATTCAGTGAGGTAACACAAGCTCAGAAAGATAAATGCCACAAATATAGACTTTGACTTTGAATTTTTATTTTATTTTTTAATAAATCAAAAATATTTTAAAATATACACTCCAAGAATGCTTTCAAATATACAGAGATGGGCAGAGTAATCCTTTAACATTTGTTATTTACTTTTTCTTAATTTTATTGTTTCTAGATTCTAGTCTTTTTATTTATTAATTTATGTTTCCTACCTCTTTTTAGACTTCTCAGCGAAACATTTTGTTGGAATCATATAATTTCTCAAACTGGAAAGCTAAACTTTCATCTCCATACAAGGAAGTTCTAAATTAATAAAAATAGTCATTTATTTTCCTCTGGGCATTGTGGTTATCCCATAGGCATGATGCATGCCTTTCTGTTATTTTATTGGTAGTGTAGTTTTTTACCTAATATTTTTATTAATTATTTGAGAATTTCATAAAACACATTCCAATCATACCCACTTCCTATTCTTTCCAGGTCCACCCTCCCACCCCTGTGCTTCCCCCCAAAACAATAACTAACCAACTAACAAACAAAAGAAACAGAAATCATTTAAAAAGCAGTCCAATCTGTGTGGTGGGAGCATGGATCATGGACATCTACGTGACTTCCAGGGACAGGAAGGATCAGGGACATCAACATGGATTCCTGCAGTAGCACAGATCACAGACATCATATGGCCTCTAGGGTCAGCTTGAACCATGGGCATCAACATGGTTTTCAGCAGATGCTTATATCAGAGACATGCATGTGGCATCTGGAAGCTGCAAGGATCATGGACAGCAACATGGTCTCCAGCAGTAATAGGGATCAGTAATAGTGATCATGTTCATCAACATGGTTTCTGGTGGGAGCATGGATCACAGAAGTCTTTCAAGAAGATCTACTTCAGAAAATAAAACATTTCTTAGTTCCTATATCTTGCTAGTGCTCAGAATCAGGGTGATATTGGGGAATTACCTTTGTGAGTTCCAGACAGCTACATGCCACCTTGTAATGGAACATTTAATCTTTTAATCCAGTAGCATGCTGTAGGAAAGGATCACATGAAAGGCCTGTGTAATAGTTAGGAAGGAATCGTATCCAAAAGCCTATATGAAGGGATTACATTCAAAGGCCTGTGTGATCTGATGAAATACAGAAAGAATATTAATCAGACTAATCCTGTCCTCTGTGCTAATGTTAGGTGAAAGGGATTTCTGTAGTACCTTTAATCCCAGTACTCAGGAAGCAGACAGCAGAGCTCAGTAGAGAGAAACAGGGAGTAGAAGCAGAGTGTGGAATAGAAGTGAGGTGGAAGCAGATAGGAAGCAGACAAGAGGCAGAGCTCTGAGAGAGAAACAAGAAAGTCAGTTCAGTCAAGCAGTCTGAGTGAGGTCAGCTTACAGACAGTTCAGTTCAGAAGGAGAAACCAAAAAGAGCAAAGCCAATCCAGAATAAGCTAAGAGAGAAAGCAGAGAGTCAGAAGCAGACAATTTACTATTTACAGTTCCGAGTTCAGAACTTGTCAGAGTGATTTCAGTCAGCAGTAAGTCTCAGAGGCTGAAACATTTTAGGTCTGTAGATAAGATTGTACAGAGGCTAAAGCCTTCTAGGTCTGGGCTTGCAACTGGAAGATTAGATTATATGGAGGCTGAAGCCTTTCTAGGTCTAGGTTTAAGATTAGATTTTATGGCAACTGAAACCTTTCTAGGACTGGAGATTAAATTAGTAAAAAATAAAGTGTCCTCTGCCATAAACCCACAAGAATAGCTGATAAAATCAATGCATACACTATGGCTACACCACTTTACCCTCAGCACCAGCTGCCTGGCCAGCACCCCAGGCCCAACTATCATGCTCACAGCCCACAAGCAATGCCACACCCTGTGCTTTCCTCCCCTCATAGAGCAAGAAACCTGAGCAGCAGCAGCTTTATGCTGAGGTCCAGGCCCAGTATTGGCCAGAGCCTCCTGGTGGCCCACAGAGTGGACCCATTTGTTAAGGAAGGACATGCTGCCTCAACTGCTTTGGCTGCTCTCTCATACCTCTCATCTCTGCATTTCTAGTACAGCTTCTCTTAGCCACCCTTGCTGCTCCACTCCGACATCTTGTCTGTAGAGGAACACTTGGAATTTTTATGTTAAGAAAAGCTTTTTGGTTTAACTGACTAGTCACTAGAGGTTCATGTTCCCACCCTGTTATGGTTTATGAGTTGGATTTGGAATGCTTGATGCAGGTGGCTATAATTTGGTTGGGTGCAGTAGTTCTGGCACCTGCAGTTTGTCTTAGAGATTGTGTGCATGGGTTTACAGGAACTTTTGGCTTAGGGCATAAAAGGTCTGAAGCCCTGAGTGTAGGGGTGGGTGTTGGTTGGTGGTTCCTTGGGTTGCTGTTGTTAGTTAGTGTGAGAACAAAGCTTGGAGAGATTCTCACCTAGGACAGCCTGAAAGGAGGCTGTGAAGATTTCTACCTTTCTCTTTCTGTATTAAGGCTACTTGTAAAAGTGGTGAAGATTTCTCTTTCCTTTTTCCTTCCCTAAATTGAGGGTAGAAGATTGTAGCTTTTACTTGTCTGTAGTACAGACAAATGTACTGCTATACTTGTCTCCTCTTCCAGATTGTTTACTCCTTGCCTCAGGTCCTTGGGCTGAGTTTTGGGGTGAGGCAGCCCTTCAGTGGCCTCAGCCTCCCAGCAGCTGAGAAGTGGCCCTAATTATCCACAACATGTTCCTTTGTCTAGGTCACAATCCCATATCTGTCACCACAGAGACTCTAGCTCTGCATTGCACCATCTGCCCTGCTCTGTTCCACTATCTTTCCCCTCTCTATTCACAGCCATTCTACTTCCCAAACCTGTCACCATCACTGCCTCCCTCCAATCACCTTTAATTCTTAATTTTCCTCTCTGGATCCAATACCAGCATAGCTTATATGGGTCCATGAATGAGTGAAGAGCCAGAGACAACTGGATTGGAGGCAGCAGGGAAGGATGGGAAGGGGGGTGGGTGGTAGGTGGGTGGGGAGGGTGTGGCAGGTAGGGGGGCAAGGGTGTTGGCAGGAGCCCTGTCAACTTTGCCTACCGCCCCCTCCACCCCTGTGCCATCTTGAGTCCTCCTCCCAAAATCTTTTTTAGTGCTTTTCAGAATTGTGTAACTTGGATTTTGATTTCCTATGTCTAAGAATTGTTAAGAAAGTTGTAACCTGGCCATGGTGGCTCACACCTTTACTCCCAGCACTCGAGAGACAGATCTCTGAGTGTGAGGACTGTCTGACCTACAGAGTGAGTTCCAGGACACCCAAGGCTATATAGAGAAATGCTGTCTCGAAAAAAAAAAAAGGAGAAGAAATTGATTTGAGTTTCTCACAATTTAATTTGATGGTGGCTACAGCCTTGCCGTAAATCACCTTTATTATGTGTATGTATGTCTCTTATATTCCAAATCTATTATAGGCTTTTATCATGAAGTAGTATTGGATATTGTCAAAATCCTTTTCTGGATCAAATGACATGATCATGTGTTTTTTTTTTTTTTTCTTTCAGTTTGCTTACATCATGTATTGCAGTTACTGATTTTCGTATATTGGATCATTTCTGCATCTCTGGGATGAAGCCTACTTGATCATGGTGGATGATCTTTTTGATATGTTCTTAGATTCAGTTTTCAAGTACTTTATTGAGTATTTTTACAACTATGTGCTGAAGGAAAATTTTTCTGTAATTCTTTTTCTTTGTTGAATCTTTGTGTGGTTTGAGTATCAGGGTGACTGTAGCCTCATAGAATGAGTTTGCCAGTGTTCCTTCTGTTTCTATTTTGTGGAATAACTTGAAGAATTTTGGTGTTAACTCTTCTTTGAATGTCTGATAGAATTCTGAGCTAAAAACCATCTGGCCCTGGGCTTTTTTTTTTTTGGGAGGGGGGAGGCATTTAATGACCTCTTCTATTTCTTTGGTGGTTAAAGATCTGTTTAAGTTGTTTATCTGGTCTTGATTCAATTTTGGTAGCTAGTATTTATTGAGAAAATCATCCATTTCTTTTAGATTTTCCAATTTTGTGGAGTACAGGTTTTTAAAGAATGATCTAATGATTCTTTGGCTTTCCTCAGTGTCTATAGGTATATCCCCTTTTCATTTTTGATTTTGTTGGTTTGGATATTCTCTCTCTGTTTTTCAGTTAGACTAGGGGTTTGTCTATCTTGTTGATTTTTTCAAAGAACCAGTCCTTTGCTTCATTGATTCTTTGAATTGTTCTCTTTGTTTCCAATTTATTGATTTCAGCCCTCAGTTTGATTATTGCTTGCCGACTAACTTCTCATGGGTGTGCTTGCTTCTTTTTGTTCTAGGGCTTTGCTCGTATGTGATGTCTCCACTTTTTTCTGGTAGGTACTTTGTGTGTGGATGAAATGTTCTGTAGTTATCTGGTAGGTCAATTTGGTTTATAACATGTCAGCTCCAATATTTCTCTGTTTAGTTTTTGTCTGGATAATCTGTCCATTGGTGAGAGTAGGTTATTGAGGTCTCCCACTATCAATGTGTGAGGGTCAGTATGTGAATTAAGCTTTCATAGTAGTGTTTCTTTTATAAACTTGGGTGCCATTGTGTTTGGTACATAGATGTTAAGAATTGAAATGTCATCTTGGTGGATTTTTCCTTTGATGTGTATGCAGTGTTTTCCCCATCTCTTTCAATTAGCTTTGTTTTGAAGTCTATTTTGTTAGATATTAAAATGGCTACCCTGGCTTGCTTATGTCCATTTACTTAGAATACTTTTTCCAATCCTTTACCCCGTGGTAGTGTAAGGTGTGTCTCTTGGGTAGATCTTGTTTTCATATCCATTTTGTTACTTATGTCTTTTTATGGGAAATTCAAGCCATTGATTTTGAGAGCTATTACTGACCAATGATTGTTGATTCCTGTTATTTTGTTGTTGTTGGTGGTAGTGGTGGTGCTGGTGGTGGTGTGTGTGTGTTTGTGTGGGTGTGTACACATGCTTTCCTTCCTCTACTTTTGCTAGTGTGAGATTATTCATTTCCTGTATTTTCATGGGTGTAATTAACTTCCTTAAATTGGAGTTTTTCTTTCAGTACCTTCTGTATGGCTGGATTTGTACATAGATAGTATTTAAATTTGGCTTTGTCATGGAATATCTTGTTTCCCAATCTATGATGCTTGAAAGTTTTGCTGGGTATAGTAACCTAGACTGGTGTCTGTGGTTTCTTAAGGTTTATAGCATATCTGTCTAGGCTCTTTATAAGATACTCAATCATTTTTCCTTATAGCTTTTAATATCTTTTTTTTTTGTATGTTTAGTATTTTGATTATCATGTGTGAAAGGAACTTTTTTTCAGGTCCAATCTATTTGGTGTTCTATATGTGTCTTGTACTTTTAGAGGCTTTTTAGATTAAACTTTTTTCTTTAGCTGGATGGTGATGATGTATGCCTTTAATCCCAGCACTTGGGAGGTAGACGTAGGAGGATCTCTGAGTTTGAGGCCAACATGGTCTACAAAACAAGTTATAGGACGGCAGAGCTACGCGGAGAAACCTTATCTCAAAAAGAAACAAACAAACCAAAAGGAAAGAAGGAAAGAGAGAGAGAGAGAGAGAGAGAGAGAGAGAGAGAGAGAGAGAGAGAAGAAAGAAAGAAAGAAAGAAAGAAAGAAAGAAAGAAAGAAAGAAAGAAAGAAAGAAGAAAGAGAAAAGAGTTTTTTTCTATGATTTTGTTGAAAATATTTTGTGGATCTTTGAGCTAGATTTCTTCTCATTCCTCTATTCCCATTATACTTCGGTTTGGTCTTTTCATAGTGTCCCTGATTTCCTGGATGTATTGTGTCAAGAGCTTTTTAGATTTAACATTTTATTTGTCTGATGTTTCTATGTCTTCTACTGTATCTTCTATTGAGCATACAATGCCTGAGGTTCTCTCTTCCATCTATTGTATTGTGTTGTTGAAGCTTGTATATGTAGTTCCTGTAGAATTCCTAAATTTTTTATTTCCAGAATTTCCTCAGTTTGGATTTTCTGTCTTGATTCTATTTCCATTTTAATGTTTTGAACAGTTTTATTAATTTCCTTCCACTGTGTGTTTTCTGGGATTTCTTTAAAGGATTATTAATTTCCTCTCTACGGACCTTTATCATCATTGTAAGGCAGTTTTCAGGTCTTTTTCTTGTTTTTCAGCTATGTTGAAATACTTATGGATTGCAGGGTAGGCTAGCTGGGCTCTAGTGGAGACTTATTGCCCTGGCTGTTATTGATTGTGTTTTTACACTGACATTGAAGCATCTGGGTTTGGGATGATTATGCACCAGGTGCTGTTTCTGGATTTGTCTTTGTTTGATGGATGTTTTGTTCCTTAGTTTCTGTTTCCTCTTTGGATTTTCAGTGAGTGTAATGACTGCGTGTTGCCTATTCTCCTAGCCTGCTCAGTTGGTGTGTTCCCAGGGAATGCCTGCTGGTGTTGGAGAATACTTAAATGACTTGGGGGAAAGAAGGCTGAGGAAGAAGATCTTTATGATTCTTTGGGGATGGATGGGCTAAGAGAGGAAAATGATATCACACCAAGTTTTCTATCACAAAGCTGGGGATGAGACTGGGGTGGGAGATTAGATTTGGAGGAGTAGACAGAGAGATATGGATCCACTTTCTGCCTACTAATAGCCCTGGGAAGAGTGGCCCTTAGGTTAGCAGGAGTTGCCTGCTTGGGCTGGGGTTTGGGCAAAGCAACAAGTGGGGTATGAGAGCTTATATCTGTGTGATACAGTAGAGATGGGAACAGGTGGCAGGTAAGGCTGCCATGGATATTCTGCTGCAGAGCTTGTGATGAGACTGGGGAATGGAACTGGGGGGAAGAGAGGGAGAATAGAAGATCTTCAGGCAGCCTACCTGGTTTTCTGGCAGGAATGACCTGTGGGTTAGCAGGGGGCATCTGCTAGAGTGGGGGGTTGGGATCAAACAAGGAGAGAGAAGGAGGTCAGGAGGGGATCCACAGGAGGAGTGGCTGCAGGTAAGTAGTAGTGGGCTGCAGCAGGTGTTCTGTTGTGATGCTAGAGATGAGACTGCAGGATTGGATTTGGGGATGGGGGTGGAGAAGGTCTTCATTTGGCTTACCTGTTACCCTAACCTGCTCAGTTGGTGTGCTCCCAGTGATTGCCAGCTGGTGTTGGAGGTTGAAGTAAAGGGATGAGTTGGAGGAAGTAATGCTGGGAGAGAAGATCTTTTTGATCTGTTGGGGATGGAATCAGAAAGGAAAGGAGAACCCCAGCAGGTTGTCTGCTACAGTGCTGGGAGTGAGACTCCTGACTTTGACAGTTTAGATGTCTGTGTTTAAGTCTGAACAAGAGTCAATAGTGTCCAGGAAGCAAGAAAGGGGTGATGAGGAAAAGACAACCTTAAATGGAGCATTGTTAAACACAAGTGATATGAGAGGGGAAGGAGTGAAGATACTCAGGGTAGAAAGGTTTGAATGGGATTGAGAACTGGGATGTGGGGGGCAATAGGGAAAATAGGGAAAAACTGCAGATGTAGAAAACACATAGAAAGGAATTACTTTATAAGATAATGAAAAATGTAATTCATAAAAAATGTGTTTGAATGGAAGTTCAGCGCATCAGTAAATAATGCTGCTCCCAGAAGCCAAAGATTGCTGCCTGAGAATCCCAGTGCTACGTGTGAAATAACTCCCTATTAGTCATTGGTCAGGAAGGGCTCAGAAGCTCTTCAAACAATACAGGTTATTCCAATGACTCTTGGTTTCTTAATAGCAGTGAATATCAAGATCCTGCTTTTGAAGATATTACATAATTTGGTTACAGGGCATGTAGAAACCTAGCTGGAATTGATCTGGAAACTTCTTTGCTGCTAATGTTCATAGTACCAGAATGTGCTATGCAGACTGCCAGGAAGGAAAAGTCACCAGTGGTCTCACCTAACTATGGACCCTCCTTGCTATAATACCTAGCAAGTAAAATGTGCTCACTGGTACAATACTGGAACGACTGGGGAGTAACCAATCACGTTATGATTGGGTTAGAGGACTGCCCTGTTAGGGGAATACACACTTTACACTGCAAACCTGGTTAAAAACCAGTTTCTGGTAGGTCACAAGTAGTGGGGTGGAACCAAGTATTGAGTGAACATGGTGTCAAACTAGCTTCCAATATATTTTGTTTTCATACCAATATACTGGACATACTTGCAGCTTTGATCAGACAAGTTTTTGGTTTCCTTCCTTCTCCACTATATAATGTCCAGTAGAGAGATCTTAACTGGTTGAAGGGCTGATAATAAATAATAAGTGCTGAAAGAATATGATCACCATACATTGTATACATGTCTGAAATTGGTTTTACAATACTATGCATATGCTACACTAAAAATACTGAATTTTGCACATGGGCAAAATTTATGCTAGGTGAACTATTAAACAATAAAAATTTTACTTAAAAAAGACTGTCTTGGATATTTTAATCCACTCACTCTTTTTCTATAAAGCTTGGAACCATTATGTTAACTTCTATGACAATCATTTTAGTGTTTGATTTAAATAGAATTAAAGTTCCTTACAGGTCTAAGTTAGTATTCTCCTCACAGTGAGACTCTGTCGTTTTGCTCAGATTCCCTTGGCTTTTCTGCTACCCCATATGGAAGAATATATTTTGTTCATAGGAGAATGACGAAGGAACAGGAAAAATGAGGTGCAATTATGGAATAATCATATAATTAACCTTAAGTTATAAATATTTGATCTTATATTTTTTTCTCTTTGGGTCTGTTTTCAGCAGAAGAGTTGTGTAAGGCTACTTTGAGATGTTAAAGAAGCTCAAAGTCCAATTAGCTATCTACTAAAACTAGGTTCTAATATATACCCTAAGCTGTAGCAATTTGCATGTCATATATGGTTTAGCAGGGAAATTACTTAAAAATGAACTTCTGAACCCTAACTGAAGTGATGAATGTTAGTATGCAAGCTCAGGTGTGAATAGATACAACATTTATTTAAATGTAATTATACTGGAGTCTGAGTTTTTGTATCATTTTAAGCTTTTCATTACCACCACATTTTAGGTCCTCCTTTTTCCTTGATGAAGGTAACAGAAAAAAACCTAGGAAGTTTCTGTGCTCCAAAAAGCATGCGAAACATACTTGATTGACAATTCTTCAGAACTGTTCCAGGCTGCTTCCTGTTTCCACAAACACAGCAAAGAATTTGATTCACAGGAAACTCTACTTGCTGTGATGGATTTTATTGTATTGTTCTCAAACACATGTGAGAAAACAGTTTCTCAGGATGAACTTCTTTGGATATATAAAATTAATGTTGGTTAAAAGCAAATATGTACAGTAATAAGGAAGTTATGGTAGAACCATGGGTATTATACTTTGAAGGAAAATATGGAGAGATTTATGAGAGACACATGCAGTGATACAGCTGAGACCTTTTTACACTTTCTCTGCTCATTTAATGTCTAGAATATCCTCAACTGTTTACTCTCTTAACCCATGGCATCTAGATGCTCTGTGCCACATAGGATTACTAACTCACAAAGCTAGTAAATAAAGGGAGACAAGCACTTTGGATGCTTTCTAACCACTTCCTCCTCCTCCTCCTGCTCCTCCTGCTCCTCCTGCTCCTCCTGCTCCTCCTGTTCCTGCTCCTCCTGGTCCTCCTCCTCCTGCTCCTCCTCCTCCTGCTCCTCCTCCTCCTCTTGCGGGGGTCTGAGTCCAGCTCTAGCCCCTGCAATGAGTTCTTCCGCTTCCACAAAGGAGGGCAAACAATCGAAACTAGTGATGAGTGAGCTCAGTATCTCACTCTTCTATGGGACCCTTAACTGGCAAGCTTAATGCTCCTTAGCCTGGCGGGCGGACCTCCAAAGAAGCACGAGACATTCCAGGTCACTGCAAAACGCACAAGGCTTTATTGCTAACTGGGGCCCATCTCGGTCTCACACAGGTCAAGCTCGGCGCGTGGCGAGCTTGGAGCCAGCCGGTGAGAGCCGCGGGCTCGGGCGGCGAGCTTGGCAAGAGAGAGAACCCTCCATCCTCAGGGTTTTTATCTGAGTCCAGGGGCCAGGGCCTGGGGACAGGGCTTGTGCAACTCTGATTGGTTCAGAGCTCCTCAAACCTGTGTCCCTCAACCTCTTTGGTCAGGTGTTCGCGCCCGCGAGAACCAGAGTGGGTGGTCAATTGGTGCCCTTGAGCCCGGGTGGCGCCTGGTTTGTCGGAGAAGGAAGAATTCCTGCTGATAGGTGGTGGGGAGGGGCTGTTTCTGGAAGGCATCCCCCCTTCCTCTACATGACTGCTAGCACTCAGGTGAATTTTCTCTGTACGTGACTACTAGCACTCAGGTGAATATCTGGGTTTTATATTTCTTAAATCCTTGCAAGAAACCTGGGTTGCTTTATTGCAATTACTTCTGAAAAGCATGGCTATGTTTCATTCCAGCCCACAATAGCCAGCTCAGGGACTAATTTTGATATTACTATTAGGCTTATGTAGATCTTATTATTGATGAGAGAACATATGTCACCTTACAGTAAAGACAAGAAAGGGGCAAGGCAGTTAAGGAATTCCAGTTCCCGACAGTGGATGCCCAGGAACCTTGTCAAGCTGAAGCTTCCACAGTCTGGGTAACCTGGATCACAACATCCCCCTCCTCCTCCCCCTTCTTCCTTCTTCTTCTTCTTCTTCTTCTTCTTCTTCTTCTTCTTCTTCTTCTTCTTCTTCTTCTTCTTCTTCTTCTTCTTCTTCTTTTCTTCTTCTTCTTCTTTTTGTTGACAGGGTTTTTCTGTGTAGCCCTGACTGTTCTGGAACTCACTCTGTAGAACAGGTTGGCCTTGATCTCACAGAAATCCCCTGTTTCTGCCTCCTAAGTACTGGGAGTGTGTGTACATGCACCACCACTACCCAGTTTTCCTCTGCTATTTTTTAAAAATTTGTCATTTTTATAATTACATCATTTCCCCCTTTCTTTCCTCCCTCCAAAATCCTCCCATGTACCCATTGTTATCTTTCAAATTTATGACATCATGTTTTTTGTCACACACACACCTAAATATATAAATACAACTTGCTCAGACTCTATAATGCTATTTTTGTGTGTCTCTAGCAGCTGGATTAAGTTAAGCATCTACATTTCCTTTACTTTTTCCTCATCTAGCAGTATCAAAATGAGTTATGGAAAGTCTTATACTGTTGATCTGATCTTTAATTTTTGTTTTGCTTTGTTTTTTGTTGTTGCTGTTCGTTTGTTTTGTTTTTCCACACAGGGTTTCTCTGTTTTAACTCTTGTTGTCCTGGAACTCAGATTGTAGACCAGGCTGGCCTTGAACTCACAGAGACCCACCTACCTCTACCTCCGGAGTACTGGGATTAAAGGTGTGCACCACCACCACCCAGCTTGTTCATCTGATCTTTTCAGGCTTTCATTCTCTTCACTTAGGCCAGAGAATCCTCATATGAATTTTGCCACTATTTGGTGCTTTATTTTGTATTTGACTTTTACTTTTCAAAACTTGGTGGAGGTTAATTCTAATTATAAACCATAGGGAGATTTTTCCTTATGGTTGATAAAAGTGAAGATTCCTGATTAATAGCCAAGACTGACATTATAGGAATTAAAATAATTAAGATAATAATTAAGATCTTAATTATAATTGATAATTATTATGAATGATAGCTGAGGAAGATGAGAAATATATTTTCATGCTAGTGATAAATGGAATAAGAATGATTTCTAAATTAGTGACCGTAAATACTATATCCAGCCATTATAGCTACATTGTTAAATGATGCTAGAGCTTAACTACATAATTTCTAAATTCTTTGCATTTTATATTTACAATACTGTAGCACTCAAAAGGAAATCTCTTCCCTGCTTTGGAAAGAAATCAAAGCTTTCACATCAGGCATTCAAAACTCAAAAGCCTACAATGAGAGTCCACATCACTACAGTGAGAAAATGTCACAAAAAGCGATCAGCAACATCAAATGTCCCTGGGATGCATTCTTTCTCATTATTTTATTTCTACAAAACAATTTATAAGACAAAATTCAGTGATTTCAAAGAAAGATTTGACGAGCTTGATGATGAACTAAGAGATGAACTTATGTCTTCAGAATATTATTTCCTTTGTACAATTTGTACTACTTGACTAAGGTATGGAAATCAACATGCATTGAATCAACATGTATTACGTATGCCATGAATGTTGGTTTTTCAAATGATTCCTGTTCACTTCATGAAAACAGTAAATTTATAGTAGAAAAATAAAATAACAAACAGATTTTAGAATCAAAAGCACATCCATCTGTGAACCATGACCCTTTGTGCTTTCTTTTGGAGAAAAATTGACATAAGTACACTTAATTACTTGCAAAATCTTAAACTATACCAATAGAAAGTTGTTCTGATAGTTTTATAAAGGGCGAAACCCTGGAAAAATAAAACACCAGTATATAATGCTGTACTAAAATATAGGAAGGCATGTAAGATTTCAGTCACCAAGTTTTCTGTTTCAAATAAGGTCATTATTAATTCATATTCTGTCTCTGCTGTGTTTGGAGAAAAGTACACAAACAAGAGGAGTCTTCGTTTCCAACTGCTCTACTGCCAGACTCCGAATGCAATGAAACCAAAGGAAGCACATTACAAATTTTATTCAAAGGAAACTTGAGATACTACAGCCATTATGCACATATTTCTTAAATAAAAAATGAGTTGTATGCAAGCAGTCTTGACACGGCCTGCAAAGCCTCACCACACAAAGCACTAGCTCAGTAGATTGTCAAGAGAACTCCTGAGATAAACAAAACCCAAATCAAACTGCTCCCTTCCTGTCTGTTTAGCTCAACTTCATCTTAACATAAGAAAAATGCTCTTTTACTCTGTAAGAAAGGCCCTGAGTACCTCTACATGGCATTGGGATGGTGCCTTCAGATTTACAAATAAGTTGAAAAAAAAAACTGTGACGTGATACATATATTGTACATAAAAGATACACGATTAATGATACACTGGCAGTTTTAAAAATGAATAAATTTTCTTTTGTGTATGAACTCCTAACTCAGATTTCAGAAAGGTTTTGACGTAATTGTGGCTGTTAAAAGCAAATATCTGGAATTCGTACCTCATAAATATACACAATTACTATGTATCAAGTAAAATCATTCAAACAAACAAACAACACCCCTGCTAACATTAACATTTACTTTAAAGAACTGTGTTAATTAGCAATCAGTATTTGTTTAAAATGTTTCTTTTAGTCTGAAGACACTTGTCACTAATAACATCTGAAGCTGTTTGAACTAGTTCTCCATTCTCTGTCTGTTCTCCTATCTCAAGCCAGCGTTGTTAAGTTACTTAATTGAAATATAAGTTTGATTTATTTGAAAGATTGAGTATCAGTTGGAATGCACACACACGCACACACAGACACACATGGTGTTACATATATAATAGTATACGTATTATATAATATACATTAGGTATTATATATTATATGTTTATATATATATATCTGTGTGTATGTATGTATACACACACACACACACATATATATATATATTTTAAAATACTGTTCCAATCTTTCTTATTTTGTACTCCTTGTCTCTTAAAACAGTGAGTTTTCTGTGAGGTTGTTTCTCCTAGGAATGTCAGAAGCTACATCCAGAAAGTTTCAACAAGAGGATGGTCTAAACTGAACTGGACAAAGATGACAACAGTAATAAATATGCTAAGGCATACTGGGAAAATCCCATAATGCTTCAGTCATACACCAGGAGCTATAAACTACCAAGGCTGCTGCAAGTGGGAGAAACAGTCTTCCCCAGGGAAGAACATATCAGTTGGTTATCCAATAACAAGAAATGTTTTTTTAATGTTAAACTCATTACCTAGATTCATTCTGCATCAATTTTCAGGCCCATCATGGTTCCTATCTAAAATACTATTTTATCATGTACAACTTTAGATGACTAAGATCAATTTAAGAATTGTTCAATATTGTATTTTCATTCTGGAGCTTAGAAGTTTATAATCTCTTGGGAAAAGGAAAAAACACCTGGCCTGTGCTTATACATTTTATGGTGAGTTTGTCTTAACTTGTTCTATATTTCCCAGTTCATGTTTGGTCATCTTTTAGATGACCAGTGGTTTTTAAAAAGAGAATATTGTTGCCAAGTTAAGTTGAAAAACAATGCTTTCTCTAATTACTCTAAGCAATTAATGATGTATGCTCTTCTATTCCAAGGCTATAACAATTTTATGAAAGGCTATTAAAACTTTATGAAAGATAAACATATTCAGCTTATCTGATATATCCTTTATGCTTTGTATAACATCTATTAACCAACATAACATCTTGTTTTTGATTAATTAAAAATACTGGAGCATATCTTCTTAGATGCTAAAACAATAATTGTATGCCTAAAGATAAATTGTATATAGTTAAAAATCCAGAAAATGTGAACTTTACTTTTATTTTACTGATTGTTTCAAATATTTGCACTGTTTACCAAACTTTTTTCTCTTTTTGTTTAAATACTTCTTTCTGTAACCAGGGAGTACGGTTTGCAGAGATGTTTAGGTGGGTTTAAGTTTTTGCTGTACCTGTGTAAGTGCCTGAGTTCAGGTCCCTAATACATAAAATCTGAATATCATGGTAGATGTCTGTAAGCCAAGAACGAGGTGGACAGAGGTTGTCCCTAAGGTTGTTCATCCAATGTGGGTAAAACAGTAAACTCCACAGTCAGGAGCTTATTTATTTATTTTATTTTAACCAGCTGTTATGCTGGTTAAAAAATACAGTGAGGAATAGAGGAAAAATTCCAATGTCAATCTCAGGCCTATATGTGAGCATGTATAGCCAAGTGCACCACACACACAATCTACATATATAAACACATGTACAAAAAAACCAGAATGATGTCTATTTTTTTTTATAAAACTAATAAATGGGAGCTAACTAAGACCTACGCTAGAAGACAATGGAAAATGGGAAAGCAGCTCAGAATAGCTTCAATGTAGCTAACTGTTCTCTTATTCTATGGACTATTTATAGAGCTCATACTATGCTAACAGTTAACATAAATTAAACCTAGATCACAGAAAGTTTTATAGGCTGTTAGCGAAACTGTAGTTATCAATCTTTTCTCTAAATGAGACGTCAGAATGATTGAAACTGAACAGGGCTAATGTGTCTCCAGCTCTTCAGTAGTTGGTGAGTACAGAAGCAGAAAGGCTGCAGTGACTTTCATTTGTAGCTCAGTAGCTCTGCCAAATGTGTATTTTGCTGGGAAAATGGCGTTCTATTAAATGTTTTAGCTTCCCTGTGGGGTCTGTAACAATATTAACTCTCTTTTATTTTATTCAGGGACACAATTGCTTTGAGTTTGTCTTAAGTAGAGATAAGTTGTCCCTATGTCCTATACTCATTGGAAAACTACTCAGTTTTCTTTTTATTATTTTTCTCAGAATATTTAAAGACACTATATATTTTAACTGAATGATGTAACTATAGCAACTAACCACCCTTTGGTGTTTCCCCAAGTTACAATTGTCTAGGTTTTACATATTTCTTAAATTCAGAAGTCCTGGGTAGAATTGTGCTTCTGATGATGCCTTCTCTAATTTGCCAGCTTTAGAACTCTCATCTGTTTCCTGATTTACTCTAGATGATTATTTCCTACAAAAGTAGTCTGGTCTCATGATTGAACCCAGATGCTTCAAAGTTGAAATCATATTTTCCTTTCAAGCTCTTGAATATATTCTCAGGGCGTACAAGAGACAAGAAAATAGAAATTTATTGCTCTTCAGGCTTTCTTTTCACCTTTATTTACTCATTTTCTTTATCTTTCAATCAACTTTATTGAGAATGAGCATTGGAATATTGAAGGCTTGGGAGAAATTTATAGTGTGATTAAAAAGAGCTGTGTGATGGATGCAGGGTGTATGTAAGAGCAGGGATGGCACAGAAGAGAGGAGATTTTTACCAGTTATAAATGTGCTTCAGGAAGTTTTTCTGGCATTTGAAAAATACCTGATTGAAGTTGGCAGTTAAGAAAAAGAAAGCAGCAAGACAAGAAAACTTAAGAAAAAACCCCTGTCAAAATTTGTCAATACTCCTCCCCAATATTAAAAGAGATAAATTGGATGCAAAAAGGAAGTATTTGCAAACAGAGAGAATGCATGGGATAACGATGCATATATGTACATTATGTAATATGTATATTAATTAGCATGAATGAAAATAGATAAAAAATATCTTAGGCATCAGAATTTGGAAAGTGTGTTTGAAAGCTGGTGGTGTTGGAGCTCATGAAGCAGTTTCAATATGGGAGATTATTTCAGAATGTGAGATTAAGGTGTAAGATATATAAGGGAAAGTCTAGTAAATGGGTAAACCCATGCTCTATCATCTTTGTCCAACATTTAGTGCCTATATTTACCGTAAAATGGAATCAGACTAATTGTGATATATTCCTACACTTCACAAAACACTTCAATTTTTAAAATATCCACAGGTTTCTTCAAGCTTCCAAACAACAGAGAAGGGAAGCATTGGAGAAAGGTGCAGATGTTCCCAAATCAGAGAGATAGAGATCCAAGAACCAATGAACCACTCCAAACTAATTATGATTATGTTGGAAAGATACATTTAGAGGAAAGTGCCAAAGGCACACTTGGAGTTAAAGGGCTGAAAATATGGGCCAAGAACTCAGGAATGTGTGAGCTCTGAGCCAACACATACCAGATGGGAACCATAAGGCAACTTAGAGTTTCAGATATTTTCATGAAGGAGAGCTAGATTCCTAGATTTCATTTAATTCTGTTTATCTGCTCTATCCATTGAGACAAAGAGAAGAGGAATGATGACCATGACTTCCAGTTTTCTGTAGGTAAAAGTAGTCGAGTGAATGTCTCTAAACATGACCTTATAAACTACACATGCAGGACAATAAGAGCAGGCAAAACTATTCATAACCAATACACACAATAATTAGAGCATTGACACTATGGAAAATTTTTAAATTATGTTGAAATAAGTACATAGATCCAACACTTTTATACCCCAAACACATTACTGCATGGAGACCTAGTTAGAACCTTGGCAGAAATTAGAAAAAATAAAGAGAGATTAAAGAGAAATGAACACTGGTGGAACCTAGACACATTAAGAGTCAACACCTTGGTTGTAGAATTACTTCAGATAGGTCACAGACTTTACTGGCCACATCTCTGTCTGAGAGAAAGGTTTTTTTTGTTGTTGTTGTTCTAAATGATGAATGTGCATAGAAGTAGTGGTGGGAATTTCAGAAAGGCACTTATTGTGGGGTAGAGCAGAGAGACAGGGCAGTAAGCTTACTTTGGAGGATTTTTGGTAAAATGATGAAGCAAGTTAAGCATCCCACAAAAGGGATCTGGACAGATGGCTCAGGTGGTAAAGATATTTGCCCCATAAGCATAAGGATCCAATTTTGGATCCCCAGAACTCATGTAAAAGGACTGTCACTGCAATTTGTACCTGTGCTTTCAGACTCAGGAGTCAGAATCAGGGAATTCCTCACAGTTTGCTTGTCAGCCATTCTAGCTGAATTAGTGAGTTCCAGGTTCAGTGAGAGACACTTTTTTTTTTTTCTAAGGTAGATGTTGGGGAAGTTTATTTGTAGTTATGTTTAAAATGTTTTGATGCACTGTTGAGTGAAGGCTATCCTAGGGCTAGGTTGTTCTATATTGTTTGCAGTTGTTGGATTTCTATGGGGATGTCTAATTTCTTATGATCTGCATCTGGTATCAGTAGACTACCTAAGGTGTTCTGAATGAATAAAAACACCTGATCTGAGAGCTCCAGGTTCCACAGTTGATTGAGTCTGGTGCTGGCCAGGATGGTGGTTCTCTCTGCTGAAGTCTGCCAGAGTTTGCTGATATGAAAATGCCTCCTTGTTGTCCCTGATGACCCACCCGGTAGGCGTACAATTACAGGTAGAGAACTAAAGAGGAAGGTACTGGACATCCACATCTGTCCTCTACATGCATACATATTTATTTACACTCACACACACGCATATGTACATACCACAAACACACACACATATACACACATACACAGGCACCCCCCCACAGGCACACACAGGCACATGCATATGCACATGCACTCATACACAAAATATCCTACAGCAATAAAGATAAACAAAACCAGAGCAAATACCAGCCATTTCTAATTCCTGATCTACCCACAAAATATATGTATCCCTCCATGAAAGAAAGCTCACTACATACTTCAGATATTAACATTAACATAGGAAGGTGGTGATCTTAACCAAAAGTCTCAGTAAACAATCCAAACCTACAACACATGAGCCTAATACAATTTAGGAAAATATCAAAAGGACATAACTGAATATCACAAAAACTTGAATAAAAATCCAGACCATGTTGTTAAAAGAAGAAAAAGAAACATAAAAAAGGAAGCCAATAATAAAATATAAGAAACAGTACAATTACTGCCATGCTATACAAGCTTAATAGATAGATCTAAACATTTACAGATTAGAAGAACCATGTTATGCATACAAGGATCTTGACATGAGATTGACTATAGAATAGGGAACAAAAAACATGAGCTTAGAGCTCATCCACTCAGGAGAGCAGTAGACTGTAAAAGGAAAACTATCTTGTAAATGAAATTAAAGTACAATTAATCTCAGAATTCGTGAAAACTTCAAGGAAAATTCAGTTGGTTAAATTTTGATAAAGGTCAATGTGGAAAAACGGTAGGAAAATTAAAATCAAAAGTGATGCATAGGAATTCACAGAAGAGCACAAAGGACCAATGTGTTCAGAGTTGTGTTTGAAGAAGAAAATAGGCAATGAAGAATCAAAGAAAACTTTTATAAAAATAAGAGATTTAAATTTAATGTTAAAAGATCATAACATATCTGGAATAATAAATTTTAAAAAGTAACATATTAACTAGGCATGAGGCTGAGAGATAGCAAGTTTCAGGTCATCCTGGGTTCAATAGTAAGAGCATACCTCAAAGTACTAAAAACGATGGAGGCAGGGACAATTTGAGGCCTATTCTAACAGGCATGTTACACTTTTGTTATTCTTTCCTTTGGGCGTGTTGCACCATAGCAGCAGCAGCAGCAGCAACACAACAAAAACAACAACGAGATGCAATAAAACCAAAAGAAATTGCTTTTGCAAGATATAAAGAAAATGGACATCAAAGAAAAATCACATTAACAGATTTTGGTATTAAAGATAATCAAGAGGACAAAATTCAATCCCCACACATCAATGGCAATAGAGTGCACACAGTAAGCATTGCAATACAACGTTACAGAATTGCATAGCATAAATGGTCTTGATTACTTATGAATAAAGACTTTCAGGTTAGTTCATTGTGAACATTAAAGCCAGGCTTGACTAGAAAAATCATTGGGCATGAAAGACTGAAAACATCAGATAAAAATGTTATCTGGCAAATAAATAAAGGAACGATTTAATTCTGATGTTGGAAAGATACATTTCAGAGCAAAAATTATAAAATGATGACAAAGAAGGCTACTCAACAATATTGAATGACAAAATTCACAATGAAGACACAAGACACGGTAGTAATGGACACATGACAGATAATTTAGTATTCACCTTTAAAAATACTCATGGAATATTTTCTACAATGTATTTGTATATGTGTATCCATTTTTGTATAGATACATGTATGTACATATGGAGAACAGAGGTCAACCTTAGTTGTCAGTCTTCAGGAACCATCCATCCACTTTGATTTTCTAGAGAGGGTATCTTTTGTCCCAAACTCATAGAGTTAAGACTAGACACACTGAAGAGCAAGCTTCAGACATGTCTGTCACCATCTTCCAAGCATCAGGATTACAAGCACATGCCACCACACTGACATATATTTGTGGGTTCTGAGAATTGAAACTAAGGTCCTCATGCTTGCAGATCAAGCACTTTACTGACTGGAATATCCTTCCCCTCTCTAGCACATACTACATATTCACTACTAGCTCATATTTACTACAAAGTGAATAAAACCAGGTGCAAATAGTATATATAGGATACTGAGTTCTTATTTTTATTTATGTACTTTATTTCAAAGTGAATGCTTATTTTAAAAAAATAAATAAAAAAAGACAGGAAAAATAAAGGCAAAAACAATCCATGATGTGCACCATGAGTCAAGGAAATGTGAGGCTTAGAAGCTAGAGAAGAGAGGAAATGGTTTCTTCACTAGAGTCTTTGTCAGCTTGATTCACCAACACAATACATCAGGGATTAGAGACCAGAAACAGCAAAGCTTATTTCCTCATCTTTTAGGAGGCTGGAAGTCCATCACATTGGCATCAGTTTGGCTGGCTGCTGTTGAAGTCCCTCTTCCTGACTTTTGGATAGTGCCTTCTTGTGCCTTCTCACCATCTCTGTGTGCATGCGTTTGAAGAGACTCTCTTCTTACCTTATGTTTCTTATACAACTCCACTCCCATCATGGTGGATCCAGTCTCCTGACATCATTGAACTCTACCTATTTCTCAAAGATGCAGCTCCACATACTGTGTCAATGGGGACCAGGACTTTCCCATGCATATTTTAGGTGTATGTACATTCATTCCCCCTAAATATGTAACACATACATTGTGGTTATTTAAATGAAAATTGCCCCCATTGACTCACATGCATGAGTCTTCGGTCTTCAGTTTGTGGAACTGTTTAGGAAGGATTAGGAGGAATGGTCTTTTTGGAGGAGATGTGTCACTGCGATGGGCTTTGACATTTCAAAACATATGCCATTTCCAGTTAACATTCTCTGCCTTCTGATTGTAATCTCAACACATATGCTCTCAAATGCCGCTCCAGCGCCCTGTCTACCTGTCTGCTGCCATGTTTCCCTCCATGATGGTCATGGACTCTTCTACTCTCTTGAACCTACACCCCCAAATTAAATGCTTTCTCTTATAAGTTCCCTCAGTTCTTTTTTTTTTTTTGGTGTTTTTTTTCATGGCAATAGAAAAGCAATTATGACATATATGTGTATTTTAAATTATTAAAATGAAATCAGTGAGTATAAATAAAAATATTATAATGACTTATGACACAAATAATTGATCCAAGCTTGTACTAAACTGATCACACAGTTACACAGGAAAAGGAGTTATTCAGATAACTCTTTTAACATCTACATCAGCAAAAACACAAAAACAATAATAACACCAACAAAATGATAAAATTAAAAAAGATGACAAAACAATATAAGTAATCATACCCTTTATATTTTCCTTAATATATTTGATGCAGCTAATTATGTTGGTTAGAGAATTCTGAAATTATTTTATGTATTCCCCAAAGTATAAGAACCAATGTGAAAATATATTTGTGTTGTTGGGGACTGGAGCTCATATATGTGAAAAATGGAAATCTGTGGGCAAAGAAAAGCTTTTTAGGCTATACATGCATATACCTATATTTCATGTTGTTGTTCATTTCATGGGGTTGGAATCAATGACAAATCATTAATAATAAGATCAGTTATTTCATGAAACTTAGTTCAAAATAATTCTCCGCATTTAAAAAAGCCACTGTTTTTTTGAGAAATGGGAGATCCCAGGCTCAAAGCAGGAAAGATATACTGGGGACCTAGGATATTTTGATTTACAATTAAGTTTCAAGCCAATACTACTTCTCTGAGAAATAAAAGTGGTAACAAAACTGTTTGCATTAAAATAGAAGCTGGAGTTCACAAGAACAAATTTGGATAATTAGAAAATAAAAATATTGGCACTATGTTTTAAAAATCCGTTTTACTGATTGAAAAGAAACAAAAATTTAAGACCTTCTATAAATAAATTATGCTAACCACATATAACCCGAAATATGACACATTCTTTCTAATTATAAGAAATTAAAAAAAAAAACTATTTTATCATCTCCCTATTACTAAAATTGATAGTGAGTGCTTTGATTGCACTGTATACATTCTTTTAGGAACTTTTATGTTTTCTCTTGCTTGATTATTTTTGAGAGATTAGCTTCTTTTAATACATGGTAAAAGTTCATCAAATTAAGAAACCATCCTGAGGTCATGTGAAAGAAACGAGTTTTTAAGATAGGTCAAATTATCTCTAAAGTTTACATTTCTGATTATTGCTCTGCCATATGTTCAACTCAATATTTTTTAAGGACGTTCCAAGATATCAACTTTTTGGTTATTACCACAGTGTGAGTTAGGCATGTCATGGATTATGTATCACCTTTGTTGTACAAGTAAAGAAAACAAGGTTTAAATATCCTGATCAAATTAGAGAAAAAGCCAAGATTTAGATTTGTTTTGGGCCCAAGTTCACATTTTCCACAATGACACGGTGCCAGGAATATATTATCTTATGGAAACTTTGAAAAAATGAAATGGAATCCTATTCTGATAAATAAAGATTGTGTTTACATGAGTTTTTAGAAGAAAATGCTTGAAAGGCATTTAGAAATGACAGTAGGCAAAAGCATGGCTGTCAAGAAGCCCAAACTTAATTCTTTAGTTTGTGAATGTATGAGGTTGCATGGTAAAGATACCCTGAAACTGCGGAAGAAATTAAGGTTTACAGTCATTCTGTCTTGAAATAAGAAGTAGTTCTGTATTTTATCAGTAGGCTCAATAAACTGACGAGAGCACTAAGAAAATGGGAGGAAAGGAAAGGAAAGGCTGATGAGATGGCTCATCTGATAAAGCCACTTACTGCCAAACCTGAAGACCTGAGGTAGAACCCTGGAATTCATAGTGGAAGAAGAGAATCCATTCCTGAAAGTTGTCCTATGATTTCCACATGTCTAATGTGGTGCATACATGTGTGCACGCACACACACACACGCACACACACACAAAGAAATGAATGTTAAAGACATCAATGGTTGTGTGCACTCGTAATTCAAGTATGGTAGAGGCTGTTATTGTCAGATTCCTGCAGTCTACTTTACTTTGTGTTCTTCAGGCTATTAACAAATCTGGCTAAAAAGGTAAAAATAAAAATGGTGTATGGTGCATAAGAATGACACCTGAAGTTGTCTTCTGCCTCCTCATCACAAGTCCACACAAGTATACAGACACACATGCACATACAGAAACTCTGAAGTATGGGAATCCGAGGAGAGGGGGATGTCAGTGAAGACAGATGGGAGGATGGAAGGGAAGGAGGGAAACATGAGAAGATGTCTGGCCATCATTTCTGGAATGAGACTGTGAGTTAAGGATTGTGTGGCTCTGGTAACTAGAAAAGAAGGGAATGGTTTCTCCTCTTGAAGTTTCAGGATAGCAGCCCACCTACAACACTGACTACAGTAGACATAGAAGCCCAGAATTCTAATATGACCACAAATCCATGCTGTTTACACCCACAAGTTGTGTCATGTGTTACAATAACAAATCAAAATGATACTGAGACGAAGGCTTGTGTGGGTGAGAGAAGAAATGGTTTCTTTGTAATCAGTCCACAAGAGTTAGAAGTGGACAAAAATGCTGATGCCAACAACTCTGAGAAAGTTAAACCATGTTTGAGGTTAGCAGTTAGGATATCTGACTTTAGTATATCAAATATATCTAAGCTGGGTTCTATAACTTGGTCATAACTCTTCCTCAGTTTCAATAACTTTCTCATTTGCTCTCACGTCTCTTGGGGAAAAAAAATCAAAACCTTTATAAAGAAATATTATTGTGTTGAGAAAAGAGCAGAAGAGCAAAAATCCTGTTTAAATTAAAATAAATTGAGAGAAATCTTTTAAAAGGTGCATAGAAGAGCAAGGGGCTTCTTCTGATCTCATTTTTTTTTCTCAGTCCCTCTGACCTGCTGTGCCAATGAGGTCACAGAGAACTGTTTAGCATTCTCTTTTGTGAATCCTCTTGAAAGAGTGCAAGAACAAAAAAGTCACACTGTGTCTGAACTTTCACTACATCTTTTTAGGAAAACTTCAGAAACATCTGAACAAGAGAGATGGAGGGAATTTAAGACCATTCATTTGTCCTGATTGCCAGATAAGATTTCAGTGGGCTGACCCACATGATTTCAATAACTGAAAAGAACTACTGGGCAATAGGTGATTGATTGAAATGTTTCCCATTTCACTGTGAGGTCACATCTTGCAGTATATGCTTTTCTTCCTCTATTGTAACTCTTCAGGTTAAGAGTCTCCAGGTCTAATGGAATACTGACATTTTGGATCTGTTCATTTTTTATATTGTCATAGAAGCTGTAAAGTATTTCTATCTTCAAATGTACTTGTGAAAATATGAACTTCTTTTTTCTAAAGGTAGAATTACAGCATTTTGGGCATACCTTCATCCAGACATTATATTCTTCGGGAAATTTAATAGATTGTTGAATCTTGTATTATGTAGTAGCTGAACTTAAAGTGATTCAGTTTTGGCTTAATATGGATATAATAGAGACATTCAAATCAAAGAATCATTTCTCTTATCATTTTTTGTGGAATCAGAATGATCACTGCAAAGAAAGTAGGATGTGCCAAAAAAAAAATTGATTTGCCAAGTGCATAAACTTCTCATAGGTGGTTTTACATTTTCACTTCTTTCATTATGCAGCTCAGGTTTTGCTTGTGGATGTTCTTAAATGGTAGATCAAAAACTGCACCATTTCTGGGCAGGAGTGATAAGCACTTAGATTTGGAGGAACCTCAAGTCTACACCAAAGCCCTCAAATAATTTGTTGACAGCAATTGCAAATTCCCATTTACTCCTTAGAATCATGTTACTGCCAACATTTAACTAAGTCACACAAAACTGCAATCCAACTGATATTCTTTGTGTTTACACTTGGCTCCAGCAAATGAGCTTGAGAAAAAATGAATTTCACTTCATGGAAAAGATATGTATAAACAAATACTATTTGGCAAATCTAAGAAATGGGTTATTTGTGCTGTAGTGGAATCTTGCTTATAAATTCTGGATTTATATAGGTATGTATCCTTGAGCCTTTTGTAAAAGAACAACCCAAAGCAGCAAATAATATACCATTGTATATAAAAAGTTTTGTAAATGCCACCAAAACGTAAATGGTATTTTAAAAAAAGATAGTATTTAAAATGTATCTAAATGTAACAGTTTTTCTTCTTCTAAAAGAGGATGTGGGCTTGACTGTTTTGCTTTTTCGATCTGGGCTCTCAAAATCAGCTTTTCTCTCACTGGCTACTTGACTCCGTCCCTCTGTTGGAGGCTGCTGGATTTCTAACTTGTAACTTTTAAAACATCAGTTATGTCATAGGGTTAGGGAGGAAATTGAAAGGATAGGAAGGAAAGAGAAACCTTTATAGCCTTTTTTTGGCTGTCTTAATCTGCCTATGTCTGGGGAACTGAACTAACTCTCTCCCTCTCTGGTTCAGCTTCTCCCAGCACGGCAGTTACTGAGAAGATCTAAACTGTAACTTTTCTAAAACCCCAGTTAGTTCAATTTATCTGAGTCTTATTTCTGCCTACTTCACTATCAGCTTTATCTCTTCCTGCTTCTCCTATCATCAGCTTTTGTACTCTAGCTTTCCCTATTCTGCAGCAACTCTGCTTTAACACTTGGCTCTCATTCTTAACTTCCAACTGTCAACTGTCTTCAACTAGCCCTCTTTTAAACTTCTCTCCAAGCTGTTCCAAGAAGTCCAAGTGGTATGCAACCACACGAGGGAGGAGCTTTTCCCTGGCAAAGCTTCACTCTACACCATTGGGTATAATTCTTCATGGACACAAAAATCTGAGGTATGCTTTGTGTCCCTTAAAAAGCTGTTTCTTTGTACAATTGAAAATATTGAGAATTTTGTTAATCTGCAAACTTTTGACCTGAATGGGGCTAAAATGAAGCTTTAGTGATTGTCTCAAGAGTATCTAATGTTATAGTCTCACAAGTTTATTACATGTGAAGCTATGTTCTCCAAACGTCTCTCCAATCCAAGACCTACATTTTCATTGCTGCTCTAAATCACATCACCTCTTACATGGTGACTTTGCTTCAACAATTATCCTCTTGTCTTTTCAAGTTAGTAAATAAATAGTTCAATTGAATATCCCTTATTTTTTAATTTTTAATTATTTTATAGACAAGATTTTACTCTGTAACCACAGCTGACCGCAAACCTCTCCTGCTATAACTTAGTTATTCCCAGCTTTAAAAAGAAAAAAAAATAAAACCAAAGGTTTCATTGCATCCAACCCACTCTGTTGTTGTTACAGTTGTTCTTTATAGCTTTATACCTAAATAACACAGTTGGAAGCCTTTTGAGAGTAGAATTGATGATGGATGAGAGACATATTAGTAGTTGAGAGACGTGTGCTCTGGAAAATGACAGTTTGTGCCCATTATCCATCCTATAGCTTATCCCTGGCATAAAAAAATCCCAGATTCAATTGCCAGAAATTATTTCTCAAGAGAACCTCAGCATATGAATTTTAACTAAAATATATTAAATGCTTTACTTTCTACTGACAAATAACACTAAACAAAAAGCAAACACATTCACATCTATTAAGGATTTCTATTACTGGAGGTTGGGGGCTGGCCTTTTGGGTAAAGTGCTTCCTGCCTAGGCCTGGAGACTTGAGCTTGAAACTCCAGCACCCACATAAAGATCAGGCTCAGCGGATTATGTCCAGGACCCCCAGCCCTGTAGAGGAGAGCCCTGTAGATTACTGACAAGCTAGTAAATCTCTGCTCTAGATTCAGGATCAGTGAGAGACCATCTCGAAAACATAGGTGGACAGATACTGAAGAACACACCCCAAATCAGAATCTGGAGAATCTAGAGGTATGGGAATGGGCACGATCACTCATGTCACCCAGATGACACACACAGATGCATGGTCACACAGCTCACATCTCTTTCTCTACAATTGTAAACACGAGCGTTCTATAGACTGAATTCTGACTATCATCTGCCTAGTACAATGCTGAACAAAAGTCAGCTTGGATTGGTTTTAGTAGGCTAAAGGGATATGATCATTGTCCCCATTTTTAATTTGTAACTCTTAAAACGATCATAATAGAGCCCCACACATTCAACCACAGTTGTTTCTATTAAACTCACTTATGGTCTCCTAAATACTCAAAACAATGAAATGGACACCGTTCTGTATTCCAGGTCTCTCCTTTTATGCTCTGATCACTGGCTCTGATGTCATAGTTATTCTCAGTGTCACCCTCTTATTCTCCTTTTCCTCTACATTTTCTTAGATTCCAATACTTCTTCTAATTTCTACAACCAACCCTCACCCTCCTGCTTCTCTCCTCCATTTCTTCCTCCTGTTCTTGTTTTCCTTCTTTCTCCTGCTTCTCTTTTACCTCCTCTCATTTGCCCTCTTCTACCTCTTTACTATTGATACTTTATAATATTAATCCTGATGGATGTCACAAAATTCATTACTTCAACTTCTATTCATGTAATAGTGATTTCTAAATGTGTTTCAGCCTCAAATTTTCTCCAACTTTCTAAATTTACGATTGCCTATTATATGTCTATATTTAAACATTATGCAAGTGGGTCTGTGTGACTACATACATTTTCTGCTTTAAATTTGAATGACTAGCTGTCCAGCTTATCCAGGACTGAGGGATTTCCAAGGACAGAGAACTTTTAGTAGAAGTTAAAAAAAGAAAGAACGAACAACAGTAGCAGCAACAACAAAAACTAGCCTGTTACTTTAACCTCTTTTAATTTGATTCTCTTTCTCTGATTTTAGGTTAATGGAATTACTAAGTCAACTCTCCAAATCAGAAAATTGGGAATCATCTTAGACCTTTGAGAACTATGGTCCTCAGAACCTCTGGGTGCTAATTGAAAATTAAGATTCTAAACACACCGCTCATCTTACACTAATTAAAAAAACATCTGAGGATGGGGCATTTAAATTTGCATTTTAATAAGTTTCCCAGGAAATCATTAAATCACCTATGGTTTAAAATCCTTTCTTTATTCCTCTTGTCCTGCCCAAACAATCAATTAATTAAAATCACCATTCCTTCCATCCCCTTCCTGCTGTTCTTATACATACTCTCTGTAGTGAGCTTTCATCATTTAAATTTTATATTAGGGAGCTGTTTTCTGAGGCCTTGTTCAAGTTTTAAAGTATCACTTTTTGAAAATTTATAGTCTAAAATACAAACCCTACTTCTATTCAAAACATCTCTGTCACTCTCTACAGCTTCTATAGTTAAAGACAAAATGTTTTGTGGGTTAAATTAACTTATTTGAAGTTAATTTCTCATGTACATACATCACAATAGTTTCATACAATCCTATACATACATAATTGAGTATTGCTGTTAATTCACATGTCTTGTGTAGAGCAGAACAGATTGGAATCTAATGTAAAACCCAGACACGGGCAATTACATCCTAACTTTCATAAAGCTAAGTGGTTGGAAAGGTGAGTTACCTGTTTCGACTCACTCTTCTCCAACCAGAGCCAATTCTTAAATATTGAACATCTGTGAGAGAAAGGAGACATTTTATCCTGTGGACTTGAGTGTTGGAGCAACTCTGAGCTTTGTACTTGAGAATAGAATCTGCATGGATGAGAAACAAGGCAAAAGATGTTCACTGATAATATCGTTGGAAACCCTAGATTATTATGGTCAAGTTAACCTGCTGGATTTAACTAATATATCTCAGTTCTAAATCTCTACTTCTAAATTCATCTGTGACTCTGAAAACTATGTTCACTGTCTGTCTTAACTGACAATTTGTTATGGACTATGACAACTTAAAGGTGTTAGAGCAAAGAGAGAGAAAGCTGAGGGGGACAGGCTGACTTCTTCCCCTTCCTCTTAGCTTCTGGCTGCATGACTCAAGAAACTGAATATGGTTCAGGTCTAGTCTTCATTTTGTTTGTTTATTTGTTTTTTATAGTATATTTGACAAGTGCACTTTTTTCCTTTTAGAGATGTTTTAGACTCACAGAAAAATTGAGAATGAGGCATACAGATTTCTCATTTTACCCCAACCCCCACTCTCCCACATACATGACCTCTTCTATGTTCAACATCCAATGATTTCTTTTTTTTGGTTTTTGATCAATGATATAGTTATTGATCAGTTATTGTGGTCAAAGGCTCTTAATATAGAATTTAACATTTAAGCATATTATTCAAAACTTTTGATTAGCTTTATATTTATAGGAAAATGACAAAGGTAACAGATTATATTATTCACACCTTACACTGTAATGACACATTTGGTATAATCAGGTAACTAATGTAGACATTGTATTAGTCACTTTTCTCATCATTGTTATGAGATAGATGCAAAAGCAACTCAGTGGAGGAAGGGTATATTTCGGCTCACAGTTCAGAAGAACACAGTCCATTTCTGTGGAGAAGGCATGGCAGCAGGAGCATAAAGTAGCTGATCATAGTTGCATCCCCAGTCAGAAAGGTGAATGCTAGTGCTTATTTAGCTTATCTATTCTTTTCCCCTTTCTTTTTTCTTCTAGTCCACGACAGTCCTATCCACATTCAGGATGTGTCTTTTTTATTTTTTTCATTTCCCAACATCTCTGGAAACACCCTAAGAGATACAGCTACAGCTGTAACCCTAATTTTATTTCAAAGTCAGTTAAGTTGACATTGAAGATTATTTGTCAAAATTATATTGTGACTAATTAAAGTATCTGGGGACAAGGGAGATGGCTCATTAGGTAAGAGCGCTTTCTGTGCGTGAATGAGATTCTAAGTCTGGATCTCCAGAATCAATACAGAAAGACAGGAGTGGGTATGCTTGCTAGTATCCTCAGATTAGGAGGTAGAGATAGGCGTGTCCTATACACTCATTGGCAGGTGAGCCTAGCAGAAATGCAAGCCTAAGTTCAATATAGGACCCAGGCTCAAGGATATAAAGCGCAGAGTGAGAGAGCAGGGACACACATGGGCACTTGGGCACACACATACACCTCTAGTTTATGGAATTTATTTATATGCTGTTTTTCACCAGTATCTTTTTCTATGATGCCAAAGTTCTTATTCTCATTATTCTTCCTAGATTTCTCTCATCTATAACATTGTCTCATTTTTTTTTTTTTACTTTTTTTTGATGTCTTTGAAAATTTTGAGTAATACTGCATAAACATTCTGTATGTTATTTATTGAAATTACTCTGTTTTTATCATAATTAAACTTTAGATACAGGTTTTTAGGAAGAAGAACGCAGGAAAAGGAGTCTTTCAGCATACCTTTCTGATTTGTCATTGTTTATGTTAACCTTGATCACTTAATGGTAGTACTTGTCAGACTTATCCACTGTAAGGTTATTCTCTTTCCCTTTCTACAAATAATATGTATCTGACTGAGTCTTCTGGAAACAGTCACTATATGTAGCCTATAATTACATAATCAGAGGATTTGATTCCTTTATGATGGCAGATTGTATAGAAAAAGTGTTTGGAATAGCTTGAAGGTTAATCTGTCTTTTCTTATTCACTTACCCATCCATCCATACATCCATCCATCCATCCATCCATCCACCAGTCCATCATCCATTTATTCAGTATTTCTCACATCAGTTGAACTCATAGATACATTCCTTTGTTCCCTCTATACTGAGTTGTATTGTTTCATACCATCTTTAGACACAAGAGAATTAAATAATATGCTAAATTAATTTTTCTGCCTAGGATATTCTTGTTCTCTGTGCCCATGGAGAATGTTATCAGTAATTCTTTGATTGTTTGAATGATGCATGATGCTTTCTGTAACTCCTACCCCATCTTTGCCTGTCCCAGGCATTGCTTCAAACCTACAGCACCCTTTCAGTGAAAGCTGTTAATTCCTTCTGTCTCCTTAGGCTATCTTCTGAATGTTGAAACTTTCCCTTATGAAAATGCATAAGCTTTATTAAATGATATTATAATGATTTACAGATCCTCTTTCTCTCTAAAATCTCTCAGTGTCTTTAAATTATTGAGATCCTAAGAAGGCCAAAATCACCTCGTTTATACATTTGCTTAGTAGCGACATGGTTCTCTGAGCACATATTTCACAGAAAATATTTGGCTTATTACCCAATTGTAAAAGATGTTCCTACTTTTATGTCTGAAACCAAGAGAGGTGCACTGTCTTAACATTCACACTGAATTTTTTTTCACACATTTGAAATATTGTGTTATCCATGTTTAACATTCTGCTGTATTTTCTAAATTGCAACTATTTAATTGTCTTGAGGATTTCTAATAAATATGATCATGAAACTGTAGACTGTATGATTTGACTTCCTCTGACTTATGCGTTATACTAGATTTAATGTTATTTTAATGTGTAGTTTATTTTAATGAGCATCAAAGCCTTTCTAAGTTTGTTGCTTAGAATTCTCATTGGGAAAAAAATCTATTGAAAGCAGTTCCTATCCACATGAGCACTCATCTACTCTATTTCCTCACTTTGCTTTTAAAGATGCCAGAATTGACAAGGTGCATTTCATCTTGAAACCAAAATAGATTTAGTGCTATGTTATTAAAATCTTGATCATAGGTGGTTCTTTATATCATTCAGAAAACCTATAGAGATAAGATCTATTGGCAAACATGTGCCAAATAATATGCATTTTACATAACCATAACAGTGCCATTGTGTATAATATGGACCTCTCAAATTTTATATATATAGACAAATTTAGAATATAAGTTTTCAAATCTTGATGATATTTCAAGTGGATCTTGAAATATCCCAGGGTTTCAGAGGCTGTTGCAGAGCCTCTCAAGGACACACCACTAAATCTTGTTTCCATAAATAAAGATCACTGCAATCGCTGCTGCCATGCCTGTGCCAGAAGCACCATTCACTCCTTCCTTCATTTCCTTTGTGCCTGTTATTTATTAGGCATTATATAGGTATCAACAACATGTGCCATATGAGACAATTGCAGTGTAGTGTTGGCATACACAGGTTATCTAGGGAGCATTGTATAAGGGACTTCAGTTTTGTCTCTGGGAAGGGACTGTGAACAGGGTGCACGTGTAAACATGAATATTACATTTTGAGTTCTGAGACCTTTCAAACTTTATTGTTTTCAGATGGATCCTTTAAGAGTTTGAGTAGGAATGAAGAAGAGATAATTTCACATTATGGAAGACATATTACATGTAGAAAGAACTAGGGAAATAAAGCTATACAATGTTAGCACCCTGCTGACTCTGGTATAGCCAGATGATCCTGAACACCACATGGTTCTATAGTACAGAAAGCTGTCATAGAATGCTATTGTCCATTGCAAATGTGCTTCCAAGATCAGACTCACCTGGCAATGGTCACCCTTTGCCAATGTTGTCTTTTCTATTCAGTCAAAATTCATCTTGTTGCTAGTGAATAATCTAACACAACCAAACTTTACATTTCTGCTGGAATTACAATTACAATCCATGAAAGAGTCCAAATGCATACTTTTTGGAACTGTTTATATATGATGGAAATAGGACCCATCCATTAACATCAGAATCCATTCTATATGAAAAACTTCATTTGAAATTTTCATGGTATTTTAGTGAATTCTTATTTTTTTCTTCATGGTAGCCTGCTAATTCAGGACTTCCAGACCTAGGCATTTCACAGTCCAGTAAAATTAAAGAAAAAATGGTGATAAGTTGCATTGACAGTTCTAAGTTTTGACTAAAGCAGACATGAGCAGTATCTACCACTTGTTCCTAAACTGCTTCACAATAAAAAGTATCCTAAGCTAAAGGTACTACTCTGTGATTAATAAAACAGGGAAATATGCTCTATGAGAAAATAAAACCCAGATTACTCCAATTTCCCTCACTCATTTGCAACTAAGAGAAGAGTTCTATGTTCCTTATGTGGACTGAGTGTTGAAATCAGACAGATGTGGATGTGTATTCCACTTATGTCATGCTCTAGTTGTACAAACTTGGTTGGTATAGTTAATGTTCCTGTCAACTTTATCTTATAAAAAAATTAAGTAATTGTCTGCTTTGCTTCAAGAACAAGATTATGGAAAACATCAAGCATTAAAAGGAACAAAAATATATCAGCTAATAAAATTACTTAAAAATTTTAAAATTAAATTAGAGGTCCTGAATGAATTACAAAGCATTTCCCTCTGCTTTTATAAAAGGAGAGACAGAAAAGCAGCCAGTATTTGCTGAGAAGTGCCTGTAAGAGTGCCAGAAGCAGCCTTTTTATTCATTGTTATAACAAACTCCAACCTTCCATGTTTTCATCAACATTTTACAGATTAAAAAAAAAAAATGCTCATGAAGTTCAGAGAATTAAACATGCTTCTCCAATCACATAGCCACTGAAAAGGGGAATTAGGAATTCAGTCTAAAGCCTGTTCACTTTTCATTATTTAATGCTTTTCTCCAGAGCTAAAATTAGCATCCTATACTCTGTCAAAATATATAATCATTATTTTATTTAGTTCTCAAAAGTTGGAAATGTTAATTTCTGGGTTAGCAAATACCAGTAAGGTCACAGTCAAGGACAAATTCTGTCAGTGAAGTTTATATTTTAGGAATTAAAATCCTGAATTATGTTAAAAAACCCTCTTCTATATTATAATTAACTGTCAAATTAACTTCCATGATGAATAATTCAATACAATTATTCATATGGACTTCAAGAGGATTCTTACAAAGAAAATTAGACAATACAGTGACATTTTAAATAAGGTTTCCACAACTTATTTTTCAGGCTAAAACAAAAGGATAATATGCTCTAAAATACACTATTATCATACTAATCATGTTTGGACTTTAGAACTATATTTTAGAATGACATTTTATTACTGAGCATAAGAATGACACATGGAACTTATTGACTTGTTTAAGTGCATCCACCCATGTGCAGCCTTCTTACATTTCTAATAAAAATAATATACTTTAGGTCAGGTTCAAGAGTCTAGTAATATCATCAAGTGATTTTTTTTCCTTTGCAGTACAAAAAATAATTTGTAGTTACAAAATAAATGTTTCAAGTTCTATGTAAGAGTTACAATGTTTTGTACAAGTTCTATATAAAAAAATCATTTTATGCAGTTTCATAGTGATTTTAATTCTTTATTTTAAAGAATTTCATACAATGAAACATGTTTGTATTTGACATCTATTTCTTTCTTCAACTTCCCCCATATTTCCCTGTCATGAGATTCCCTCCTGGGGAACAAGCCTCAAATCCAATCAGAAAGCAGTTATTGTACATCTTTCCTGGCAGATTGATACTGTTGCATACATGGTCCTGAACTGGATACGACCACTGATGTCTTTTCTTCCATATCAGCGGCATAGCACTTTCAGGGATTATGAAAGTTAGCATAAAGGAATGAAGTTCTACATCAATTTGAGATTCATGTCTGTCTGTCTTTCAGACAACACATGCGGTATCTTCACCAACGTGTCTTATTACTAGTTTCAATAATTAAAAAAAAAAATGAATGAATTGCCTAAGTGCCATGTAAATCTTCAAACCATAAACATTTTAGATGGAACTCAGGAGTTCAGGATGTGTCATGATTCTGCTACGCTGAAGGGATGCATGGAAAGTGGGTGGAAATTGTGGTGGTTTGAATGAGAATGGGCCCTATATGCTCATATGTTTGAATATTTGGTACCCAGTCGGTGAACTGTTTGGGAAGGACTAGGAAATATGGCCTTATTGGAGGAGGTGTGTCACTGGGAAGTGGGCTTTGAGATTTCAAAGTCCATGCCAGGCTCATTATAGCTTATTCTTTCTCTGCCATGTATTTGTATGCAAGCTCTCACCTCCTGCTCCGGTGACATGCCTGCCTGCATAATGATTATGTACTCTCTAAAGCTGCAAGAAAGCAACCAATTAAATACTTTCTTTTATAAGTTTCCTTGGTTACAGTGTCTTGTCACAGCAATTGAAAAGCAATGAAGACAGGAACTGAGAATGGAAATCTTGCTTCCACTGTAAGCACAATGAGTTTTTGGGTGTGTTCCCTTATGTACGTCCAAGATGCACCAGAGAAAATTCCTCATATATCTTATGCATTCATTATTTTTAACATATATTTAATTTAACATATATTTAATATAGAGCAAACACTAGCTGTGTCATGAGGATATCTTTGTATTTAGCAGTATAGAAAATTGTTTTTATGACTAACTGAAATTTGCATTTTGTGAGAGCTTACCCTAGCTTTTTACAAAAGTAAGCTATAAGAGTTTAAGGGGAAAAAGCCTTGTGAGTAAAATGATGAATTTTCGGTGTTGTGCTCCTTTGTTATAGGCACTCCTTGTACTTTGGCATTAACAGAGGAGAACAATCAGATGGGTAGTAGATATTAAACTTAGTATCTTATTAACTCTCCATCATTGCCTCTGGAACATCACTGGTGTCATTATTCTGAAGTACAAACCTTATATCCATTGTTGGAGTGCAGCCTTTATTTTGAGACAATGATATATCAATGCATTCCTTTCTTTCCTGCCTTAGCCTTCATGTGTTGATTCAGAAAAATCATTACTAACCTATATTTGCTCCCCTTTCACAGCTTCTCGGAAACCTAGACATAGGATCTAGAGATAAGTAGGAAGCAATTTCATTCTTTACTTCCCACTGAGCTTTGCTATTGCTGCTGAAATGGTATGTGACCTCTGTGCTGCCAGTCACAGCAGGGTAACTTCAAAGGACAAGGAATTTGGCTGGAGTTAACACGTCAACCCTTCTACATTCGGGTTATTTGTGATATGAGACCAAGTATACACAAGTGTTATTGTCAGAGTGATTTTTCTTCCTTTGTCTTTTTCCCAGTTCCAATATACAATTTATTCGACATTCAGGAACACTATCTTCAAGTAGCTTTGTCTCAATATATCCATCGTTTTCTGGACATTATTTGTTCATGGCTGTTCCAAACACTGTCATCTCTAATAGATGTAGTTGGCTTATATCTTACCTCATGGGGTCTGTGGCAGATAAGAACCATATGTTCTTTGTTACAACGTACAGAGACTTCATTTTAGCCTCTATTTTTGAAGTAGTTGTAAAATACCAGAGAGATAATAGTTTTTTTCTTTCTATGTCTATACAAGTTCAAAACATCTCCTTTTTCAAGCAGTGATGTTTACGTATTATGATGACCAAAGAAACTAATTAATAGACCCTGATTGCTATGTGCCAAGCACATATTCATGTGAGATGGTTTAACTGGGATCTTTTTTGAATATAGATTTTTATTTTGTAGGTCTGGAAAGGTCAGAGAACACACATTTCCAGTTGGTGCTGGGATGCTGCTGCTTTTGTTGCATCATCTTTTTGCACGAAGACTTTGGAACTTAGAGAGATGCATAACGTATTTGATGCCATACAACTAGAATTTAGCTGTGTTTAGAGCTGACTGCAATTAGGGATGATGTTTGCACCTGTTGGGAGTGGTGCCAGGTTCTTGTGTTTGGGAACTAAAGAACTGAACAGGGCTACATAGTTATAATAGATGCAGGGTCATGTTCTTAAGTAAAGATGTTCTTGGAAGAGTAGAAACACTTGTGCATTCTTCATCACCCACACGGTGTGGGCTCTCCGTCCATTTGCATAATGAATACGTTATTGCACATGCTTTATCTGCTTCATCCAGTTCTACAGCTTCCTGTATGGCATGTATTATTTTTATGTTAAATCTCCACTAAGAGATGAATGCTTTACTAGTATAATTTACTGTAGTCACCTTCAGACACTTTGAGTGCCTCAGTGAAGGCACAGCATGGCTGGATTTAATCCACCTTGTCACTGGGGTGTCAACCTTCCTTTGTGCAAACTGTTTTTTGGTTGGTTTTTTTTTTTTTTTTTTTTTTTGCATATGCTCAGTTTTAGCCAACCTTTGTGCAATGTCTTTTGACTTCATGCTCTACTTTATACTTCTGCCTCAGGGGGACTCAAAACAATTTCTATCTGTTGCCAAAGCTCATCATTAGCCAATGATTTTATATTTTACTGTTGGAAAGTACTTGCTTTACCCTCCTTCATCCATTGCAGCACAAAGATTTTTACAAAATACCTCCTCTGGCCTCAACACATGTTCCATACACACACACACACACACACAAACACACACACAAATAAATAAATATAATTTTGAATTAAAAACTTCAACCTAATAATATGAAATTGAAGTTCAGGTGGTTTATTTCAGAGACAATGTTATGATATTTTTCAAGTTATCAACAAAATTTAAAACCCTCTAAGTTTCCATCATATTACTTTCATAATCAATAACAAACAAATCAACAAATCTAATAGACCATACTTGTAACAGTGTGGCTCAAAATCACTATCATATTAAAAAACTAGTAATTACCATTTTTTTGGTATGTTGTAGGGCAGGACACCAATTCTCTATAGCACATGTGTGGAGGTCGAGGGTAAATTGTATTTTCTCTTTCCACCTTCTTCATTCTGGGGATAGACCTCAGACCACAAGACTTTACCACAATGCCTTTACCCGCTGAGCCATTTCAGTGGCCCTGGAAATTGGCATCTTCGAATAAATTTGGGAAACATATTGGTAATTTGTGAGCAAAAAGTATAACCTTATTTATAAAAAATAAATGAACCTGGCATGAAAACTAAATGAAAATGCCAGTAAGAAAAACTGAAATCATACAGTTTTTCTCATGAATTTTTAAATGAAATCTTTCTGATGGTTCTCAGAATATAAGACGCGGCATTAACAGACAAAGTGAATTGATTTTTTTTTTTTTTTGTCTTGTGCCTAGTTATTTAGACAAAAAGGTCATTATTGTTTCTTTTTGAAAGTTTTCTGTATTTACTTCTTAGGTCAATTGAATGTTTATACCTTCTATTTTCTCTATAATGTGTGGTGACATAACATCTCATTTTGGGGCCTCAAGAAGAGGATGAGGCAGAGGCTGCATCACTATATTTTATACTAATTCATGTGAAAAACTATACTTTGTGATATTTATTGATTTTAAACAACCCTGCCTTCCATAATTTCAAAAGAAAAGACACAACAGAGCACGACACTTTGGAGCTTGCTGTCCGATGGCTCATTTCATATATCAACAGAGCAGATTTCTCCTTGTTCTCTCTTTGGCTCATTAGTGGCAGTGCTTGTTTGTCTTTGTGAAAGGATCATCTGGCAGTGTCAGAATTAACTTCCCTAGAAGTCTTTGAAATCATTCTTCTTTGGAGAGGCCTGTGTGCTGTGGCTCATTCTCGGTTTTCCAGCTTCCACTGTAGTAGTAACACTGATTTTTGTTGTGACTGTTGACCTAGCAACCAATATTCAGTATCTTACGTCTTGTACAATATTAATAGTCTGCCTGTCTTATATCAAAACCATAATTTTAAGAAACTTTAGCATTTGCATTTTATTTTATGAAAGTTTTTTTTTTTTTTTTTTTTTTTTTTTAGTATGCAATAAAATACAATTTCCATGAAGCTATCTGAAAAAGTCTAAGAATCTTTGGTTTCCCAGAGTTTGCAATTATCTTACGGGTACTCACAAACAATTGCTGTAATTACTGAAGTTGTATTTTGATTGATTAAAGGGATTGAGGGGCTAGAGTCTTAAAGAGTTTTTCATTTCTTGCAACCTCTTAATACTGGGGGGTCAACTCGACAGCAAACCTGGCTTGCTTTCCATTTGGGTACCTTAATGGCAGATTTCATGGCTTTAAACAAGTTGGTTTACTTGTTGCCTGATTGTTTTCTCTTTGCTCTCCAATGCAAAATGAGACTGCTTATAGCGAACTCAAAAGTTGTTCAGGTGTTAAATTTGGTGTCATGTGGAAGAAACCATACTTTGAATATGCTCAGGTGAGGAAGGACTGTCATTGATACTTGTGTTTATGAATAGTATTTATAAACTGATAGCCTTTTTACAAAATTATTCCTACTGATAAAACATACACTGTGATGTTTTAATATATATTTACATAATAAAGACTTACAGATTTAAGATCTTTATGATGAAACTATTTTAATTGACTGATAATTTTAGAAAGTACATTTTTAATCAGTTACTTCACTCTGCAATAGATCTCAAAACTTAATATCCATGCTTAATTGTAATTTTGTGTTCTTTTGTCATATTTCTCTCTTACCCTGATAAGGTCTGATAATTATCATTATACTGTTAACTTTTGTGAATGTCAGTATGAAGTGATTGCCTTTTTGTACCTGGTATAATTCATTTAGTTTAATGTCCTTGATGTTTAGCCACATAAAGCTACAGATTTTGTTATGATGGGACATATTATGTTTTACTCACGCTGATATTCATCTCTATATCTGCTTATATCTACATTCCGCCTGCTTTTATCTTTGACACCTGTGTTCGATTGCCTATATCTAAGGGTAAATAATTTAATTTTGGTCTATCCATCTTATTAATCTACTATCATCTATGCCTCCTTTCTTTTGCCCATTTTCCTACCATTGAGGCATTAACAATTAACTCATTATAAACCAAATTTTATCTCTATAATAAAAGAAAACTAAAATTTACCCATGCTACCTAACAGTGTCCTCCTCATTTCTTCTGGTTTGGTGTTCTTTGGATGACTTAATGTTTTTTAACTACATACTTAATTTTTCATATTTTCTCCTCTAACAATTTTTATCTAGGTACAGAAGAGTCTGATTTGAGGTGTGAGAAAAAGTGCTAGGCGGTAGGAACAGGGCCTGCGGCTAAACAGTGTGTATGCGAGGCATGCCAAACAGCACGTATACGTGGCTTGGCGGCTTGACAAACAGAGCGCATACATGACTTGCCAGTCAGCGTACACACACACACACACACACACACACACACACACACACACACACACACACACACACACACGGCATGCATGCGCAGCTGGGCTCCCATTTAGGGCTGGCTCAGGACATGCCTGCAGAGAAGCCAGCCATTGACGCATGCGCAGTTAATGTTCGCGCCAACCTGAAAACCTGCGGAGGGCCCTAGAGACAGATGACGTGGGGAGATGCAAGCCAATGAGAAAGAACCACAACAGCAGCCTCTAATCCAGGAGCCAGTGGGATGCTGGGTGAGGGTTTAAAAGGGGTTCCTCTTCCGGGAACAAGAGTCTGTTTTTGCTGCTTACCTGACTCCTGGAGTCTGTGCCATTGACTCTGCACCAGCTCACCTCGCCCCCAAGGGTCCCAGGACTGGGTTCAGCAGCAGGTACAACATCTTAAGCAACAGTGCTATTTCATGAGTTCCATGTTTTTACATGTATGGTTGGCATTTCAATATTCTCTGAGACTTTTTTTTTTAAGTGTGTGTGGCGGGTGGAACCTGTGACTTAAGACTGTTTTTTCTTTCATGTTTCCTTCATATATTGCAGTCTCTGATTCTTTTTGATGTTGCCTCACTAGATCATGAAGGAACATTTGAATTAGTGACATACCTGCCACTGGAATTCTAGCATAGGCTCTTTTTCCAGTTGTATCATGATAGGCATAGAACTCAATTGGATGGGGTCTTCTCAGGCCTTCAGACTCTTTAGAGATTTGAAATGTGGGCCTTTTGCTTTCTTTAAACTCCCATTATAATCTCAAATATCACCCTTGGAAAGCAGAAAAATTCAGAACACTAGAATTTGCCTTTTATCCTAATCTGGACATTTTTATGCTCTAATATTCCCATTGAGGCAGTCTCAGGGAGAGTACAGACAACTTTTAGCTTCCTCTCCCTTGTTGACCTGTGCTATATCCTATGATACTATAATGTCCGATGCAGAAGAACTATCATTATATAAAATTAGCATATGAAGTAATTACCTTTCTCATTTCTGTGAGACACAACAAAAGAAATACACAACAGAAGGAAAGAGAGGTGATGCAAACCATCTACTTATAATCTACTTTTCAAATTATCATCAGGGTTCCAACCCAGCAGTACTAGCAATGGTTTAAATGCTCAAAGACATGAACCAGTGTGGAACATTTAAATCCAAACCAGAGATGTATCCATTCAAATTATTTTAAAACTTGTAGAAGACCTACCTACACTCAGACTATATACAGAAGGAGGGTCAAAAGTACTCAGGGATAGAGATAAAATGGTGATAGATGATAGAAAGATAGATACATAGATAGGTAGATAGATTCCAATGAGCATTCTTTAAAGAGGAGAAGAATTATTATTACTTATGAACTGTTTGGCTAAGATAAAGTAGAAAGGACAAAAATTATGACAATACCTAGATGTCCTTATTTAATCTCTTGTGTATTATACCAGAACCTTAAATGACCAATGAATGTGCTATAACAGTATCTATCACTGCAAGGGCTGTTTTTTCCTAACAGCATTACTTTATTTCTTTGATTAAATAAGTTCTATTACTCAGATGATATGTTCTTTTCATCTGGAACAGCAAGTATCATATTGTAACCTCTGTAAGCATTAAACTAACATATCTTTTCATTTAAAAAATTAAACTAAGACTACTGATACGATATTTTCTTATAGATTTCTTCCACTTAAACACACAGTGATTAAATTTTATTTATGCATCATTAATGAGATTAAGTTCAGACAGCTATCTTATTTATGAGACTTTTGCAAGGAGTGTATAGTTAGTTTATCTTCAGTTAATCATCTTTTATATGCATATATATTTTTCAATGACACAAAGATGTAAATGCTACCATTACTTGCTCATTTTTTTTAATTCAGTTTGAAGATATAGTGACTATTATTGTGGATAAGAGAATGGTTTTGTTCTGTGGATACACATATAAATAAAATCTTCTGCTACCCTTGATTTGGAACACACAATCAAACATAATAATTAAGTATATAAGGAAATAATTTGATAAAATGTCATTTTTTTGGAAGATATTCCTTCATGCTCAATAGCCTAAGTTTGATAAATATGACACATGAGTTAGACAAACATATATATGTGTAATAGTTAATTCTAATGATCAATATCTGTTTTATATATCCTGTAATCCCATAAACTGTGATAATTTATAGCCCTATTCAAAACTTTGAATTTATCATCAAGAAAAAATCTAAGTATGGATATATTTTCTGGTTTTAAAGCAGGCATATGGGTAGTTCATGTTTTATTTATATAGATAATAAATTTCACGGATCCTCAGGGCTCACTTTGATGACTTCTGACAGTTATTTGTTGCCTTTTAAGAACACATATGTATAGCATTTTTAGTGTTTATCCTAAACATTATAAGAAATGCCTCAACTTAGCATTTTCTGCCTTTGAATCCCTAGAACTTATGCTCCTGTGTTTTGCATTCTAACTCCATTACAACTAATCGCACATTGTTATTCAAACTTTTCTATAATCAATAGATTTTAAAAATCAATCAAAGTGATGACAATGATTTTTAATTTGACCCACACATTCATGCTTTCAGTGCTTGTGATTCTTTTTAAGCTGTGTTTCCGTTGGTCAGCATTTTTCTCTAGTCCGAATTTCTTCTTTCTCGCTTTATAGTATACATTTGATAATAAATTCTGTTTTTGTTCTCTTAAAAATATTACTTCACTTCTATTCTTCTATATGAAGAGTATTTTCACTGACTACTACATTCTAGACATGGTATCTTTTCGTTTTAATAAATTACAATGTAATATCTCAGTCATTTTTATTGTTACATATTCTTTATACATAGAGATAGGTTTCAAAAGAAAATTTCAGAAAATATTCCATTGTGCCCTGATCACATTAAGCCTTTCCTCTTGCCATTCTCACTCATTCCTCCACTCTCATTTCTATTTTTATGTCCTATACGCACATGATTTTACATATCCATGTGAAATTAGAATTCACAAATGACAAAAATTATGTGACATTTGCAATGGTGGTACATAGACAAAATTTGTTTTTCTATAAATAAGAATTAAATTATGACATCTATTAAAAAATGAATGTGTTCAGGGACTTTGGTATTAGATAATTTAGTCAGCAGGACACTTATTGTATTATTTTAGTAAGTACCCAACCAATTTTCTTATGTATGGCTGTACATATATTATGCAGAGGTTTTCTTTATATATTTTATGGTCTTCTTTTGCTTATGTTTGTTTAAAAACATGATTATGAAATATTATCATCTTTTATTTATTTGTCTAATCAACTTCAGATAACATGTTATGTTATTTGGTTTTATCGTACAGCTTTCACAGATTTTCAATTTTATTTCCTCTTTAATTCAGGCTAGTTTTTTTTTTTTTTTTTAAGCATTGTTTCTTCACTTGTTTGAAGTCATCTCTTGTTTAAAAAAATACAAAACTATTTCTGAAAGTGATTTTACTTTCTATGATTCACATTATCCCACAATCAGAGAGAGAGAGAGAGAGAGAGAGAGAGAGAGAGAGACTTTTGAGCCCATGTGAGCTCACTTAGTGTCGCTTATGTGTCTACATATTTAGAGATGATCAAGTCTAGTTAGGCTTTTTGGAGCAGCATTCTTTTGGATGCATCGATTCCCCTCTGGTGAAAATCGCCATATTTTGATTGTTACTTCTCTTGACAGTGGGCTTAAGTTTGTTGGAGTGCTGTATTTTTTTTTAATTTTAAAAGTATAGTAATAGTAATGTTTTAAAATATAAAAATGTTGTGTTATAATAATAAGTTATATTTGACAGAATTAAACAAATATTACATCCTTAGAAAATGAATCTCTCTCTTTTAAATTTTTGGTCTCTTCTTTAATTATTATTGTTATGTCCCACAACCTGAAAGAGAGAGAGAGAGAGAGAGAGAGAGAGCGTTGCATTCATTTGGAAAAATTGATTCTCCTTCACCCAGCAGCCATCAGTTACCGGTAGCTCCTCAACTAGGAGTATTCCCTCCCCCAACCATGCTAATATTTTTTGAGGATTGATTTTATGCAGGTCACATGCATGTAGTCACAGCTGCTGTGAATTCATGTGTGCCACAGCCCTGTTTTGTCTGGAAAATGTTTTTTTCACTGTAGATGTGTACTACCTCTTGATCTTCCAATCTTTTTGTCCCGTCACCTTTTTTTGTGACAATCCCTGAGCCCTGCTGGAAGAGAATGTGATATAATTTCTTATTTAGAGCTGACATGAGTCTCTTATTCTCTATGTCTTGACCAGTTGTGGATCTCAATATTAATCACTATTTACTGAAAATTAAGCTTCTCAGATGAAGGTTGAAAGATGCTGTAGTATATGGATAAAAAGGTCAGAAGTAGGGGAACAATTTATTGCTATGCTCATTTTGCTTTTCGGTTCTCGATCTGTGGGTCATGACCCTTTTGGGGGTCAAACAACTCTTTGAAAGACCATCTGCATATCGGATATTTACATTATGATTCATAACAGTAGCTACATTTCAGTTATGAGATAGCAGCTTATGGGGATCACCACAATATGAGGAACTGTAATAAAGGGCCACAGCATTAGTAAGGTTGAGAACCATTGATTTAGCTGAATAATAGTATTAGGTTCTCCCCTAGGACCCATGACTTTTCTAGCCATAGTTGGGGATTTTTTCCTCCTTAATAATATGAGTTTCATCTTGTAGACAAGACTTTAAATCCAATGAGAACTTGTTTACTTCTGTACCATTCATGCTTCTGCTGTATTATTGGGCCTACATTTCCAGTTTAATTGTTATTGTAGCTTAGAGGGTTTTCAATTGTTAAGACTGTTCATAGCATTTCTCTTCTGGCAGCATTCATAGAACCTTCCAGCATGTGAAAGCTATCCAGGAGTTGAAACATGCAGGTTGATATTAGCTTGTCGCTCCATGTCCTATGTGTTAAATATGTAATGTCTTCAGCAATACTGGGGGGGTCTGGGGGGGTCTGAGTCCAGCTCTAGTTCCCGCGATGGGTTCCTCAGCTTCCACGAAGGAGGGTAAACAATCGAAATTAGTGACGAGTGAGCTCAGTATCTCACTCTTCTATGGGGCCCTTAGTTGGCAAGCTTAAAGCTCTTTTAATAAGACACATAGGATACGTCTTATGGTGATTATGACACGCAGGAGCGTTTCTTTAATAGTAAAATAAAGAAAGATAAAGAAAAGCAAAGAATAAAATCAAAGAAAATAACATTGTGCACATTAAGGGAATAAAACAAAGTTTCTCTAAGCTAGCAATCCAACTCTCTAGGCCTTGCAATCTATTCTCCTCAGTTAGTTCATTCCTCTTGTCTCTCCTGTCTGTCTGTCTCTGTCTCTATCCGTTGTCCTCGTCCTCGTCCTCACCCTCATCCATTCTTCTCGTTTTGCTTCTCCTCTTGTTCTTCGTTCTTTTTTGACCAAGACTTTTCTGTAGCTTAAGTAGCACTGCAGGAATATTTATCTAAGTGTTGCAGGTGTCAGGCATATCTCAAACAGGAACCAATGCGAAAGGTGTCTCTCCTCTTTATAGCTGCAGGCTTCAAAGTTACTCAGTTATCACCAAAGAGTAAATGATACAATGATTAATTAGTGGATGGTAGGGATGTCACTGCTGATTGCCATTTGCCTTGCACAGATAGTTCAGGGTGCCATGAAGGCGCCAAGGGAGGATTTTATGGTTTTTTAGTTCCTTGGTATGTATTTATTCTTCTGGGTCAAAGCTGTAAGTTTCTAGTCTTATCTGGTGGCCTGGCTAGGTTGAAGGCTATTTCTCTCTTTAAGTTCTGGGAATGTTTACTTTTAAGTTGGTGCAGGCTTGCTATATTCTTCGTTAGTGAAGGGCTAATTGTCTGCTTGTCTTTCCAGGTGCACTAACTTTCTAACTAAGCTATCTGGCTTCTATCTATTAAGGCTTATCTCTTCCTGGGAAGATCACCATTTATTCCAGGAATAGCTTTATGATGCACTTGCAATAAGTCTGGGTTGCTCTCACGTTCCAGGACTTGGAATTCTGGATGTGATTACAATTTACTTCTGAATAGCATGGCTGTGTTTCATTCCAGCCCACAGTGGCCAGCTCAGAGATTAATTTTGATATTGCTATTAGGCTATGAAGATCTTATTATTGATGAGAAAACATATGTCACCGTACAGTAAAGATAAGAAAGGGGCAAGGCAGTTAAGGAATTCCAGTTCCCAACAGCGGATGCCCAGGAACCTTGTCAAGCTGAAGCGTCCATAGTCTGGGTAACCTGGATCCCAACACAATAGGGACTTGGAATCAAATTCTGGAGGGTAACAAGGAGTGATGGCAGTAGTGTGCAGTGTTTGGAGGGAGTGTATGTATGGGATCCTTCTGACAAACAACTTAAGAATAGATAGGACCTGTTCCTAGCAATTAGCTTTCTATTTGATATCCTTTGTATCCTACCATGTGTGGGAAAGGCATTGTTCTACACAACTTCCCGTTACATGGTAATTCCAATTAAACTCTTTTGATACACACACACACTGTGTGTGTGTGTGTGTGTGTGTGTGTGTGTGTGTGTGTGTGTGTATTTTTAAAAGCTTCTCTAATGCTAGGTTTCCATGTGCCTTTTTCAAATGTCTTTAATATTAGTTATCCCTCTTCACTCTCCCTCCTCTACTCTGCCTCTTGTCTCCTACTCCACTCTAAATCTGTTCATAACATTTTCTAGTTTTAATCTTTTATGTCTTCCCTCCTATGAAATACAGTCTTTACTATGGCATGAATGCTTCATATCAGCTACCCCCTCTGGCTTCATTTCTGACCCCTGTCTTCTGTTACAGTCAACTGCTGTACTGTTGTTCTTTGAACATCCTGGGAAAGATTCAAAGTCCAGAAGTGGTAGATTTTCTTTCCTGTCATAAAATGTTCACCTCAACAATAATCACACAGTTTGCATCCTGACTTTCTTCTGGTGTCTACTCAGATACCAGCTCCTGTTAATCCTTTTCTGTGGACTCTGTCTGAACTCATACTTTACTTTGTCCTTTGTTCTCTTTGCCACAGTGCTTGAGGCTCCCTCTTTGCTAGAAGTCTTAACTATCTTTGATTCTCCCTAGCTTAGACTTTCCCACAACCTTGAAATAAAAAGTCCATGGATAGAAATGGGGCCTTGGATTTAAAAGGGGGGAGAGTCTGCATATCCAATGAACTTATTAGTGTACAACTCATGCCTTCCTGATAGTATGTGGACAGAAGGGACTAGAAATAGTGGAGTTATTTCACCTTAAAGCTGAGAGTGGCTGCATATGCAGAGAGCTTAGAAGAGCGTAGGAACACAGTTCAGTAAGCCAAACCAATGCTGAGAGCCAGTAACAGCAAAGCATAGATCAAAAGTGGGTACAGTAACAGAAATGTAACAATTAGGTAAACAAGAGCAAGAACAGAAGTCAAAATGTTATAGTAGAAATGGCCAGTCATGTCATTTGAATCATACTAGCTTATTTATGGTTTAGGGATCCATAATGAACTTCATGGTGGGCCCCAAGATAAAAAGTGCCTAGAAAGCAGATTGCAAGGCACAGGAATTTAATGTTTTCCTTCCAGCCACAAAAAGTAAAACTCAAAGAAATCACATGAAGTTCTTTCTTATTCCAGTGTTTACGTGCATGTTGTTAGATACCATGAGTTATGTATAGTTTGAAGCTTTCAGTTTGTGACAACAGTTGTAGACAAAGACAGTCTGTGGGGAGCACATACTGGGCTCCTAAAAGATGACATAAAAGTCTCAGCAGCAGGAAATTATGTGATATGACAGGAAGAGAAGTACCCTTTTGTCCCACTCTACTCTTTGTCTGGTTCAATTCAATGTCTGCAAACTGAATAAAAAATTTTAACTATTTTTTATAAACCCTGGAGCATATACAAAGCTTGATATAAAATACAAATTTCGAGTATCATCTTCGTAGGTTATTGATTTTTTAAGATAAAAAACTCTTAAAGATTTTCTGACTCTAATCATTGATTCGATAAACACATGGGTATAGTTCAGTGGGACAAGCACTTATTAAATTTATGTGATAGATAATACATTCAATAATGGGCTCATGAAAATAATAAGACATACTCCCTCAAGGGACTTAGAGAAGTAGGAGTGACAAACTGGTAGACAATTAAAATTTAGGTTTTTTTTAGCAGCCCTTCTAAAAGTATATCCTTACCAACATTGATATTTCTTATAGCTGCAATAATTTTTCAATTCAATAAGGAATTGTTTGTGAAAGAAAAGTGTCTTTGGTTCCTTTTTTCTTGCTTTGTATTCTGTTCTGTTTTAACAAACTATACATTTTATTAATACACTTAACTTTCAACTTTAAAAATGATTTGCAGTTGTAAAGAATATTTTACAACACCACTCCTGCACTGAAAGGTCAGGGATCATTGCAGAAGGAAGGGGGGTGATTGTAAGAGCCAGATCAACAGGGCATTTGCTGTGAGATTATGTCTCCTAAGAATGTAAGAAGCAACATCTGTAAAGTCTTACCAATATGGCTGACTTCCTCAAAATGACTTGAACAAGTACAATGGCAATAGACATGATAAAAGGATGAGGGAAAGCCTCCCAGGTTTCAGCCCTACACAAATAACTACAAGTAAGTAAGGAATGCTGATAGTGGTAGAAATGGTCTTCCCAGGGAAGAGCACATTAATTGTTTATCCAGTACTAAATGGTCAGTCCTTAAAACACACATACACACGCACACACACATACACACACACACACATTTAAAAACAATAAACAGAAAAGTGGACATAAGTTTGAAATAGAGTAAGGGGAAGTATTTAGGAGAGTTTGGAGGGAGGAAACGGAAGGGAGAGGGATGACTCCAGTGAACATGCCAAACTGGTTTTAAAAAAAACCCAAGAGGCCTCAACTTTACACAAAGAACTACTGGCAACTGAGAAAAGCTGGGACAGGACAGGTGGTCTTCCCCAGGTAAGAGTGGACCAATTGGTTGTCCAATACCAAATGGTCAGCACCTCAAAGCATAGATACAAGTATCAATATATGGACTAAACAGGTTTTATTTAGGAATATATATGTATATACCTACACATACATGTGTGCAATAAAGAGTAGTGAAAAGAAACAGTGAATTCAAAGGAGTGCTAGGAAGGTCATAAGAGAGGATTTAGAGGAAGGAAAGGGATAGAAGAAATGTTTTAATTATATTATAATCTCAAAAACAAATACAGAAATAAATAAATCTTAAAATACTCATAAATATAAAAGAAATATATTTTTGCAATTTGAAAAGTGAAAAACTTAATGTTAAACTTCACAGCTTCTGTGCCAAATGCCCATTCTAACCTGTATAGCAGTTCACTGAGTTGGATAAGCTTTGGGTCTAGCTAATATTGATGTGTGACTTTTTAATTTTCAAATTTTTTAATAAAGTAATTTGAGAGCTAATTATATTTTGAAAGCAGTTTTGAGAAATTACATTTTCAAGCTACTTTTTTTAAGTTCCTGCACTTCAATGTGCATACTTTCTGTTTTTGCATTGATAGTTAAGATATGTAGGTATCATGTTGGAACTCTATATAATGTGGAACAACTGTGCGAGATAATTGCCATGCACATTTCTTCATATAATTATTTGCTTTGTGCCAAGAACAATTTGTAATCACTTACTTGGCATTTTTCAAGGGCAAACCGTATTTTTACCTATAATTATCACCTTGTGCAATTCTTCAATTTTTAGTCTTGATATTTTGTATCATCTGACTGACATTTGTCAACTTAATTTCTTTGAAGTTAAAGAGAAAGGAAGATAATCACCATAGGAGATTATGTTGTATCTTTTAATAGTCCCCTGAGTCTAAGTAGTATTATCCATATGCACATGGGTGTATGACCATCCACTGGGACAGGAGTAATCGACAAGCAACCACGTTCACAAAGCTGAATGACTCCCAGTCCCTCAGCAGTCATAAGCTGCACATAGCTTAAAAAAAGCTAAAAGATGACATGAAATTTAGAGGCAGATGAGGTTGAGGACACCAACCTGGGTTGAAGACAGGTAGTAGTGAATTGATATGATCAGTATATATTGTATCAGTGTATGGAGCATTAATTTAAAAAGCATAACTATTATTTAAAAAAAATAATATGCTATAGGGTATAGATCAAGATTCTTTTGGCTGAATTTTAAATTTCTCTTATGTCTTCTGACTCCAGATTTTTATCTACATCTCCCTTGGTTTTCTTTCACCTGTCTTTTGAGAGCACAAGTGATTGTCTCTCCATCTCCCTCTGTCAATCCCTATCCCTCTGTCTATCTGTCTCTGTGTGTATTTGTGTGTGTGTTGGGGGGAGTGGTATGTGTGTATGTTTGTGTGTGTGTGTGTGTGTGTTGCTATTTCTTGGTCACCTCCTATGTGTTTGACTTGGCTGAAAATGAGTAACTGACTACAAGCATAAATCTTCTGACTGTTGGTGCCTTTAGGCATCATTGATTACAAATGAAAGTAACAGTAGTCTGATTCATAGGAAGCCCTTTGTGAGAAAGTTGGTCCCAATCTCTTTAGAAAACTTTGGGTTGAACACATTAGTATTTTTTTAGGCAAAATTAAGAATTTGATCTTAGGAGTAACAATAGCAGCCCATGCCAAAACTATGATTTTATAATCATCTTTTCTTTGTGCTCGCTGAATTGAATATGGCTTGACTTTCAGCTGCTGGATGAAAACACATTTGATGTCAGTGGGGAACAGGATGTATATATAAGCAGGGATCATATCCTACAGAAGAGAATACACACCAGACTTTATGATCTCTGTCACTGAGGGGTTTATTGTTATGTCTATATCAGCTATCAGAGAACGTGAAGCTCATACTTTTGTCTCAGGGTAAATCATTGCTTGCCACGTTTACTGCCGTATTCTGCTCAAGTCCAAGCTTGATGGTCTATGAAAATGAGAATGATAGGCTCTTAACGTTTTAAACGAGGCAATAATCACTGAAAGTTGTGAACATGCACAGGCTGTTTTCTTCTGGCCAGTACAAGAGGGAGGGGAAAAAAATGTCAGATGTAGCTAAGACAAGATATAGCTTGTCTTAGGAAGCTACAAGGGGAGAACAAACTCGCACTTACTGAGTGCCCTGCAGTAAGCTCACCCTGTGCTGGTGACTCACTAGGAAAGAACCACGTGGACGAACAACATTTTTAGAAGATCCAGAGGGACAGATTAAGTTAAGAACCGAGAGAGCATGCTGCCTATCTTACATTGACTGGAGCGATTGTCAAAAGCACATCCAAAGGAGAGCCGCGCGCCACACACAGGCACCGAGTCCAGAGACTCCTCGGCTCTAATTCAGGTCCTGGAGGCAGATTCTGCGGTGGCATTCATTCTTTACATTTTGGGAATTGACTTAAGAAACTACAAACAGACACCCCTCAGAACAAAATTGAGCTTCAGTTTTCTCACCTACAAAGGTCCTATTGTATTTTCAGGAGTTCTCAATAGTAGCTTGATGATCCATAGTTTTTTTTTTGTTGTTGTTGTTGTTTATTTGTTTGTTTGTTTTTTCTTCTAAAAAAACAGGGGCAAAGAAATTTAGAACACATATATGTACACACACACACATGTATTAGAAATGAAGCCAGTTCAGTTCCAATCTTTGAGGACTCCTTACTGGGGAGTGGTCCTAGGAGGATGGGGGGTTCTTGCTCATGATGTTGAGAATGCTCGACTTTCTCCACAGTGGACAACTGGACAGTGGACCACAGGACCATGGAGTCCTTTCCATCTCCCCCAGTTCTCTTTGAGCAATAAGCTTTGCTGAGAAATTCAAACCGGTATCAGTTTTCAGTTGGTGTCTGTTTTCCCTTTGTGATGTCTTTCAAGAAGCTCTCCCATCAGAACACCCTCACCTTCCACTCTTGCAAAATCTCACAGGATGACTAGAATAATAGGAAATAAGGAAACAGCTTGTGAAGACCACAGGGGCACACCCAGGTTAATGTACTTCAACACTAGATGGCACTCTGACCACACACGCTTTTTAATCAATTGACATCGACTTTATGGACGAAAAATTTCACTTGTTTTCTGTTTTAAAACCATTCTCCCTTTTACCACTCACATGTAAGGCTTAGCTTTCAGAACACTTGAATTTTTTATGTCTAGCTTTATAAAAGCACAAAGTTCAGTTTTTTGTTTTTTGTTTTTGTTAGACATTCAATTATTGATAAGTCCCTTTTATACCTCATATAACAAGAAGCAAAATTCAACAAATAGATGGGTGCTGGTAAGACCTGAGCGTATGTTTGGTTGGCTTGGTGTGGCTGTTACAAAATGAATTACACATTTTTGGAGTACTCTGATGTGATGAGGCCTTGTAAAAATTTAAAAACATATCAAAATTGTACAGGGATGTGAAGGGAAATGCTTCCCCCCTGTGAAATGAAGCACAAAAATGTCCTTTTGGTGCATCCATGATTGTGTCTCAGTGAATTTATTGATTACCACTATGCATATACTAAGTGGAAATTTTACAATGTTTTCTGTAAAAATCTTTAATTTTTTTCTGCTCTGAGGGGTAATAGCTCTCTTCTTTATGCTTGGCCCTAGAGGCTAGCTTTCATAGATAATCTATTACTTATGCATGTATACATTTGTCAATAGAAAATTTCCTTTATTCTTAAACTGGGAAGTGTTATTTTCAGTTTTACAATCACCCATACCAGTACCTCTAACCAGATCCATCTGTGATTTTGCTCAGAGGGACTATGTGGGAAAAAAAATTACAATAAACAAAAAACCAAAATGATTCATGGTGTGATTCTTTGTTTCAAACAAATTCATATCCAAACATTAAAGAGACCAGTATTTAGGAGAGCTTCCAGCAATAGCAATGACAACAGTCCAATTCAAGAACAGACAAACTAGGAAACAAAAATCAAACAATGTATGTTTTAGCTTTTAAAATTAGTGTTAGGTCTCCAAAATTGCTCAAGTAGACACTGAGATATATGTATGGCCATACAAAGTGGTTTATTTCCACAAGGGCCAACCAATTAAAAAAAACATGGCAACTCTGAGATGCAGCCTTATGAGCTTTTTAATTGAAATAGGCAGTGGCTAGGGAATCTAACTGGTCAAGATCTGAACATTAGATTGGCTCGTTATATCTCTCCAGAAGTAGAGATCTCCCAGGGAAGTGAGGATCTCAAGGGAAGAAGAGAGTCAAGGTCAGGGCCTGCCCACCATGAGGGGGTGCTGGTCCTCACATTAGTACCTAAAATATGGCTACAATTTTTCTCTTAAGCAATATCATTGTCTACATCCATTTTCATGGTACTATTCATATAAGGATATTTCCATACAAGTATATGATAGACATTGAACATAACCGCTAAATCCCCCCATCCTTTCCCTTCTACTTCTTCTTCTCTCCTTTTAGTCTCCTTTGCTCTCTTGGACAATTTTGCTTATACATAAAATGTTTTTATACTTATTGACTGATATGTTTTGTGTGTGTATGTGTGTGAAGGTAAGAGGCAAGCTTTCCATGGGAGTGTTCTCCCTTTTCACCATGTAGGTTCAGTTGGCCAAGCTTGGCAGCAAGTTCTTTCACTCACCATGCCGTCTCAGTGACCTCATTTTTAACTTCTGTACTTTTAATTTCTATGTCTTGACAAATTCTATCAAATCCAAGTAAATCTATGATATGAATACACCCTAAGAAATACAGTATGGTTTTAAGATGTAGATTTTAAAAGATAAGTTATATAGGAAAATCAAATGCCTTTCAACATAATTAAGCTCATCTTTCTTTTAAGTAATGAGTTATATCAAATCAGTTGGAATATGATATTTAGGAATATTAGACGTCTAGCAAACTCACTGACTCCATACTTTACTCATCTTAGAGTAGTCCATTTTTCCTTCCTTTGCTTTTCTATTTTTTTTTTATGTCTCATAATTTTAAAAACTCTTGTGCAAAGTCCAGTAAGTATTACACTGTGGATGTCTGATGACTGTGAATTTGTGAATAACTATTTTGTGGAGCCAATGCTTCATAAAACTACAAGGAGAAGCAATTGTTTTTTATGCTGCACTACAGCAGAAAAGGATACAGATATGTCTCCCAGGTTGCCAATGTGGCCTATGTGCTTCCTTTCAACCAATAGGTTTCTCATTGATTGCAAACTCCTGACCTTCCCTTGATCAGAGTATTGTCTTTAGAAAACCTGCAATTATAAATGATCTCTTTTTCTCTTGGATCTAAAGAATTTTGTCAGCTTTACAACACATGTCTTTCTCAAGGACCTGGGAGCCATCACTTGAAATGTAATCATGGGTAAAGGCAGGGCCTGATCTGCCATTATCTGGGAGGGGTGGAGCCTAATGTCAGTAATTGCCAATTAGCAATAACCCAGGCCTAAAGATATGAACTAAGTTTCTTCTGCACATCCTCCAACACTTTTCCACTAGTTCCCCACCGCAATCCCAGTGCTTCAAAACTGCCCTCCCTCTGTTTCAATGCAGTTGAGTCCAATTTATATCTGTTACAGTATATTTGAACTATTCTCCAGATATATTCACTGAAAATACCATTGCCCTGGCTGCCTAGCCTAGCAGGATGTGATTTCTAGGGCTGAACCAGCCTGTTTTATCATGTAAGTAAGAGTCACTCCCTATTAGCTTAATGTAAATAGTGTTGCTGATAAAAAGGTCATTTGGATGCTCTTCCAGGCTGGAGGTGACATTAGGCATGACCTGGTCTCTCCTGTTGATCTGCAGTTCCCCCACTGTAATACATGGACGTAACTCAGATGGGTGGGGCCTGACCACTTTTGTGTTGGAAGTCACCACAGTATAGATATGGACAGACGCTGATGGCCAAATGTTTGGGAGGAGTAAACCCTTGTATCTCTTTGATCATGCAAATAGACTGCTAAGAGAGATAGGAGGAGCTTTTAGGAGAAAATACTGCTGGGACAGCACAGCAGTTAGAGCTGGAAGATTGTAGGTTGTGAGCTCTCCTCCAGTCTGTCGGTCTTGTACCTTTAATCATGTCTTATGTGTCTTTATTAATATATCACAGGTCATATTAATCATTAACTTGTCTCCACTGTAATCTCCCCAATTAAATCATCTTTGCTGTTTAATTGTCTTGCCTAATTTTACTTGACCCAAGTTCCATTTAAGAAAAGAGGAACATAAGAAATACCACAGTAGCTTGCATTGGCGGTTATTTAGGTCAGTGCTAAATCTCTGTTAGTGACATCAAAGATATTTATGTGGTTTCTTTCCTTAGCAATATTAACTTCACATGGTTCATATATACTTCAACCATTTCTAAATGTTCATAATTTCTTGTGGAAATGTTTAATAAAAATTACCTAAAACCATATATGAATATATGATCATATTTATTATTATTTAATTGTCTCTTGGGGGGAAATGATCAAAACTATTATAATAGATAATCTAACCCAGTAAAATTTCAGTAATAACCTGTGTTACTTGAGCATGTGTGTGTGTATGTGAGGGTGGAGGGGTACAGAGATAGCATTCTGGGAGACCATTCAGAATTAGAGGAATTTGTCCTCAGCATCCCCAGGTAACATGTTCAGGATATCTCCAGTTAACAATCATTGTGCTCAAAATTAAAAAGGATCCCTTGACAAGCTTGTTTACAATTGATACATTGAAGTGTTAACATAGAGATACTTAACATAGATTTCAAGATTCCATGTAATTTACAGTTTTAATTTTTATCAGGAGTGCTTTATGATCTTCTAGAATCTAGAAGTATTTACTGACGTTTCAGGGAAGCTTTACTGCTTTATTATTTGGTAAAAGTGTACACCTAATAAATTTTATCAAATATTCTTAAGTCTCCCTTAATACTGTTCTAAAATTCTAAAGTAAAAATGAGATACAGTGAAGAAACGAAGCACATATTTTATCCTGGAAAGGAAGATGCTTCTTCTCCATGGGACTTTTTATTTTTTTTCCTGCCCTGGAACCTGGAAACCATAGCAATCCAGATCCCTCTGTCTGCAGGACTTGGGGCACTAGGACTCAGCTAACTCTGGCGGTTCACACACTGACTGCTCCATAGGATTCCAGAAGATCTGATCCTTTGTAATTCTGTCCTGAGCGTTTCCTGCCCTTAGAGTTCCAACACATCTTTCTGCATCCCTGCCGTGGTCTGGGCTGCTGTGACCCTGCTTTGCAGTGCATAGTTAGCAACAAGGTATGTCATTCATTTATTTGAAGGTCACTGTGTTGTGTCCTGCTATCACAAAAGAAAACAAAATTAGATATTACAAAGAAACAATGGTTACTGATGACCACACTCTTGTCTGTCACATCAAGACAACTGTGATGTCATGAGCACTAATGTGCTTTCAGTTCACCCATGATCATATTTCCCTCTTCTTGTATCCATTGTCTCTCAGCATCTGTACTTTATCTTAAATTTATTTCCGTAATCCAGATGTCTACCTTATAATTTCTACAGCACTTCAACCTTGGACATTAATGTAGAAAACAAAGAGAGTTAAAGGACTTGTAAATCTCTTCAATATCTTGTTTTCAATGTTGTTCATCCTCAGCCCCACCTGACTTTACAAATTATCTCTTTCACACTGCTCATGCTAGCAAAGTCTTGCAATCAGTTTAGGAACTGATCAAGGTGTTAATGCGGAGAGAAAAAGGGGATATGCATAATGGATGATTAACCAGCCACACATTTAAATTATATTATTTTCATGAAAATGGATGGAAATGGAGATGATTATGTTAAACAACATAACCCAGATGCAGAAGACACATCTGTTTTGTTTTCTATTAAGAATCTAGATTAAGAGGTTAGAGCAATGTGATGACTCAGTAGTTAAGAGCAGGCTCCAGTTCTGGAAGATCCAGGTTTGATTTCCAGTACCCACAAAGGATCTCACAACTGTCTGTTACTCAGTTCTAATCTCTCTTCTGGTCTCCACAGGCAACACACACACACACACACACCCACACACCCACAGATATACATGAGGGTAAAACACCTACATATATAAAATAAAAAGAAAAATATAATTATTAAAAAATCTGGAATTGAAACTAGGTTAAATAAGTGATATGAAAGTGTGTATGGAGCCAGAAGAAATGTGGGCATGAGGGGAATGAGGACAATTATTAAAGTACATTGGATACATGCATGAATATGTCATAGTCTAACCTAATATTTTATACAAATATACACTTATATTGTAAAAAATCTGCCATCTCCTTATATAATTATTCCTTAATCTTCAGCAGTGTTTTAGGAGCCCACATATTTGGATCATGATCTCTGGTGTTCCCTGTTCTGGTCTGTCTTCAGGATTGCTGTGTGCATACTATGTACAGTATTACAAATTAAGGCATGTACAAAGACCAATAAAATGTCTCCTGCTGGAAGGAGGATGAAGTACACAAATAAGTACATTATAAGGGAGAGTTTATACAAAGAACACTTGAAAACAAACATAGAGATAGAATAGAGCTCATGAGAATGACTAGAAATAGCTATTAGAAGAAACATGGATATTGTCACATCCTAATTTTAGCTTTTTTTTCCTTTATTTTAAAAACTTGTTTTATTATCCAGAAGTTAACATTTCTGCATTTTTCTAACATCATCATTTTCCTTGCCTCCCTGATACATTTTTTGGTACTCCACTTGGCATACTGTTGAATCAATGGTTTTGATAGTGGTATAGTTGCTGGAAATGGGTATTTATAAAGTCATTAAGGCATCCTTGGAATTGCATACCTCCACTGGAAATGTAAGGGGATGGAGGAAGTTCCTCTCAGAGAACTTACTATGTGTGATGGAAGGAATATTTGCTAAACTCTTGAGTCTACTGATACATTCTGGAGTAGACTAACTAGTGCTCTGTGTGCCCAAAGTGAAAGTCCGGTGAATTGCAGACTATTTTTTAGCTGCCAGACAAAGTTTGGATTCTCATTTAAACAGATTTTTTGAAACAACAGGGAAAAGACAGGCCTATCCATTTTTCTAACTTCACCCTAAAGTTTCAATGCTCCTGTTTTATTAGTGTGAGTTAATTATACAAATAACATAATTCTGAATAATATAATATTAGAATGGGTTCATTTTAACTCCACTCTTTCTTTCCCCAGAGCAGCAATTAACCAATCCTGTAAACACAGGTTGAAGACAAAATTTTTTAAGACATTCTGCTTGGATCTTTCCTTGGGAGCCTGCATGCTCTTTCTTTTGCTGAGCACATCAAACCTATTATCTCTTAAGTTTTAGTTATGCTTACTCTGTTATTCTCCAAAGACTAAGCAACAGTTACTAAATTATTAAATCAGAGATAAAATGAATCATCATGACCAGGATGTTGAAGTCTTTGTAAGTAATTAACTTTTGGAAGAGCTATGCGTAAGTGAAAAAAGTCTGCTTCTTCACTAGAGTATACATACATGTGTGTCTCTCTCTCCTCTGTCCTGTGTTCTCTCTGTGTCTGTCTGTCTGTCTGTCTGTCTGTCTCTCTCTCTGTGCGTGTATGAGTTTGTTTTTCTTTTCCCCATGAATTTAATTGAATTCAGGTGGTACATCTGTTTAAACTTCTCTGTGCAATTGTAATGATTTTTAAATTTATATCTTTTTAATTAACTCTGAAACAAATAAATTTCTTCATGAAAATTAAGTGTTCTACTTGACCAGGATTATACTTAGTGATTATAATAAACTAAAAAAAATTCACATATAGACCTCTCTTATCTTGGTATCAGTCGATTATGATTTGTCTTTTTCTATAAAGCATTGAATCTGTGTGTCCCTCTGTCAGATGTTCTCATGATTCTGAAGTAGGAATGCAAAAATCTAGGCCTGTATCCTAGTAATGGCTCATTTCACTGTTTTATCCTATACATAACTAGCAATTTTAATAATTACATTCCTTGTATTCAGTTTGACCACAGGTACACAAAAAAAAAAAAAAAAAATCATTGAGGGCTGTGATCTATTTTCTCCTTTAAAAATGGAAAAATATGAACGAAAACCATTTTCCTATAACTATGTATACATGTAGATTTTTAGAGAAGTCGATGTTTATTTTAGGCTGTGGTCTTTAGTGAAAGTAAGTTACAATGAAACAGCACAAAATTTCCCGTTCCTCAAAGTTTGGCCCAAATTATCTATGTTGAAATTAACTTGTTAAAGTGAAGTTTCTTTACTACAGACCTAAAAATGTATTCTGGGTAAAGTCCATTAATATAAAGTTTCTTAGAGACTTTTATGCTTGTTAAAGATCAAGAACTAGTGCCCTAGAGGTAATTTGTATTTCTAATTCATAAAATACAGGCCAAGAGTTTCAAGACCCATTAAGGACTCAAAGAGACACTTATCAAAAGAAACAACATTATTGAAACCATACCATAATGTAAAAATGCTAAAATTACAAAGTAAAATGAAAGTAAGAATGCAAACAAATGAACAGACACAGTGTGCTGTTTTCTTAATTATTTTTACACAAACAAAAATTTCCACTCTTCTAGAGTGTATTCTGAAACCTTCTTATGAAGATCAGGCTTTTCCAGCACATCTAAATTGAGTTATAGAGATTCTTTTAAACCATTGCCCTAAAGAGACTGACAGGCTTTCATAGCTATTTTCCTGTATAATGATCTTATTCAAACACGAATTTCTTTATAACTTCCAAGGCAAAAGAAATGATATTAACACTGTCAGAGCTATTCATTCCTTAGATATTGAGTTTTGTAAAAATCCCAAGATTTTGGGACTCTTCAAATTCCATCTTTGATTTTCAATATCCCACTGAGAATACATTTACTTATATTTCCCATTTTAAGTCTCTCTTACCTGTGGGACTCAAATACATGTTTAAAGTCAGTGGTTAGCAGATCCCTACATTGTAAACACTTACCGCATTGAGTAATCTAAAATATATTTATCCCATTTAGTTCTAAAGTGGGAATATTCTGTAGATGGTCCCTGAGCTCTACCTGTAAGCAGAAGTATCAGCAACAAGGAAATACTGCTCAGCAAAGAGACAAAATAAAAATATTTAAAGATTTTCGATTGGCTTATCCTTGTGTCTGACGCTGATGACCCTGAAAACCTCACTGATTTTTTTTTTTCTCATCCAGCATTATCTAGCATAAATCATTCCATGTAATTCATGTCTGGAGAGAGGATTTGTGTCTTTCACATAGGCTAACTTATTGACATAGTCTTCTGACATGCCAAGGCCTTGAGCAACACTCATGTCTCTTAGAGTGCTTCAGAAATTCACATAATGGCTCAAAAGCTACTCACATCAGCCTGTTGTTCAACTAAAATAGATGAATCTGATTTTTCCTTGACAAGAAAACTATTTCTTCTAAATAACTAGGATACTTCCTACTTTTATTTATGGTATGTTGCATCTACTGAATCCCTGTCTGTATAGCTTATTTTGATATATGTTGTCATGTCTACCCTCTCTATTTGTGTATTTCTTAAAGTCGTATTTCTTTGGAAGGGTGTAGTAGTTTGAGTGGAGTTGATGAAGTCCTGTGTGAATGTATATTACTGACATGAGGATGGCCAAGAGCCCTAATGCTTCAGATCCATCGAAATAGCAATGTCTTTCTTGGCTGAGGGCCGGAAAAGTATTTTCTTGGTCTAAGTACAAATAGCTGACACCATTTGTACTTAGCTAAAAACCACTATGCACAGAAAGTACCTACTACAGTCTCTTAATCATGGATGCTGACATCGTATGTAGAAACTATCGACCTCATCTTCCTCTTCCAGAAGGGCTCTAAATTGAGACTGCTTTTCTACAGAGACCTACTGAGACTAGCTGTATATGATAACTCACTGAATTTCCCAGCTATCTCCATCAGAGCATGTGGCCCACCTCATCCCAGCTTTTCTGTGTATGTATCTGTTGTTTCTTCCTTTACTGTCACTCTAGTTTGATCAGACCCCAAGCCACACAGATTGGTGTGGTGGTTTGAATGGGAAATGCCGCTCAGGATCTTGGGTATTTGATCACCTGTTTCCTACTTGGTGACACTGTTCAGGGAGGTTTAGTGAATAAGCATGGCTGGAGGAAATACTGGGGATGGGCTTTGAGATTAAAAGCCTTGTGGCTGTTAATAGATCGTTTCCTCATATGATTTGAAGATTTGAGATCCCTGCTTATTGCTTTTGCCTCCGTGATTGCTACGTACTGCCATGCTTCCCATAAAGATGGCGGTCTTATCCCTCTGGAATCATAGATCAAATAAACTCTTCCTTGTATAAGTTGCTTTGCTTATGCTGTTTTATTACAGTAAAAGAAAAGTAATTAACACAGAAGTTGAGGTAATGTTGTGCAGTAGTTTTTGAGCAAATGTGGAAGACTTTGGGACTTTATGTTAGAAAAGTAGAAGTCTGGAAGATAGTAATGAGTGTCACAGACCACTTGGACTGTGGAGGCCCAGAAAGCGGTTTCAGAGGGAAGCAAGGATTTTAATACCCTAAAGAGGGTATTAAATTTAATACCTTAAAGAGGCCATTTGTATGATGTTTTAAGATATGTCTGTCTTCTGCCCTAGTCCTAAAAAGTTGCCTGAGGCTAAACTAAAAGGTAATGGTATAATTTTTTTGGTGGAGAAAATTTCAATGCAACAAAATGTTAAATCTATCATATTGTTGGTACTGATAACATTTTTTAAGTCTCAAATGCAAAAGAACAAGTAGGTCAGGGAAACATAAAATGTGCATTTTTGGAGAGAAAAAGGACAGTAGGAATCCCAATGTTACAGCCAAGGTATGTGATAGAAGAGGGACTATAATTGCTAAGGAGATTTGTACCAAAAAGGAGAAGCTTGCTCTGCAGTGGAACAAAGGGTACAAATGCACTCAAGGCAAAACCTTATCTACTTAAGCTTCCACTGTGTGAAAGGAAAAGGTATAAGTTTTCCTTTAGAAAACACCTGGATGAAAAGGCTGTTACTAGTGTAATTCAAAGTGGGCCAGTGAAACTTGGCCTTGTTATCCATGTGGTGCTGGCTTTAGAGGCATGAAGGATGCAAGAATGAAGGAGTCATGGATTCCTTCATCATGGTTTCAAAGAGTCAGTGAGGCCAGTCAGCATGTGGAAATGGAATCACTGTGAAGTTTTGAGATCGTTGTATAACGCTGCAAAAGGAAACCTTTGTTACAGTGGAGACCACAAGATGCTGGAGATCATGAGACATCAGTCTGTTAAGTGAGCTTCCATACAGTGTGTGGAATCATCCCAAAAGGGACATATGTTGTAGGCAGCAAAGCTGAAAATACAGTTATCTACATCGTTGGGAACTAAAATTCTACATATCAGGCATGAAACTACAGGGTTTGATGTTTGCCCTGCTAGGTTTTAATCTTGCTTTGGTCCAATATGTTTTTCAATATAACCCAATCCTCCATTTTATGATTCTAATGTATATTCTGCACCGTTACAAGTTGGAAATTTGTATTTTACTTTTTGATTTTATAGGAGGTTACAACTAAGAGATTGTTTTGAGTCTTAGAAGAGACTTTGGACTTTGGACTTTTAAGCAGTGATAGAACTATGAAAGAATGTTTGGACTCTCGATGTTGAACTAAATGTATTTTGCTTTGTGATCTGAACATAAGCCTGTGGGGCCAGGGAGTGAATTGTTGTGGTTTGAATAAAAATGTCTCCTATACACTCAAGTATATGAACATTTGGTCCCTATTTGGTATGGTTGTTTGGAGAGGTTATGTGGGGTGCAGCCTTGTTCGGGAAAGTATTTCACTGGGTACAGACTTTGAGAGTTTAAAGACTTGTGCTTTAATTTAGTGATGTGGTATCTCAGTTTCCTGTTCCTGCCTCATGTTGTCACACTTGCTGCAATGCATCCATGCCAAGGTGGTCATTGTGTTTTTGATAATGACATCAAAATAACTAATACAAAGGGGCTGTGTCACTCAACTATTCACTTCTGTGATCATTTATGTCTCAGCATCTATGAGGCCAATTGATTCCTTTCTCTCATCTATGTAGAAATTATTAAGTCCTTAGTGATATGTTGTTTTATGTTGTAATAATAACTCATAAATACAATAATATCAATAGCAATAAAAATTACAATGTAAGTTTCATTTTTCTTTTTAAGAGAATTGTCACCTAAGAGAATTGTCACCAATGTTGTTACAAAATGACCTTTGCGTCAGAAGGCAGAAGGAATGAATCTAAGGTGGTTTGCCTAGAGAACAGTCTTAAGGCTAGTTTTTATTATTAATCTGATTGCTTTAAGTATTTTATAATGAGTTTCATTTCTTCAATACTTATTTGTCTCATCTGCTTTCCACTTCCAGATATTCAACTCATACTGCTTGAACTCTTTTTTACCTGTTGATGGCTCCCAAATCAGTTACCATCTCTCTTCAGTGCATCCCCATGAGCATTGCTACAATGACACACTCCATTTATAGATCTAACAAACTTCTCCAGGGGACTTGTATAGCTATTTCTATCCCAAACACCAAATTCTTTCTCTTATAACACAGATTCCTCCAGCATTGTAATTATTCTTTCCCCTTTATGCCATATAATTCTGATTCTTCTATATACTGTTTCCATCTTCACATTTTGTAATTTAAGGTTACAAATGCCACTTAGGATATTTGTCAAGGAAACATTTGTGCATCTGTCTAAAGTCATTGATTTCAGGTGACTTTTCAGAGAAGTAGATAATAGACTTTCATAAATGAATACATCCCATTAATAAACCTTTAATGTACACTTCTCTCTCTCTTTCTTTTTTTTTCTTTTTTTTTTGCAACAGTCTTACTATGTAGCTTGGAACTTGCTATGTAGACTAGACTCGCCTTGGACCCACAGAAATCTTCTCCTCTCTGTCTTCCGAGTGTTGGGAATAAAGACATGGACCATTATGCCTGGTCCATTAGCATACTTTGAAAAATAACTCACATGTAGTTCTTGGGATAAAATGTCTAAAAGATTTTGTACAGAGCACTCAGAAAAGAGTGGCAAGACAATCTTTAAGAAGTATGGTATTTCAAAGGAGAATGAATGGGCTCTCTCTGTGGAGCACAGTGAATGAATGGGACAAGCATGGCTTTGGTGTCAGGCTGAACTAGATCAGTACACCAACCATCCTGGTTATTTATGATTTGGGGTAATTCCGTTTGTCCCAGAGCATTGGTTCACTAAACAGTAGTTTCCTTTCTGTCCTCAGCTTCAAAATTATATCTGCTTAATGCCTTTGGATATGGACATTTAGAATTACTTTGAGCACAATCATCCACACCTGCACATAATTATAGTTCTGCATGCAGTTATTCAGCCAGTGATGGAGGTTGCTTCATAGATTAGTTGTTATGAAATGTTTTTTCAGACCACCTGCTGGGTTTTATGAGTGTATTTGAGTGGTGATTTGAATTTTGATACATTTATGGCCAGTTTGCACTGATGTACCATGATTAGTTACATCCACTTAACAGGCACTTAGCAAATGCCCTTGTGAAAGTGAGAAAATGCGAGCGATTGCTCTATATATTTCACTCTTTGTGAGAGCATTGGTAATGCTGATGAATAATTAATCAGCTAATTGTTGCCCTGTTCAGTGCTCTCCTTCTGGAAGTGAGATGAGTTCTTTTATACATGGTGATAGCCACTTAAAATCCCATTTCAGGTCAGGAGCAGAGAAGCAGGTTGTTTTTGTTCTACAGTTTAAGAACTGAGATTGCTTGTGTAGCTCCTTTAATCCCTAAAAAAAAAAAAAAAAAAAAGAAAGAAAGAAAAAATAAATAAAAAGAAAGAAAAAACCAACTCTTTCTTTTTGTGTATGGTGACCAACCTTATACATGATCATTTATAGTCTGTACCTCTTTACAGAATGTCTGCTTCTGCTTAATTCATTTGTAGTTCTGAACTTTGTATTGATTTTCATATTTTTGTCTCAAGTGTTCAAATGTAACATAGTTATACTAAAATCTTCTGTGAAGATTTAATAAAATGTAACACTAGAATATACCAATAAGCTATAGACATTTGCAGCATTCATATTCTACCTAATCAGCACATTTGCTGACTTATTTTTTTCCAAGTATTTCTGAAACTTTTCTCCTTTTCTATATTCCAGCTTTATAGTGAATTTCTTTTTAAATTTTCATGGATTGCTTAGGCATGATCCCCTTTTTGATGAACCTATATAAGAGATTTGGGTAGGATAACATCTGTAACACAAATCTGGATCTACCCGAGTGAAACCAATTTAAACTTATTAAATTGCTGTAGCATTGCAGGGGCCCTGATTAAGAGCTCCTCCATCCAGGAGCTGAATAATTTCACTGCCACTTCAGGCCATTCGATGTTTTACATTATCTCTAGTGGTGTCCTTTCAGATTAAACATAATCCTATTAAGCAATGCTTCTGTGTTTTCGGGCTATATACACAAGGTTGAGAAATGCTTTACTGTTATTTGTGACCAATTTGTTGATTCTTTGTCTTGGATGGCTGGCATACTTGGGCAGCCTGTGGTTTGAATGTGAAATGTCCCCTGTATGCTCATGTGCTTGAACACTTGGTCCTCAGCTGATTCTGCTATTTGGGAGAGTTGTGAGACCCTTAGGAAATGGATCCTTGATGAAAACAGTGACTCACTGTAGGTGGGCCTGTATGGCTTATAGCCCACCCTCCTTCCTTCCCTCTCGGTATTTACTGACTGCTGATGCAATGTAACCAGCTGCTCCTGCACCATGCCTTCTCTGGCATGGTGGAATGTGTGTCCTCAAACTGCAAACCAGAATGAGCCCTTCCTTGAAATTGTTTCTTCTCCAATATTCTGTTACAACAAGGAGAATAACTAAATGCAGGAAGGAAGTACACACACATGAGGTCCTCATTAGAAAATAATGAAGATATCACGTAATTGTCAAGGACTGAATGTCCTCAGGCCACATCATAATTTAACTTAAATTTCTACTGTTCAAATTTGAGTATATTGGAAAAAAAAAAATCCAGTCTTCCATCCTAGCAAGCCCCACAAAAATTCATATATGCATCAGCAAATTGACTCTGATTTTGACTTCTGCTCTTGATGGTTGTTGGCATATGTAAGTATGACCCCCAACTCTGCCATCTACTCATACTACTACTATATATGTGATCCAGGTATGTCCCCACCAGAGCACTGGTGGGCACTGCTAGAGAAAACAGCAAATATAAAAGTGCCTAATGTGGCAATCAAATGTATTTATCCCCCAAACTGGAGTTATCATACGACACTCTTGATCACCAATCTTTGTAATCCTGCCAGAACAGTTGCAGGTGTTGATGTAGATTTATTATTATTTCTTATAATCTAATTTTAAGTCTATACCTGGAAAGCTTCAGCCTCTGTACAATCTAATCTTCAAACCTAAACCTAGAACATTTCAGCTTTGGAGACTTAACTTCTGACTGAGTCACTCTGACTAACCTCTTCTGAACTCAGAGCTGTACTGAATTCAACTAATTCTTCTGGTTGCCTGATTCAACTCATTCGCTGTTCTGGCTCAAACTTTTCTCCAAGCTGACTGTTCAAACTTACCTTCTGAACTGTCTGGCTAATTTCAGATTGAACTCTTTTAACTCTGGCTGATTGTGGCTGACTTCTGCAACTTCTCTGACTGAACTACTCTGGTAGCCTTCAAATTGGCGCTTCCCATTAGCTGACTCTTTCTCCCAAACTCGCTCAACTTCTGCCGAACTGCCTCTGTGTCTTATCTGGCTTATTCTTTAACTGACTGAATCTCTGAACTGAGATCCTAATTTTATATCATAAGAGTTAGGTGTGTCCTTACTCTGACTCACTCTGCTAACTCTTCCTCTGATTCATCACTTTGCCTGCTCGTCACTCTGATATATTTCAGACATCACTCTGCCAAGTCTTCGCTCTGATTTACTCTCAAACTTGGGATTAAAGGAGTGTACTCACTCTGTACTTCACTCTTCCTCTGACTTTCTGCTTCTCAGTTAACTAACATGCTCTGACTCCTCGAACTCTGAAATGAGAACCATGACCTACTTCTGTAATGGGCTGCTTCCTTTTATATCCTAAGAGCTGGGATTAAATGTGTATGCCATTATTGCTTTCTGAATTGGGTTTAAAGTTGTATACTAACATTCTTTCTATCTAGAGCGGCCATGCTGCTGAATTGAAAGATTAAATATTGTGCTACAATTATACTTCAGTGCTGGGCATTCCTCTACTTATTTTCTCTGTAAGCTCCTTCAACCTAAACTGTTTTCATCCAGAAAGTGCTGTTATTAATAGTACACATCTTCTTTAGCTGCTGTGGAGTTTAATGAGATAATTTACGTCAAGAGCACACTGGAGAGCAGAAACACAAATAGTATCTAATATTACTATTTTCCTATCATAATAGATTGGAGCGGGTATTTAAAATCTCCTCCTTCAAGCCAATATTATTAGCGACTTTTCTCAAAGTTATAAAATTATAACAGATATATTTTCTAATCCTTCCAGCCATTGTGTGTGTATGTGGTTTAATTTCTTATTCGAGTAGGGAAGCTTGAGAGTCTTTAGGTAACATTCAGCAAACACAGGGTTTATCATCTATCTCAGTTTTGTGTAGGTCTACCCAGCCAGAGAATAGACTATTGTAACAAACATTTATATGGGATACTTTTTGTGTCTACCTTCATGGTAAAAGCTCATAGATACTAACTCTAATACAATAATTACATGAAAAGCATACTATTTGCCCTGCTTTTCTAAAAGAGAAATTGATGTATGAGGAAATTAAAATGTTACAGTGAGCGCCTGAAGGACCTGGGCTTCTAATCCAAGTACTCTGACCCTAGACACCAGGTCCTTATCATAATGTACTTGGCATTGCTCAAATGTTTCATTCACTAGAATTAACCTTGTTATCTGATACTTAGAACCTCTGAGGGAACTATTATTGCCACTCTTACACTAAGTATAGAAAATAGGCTTAATTTCATCCAATGAGCAGCAAAGGAACAAACAAGAGTTAGAGTAGTAGCATTGGCCAAAGCCCAAGGAAAGGAATCTTTTGTGAGTGGAAAGGAGAGAATATCTTCTTCATTTTAGTTTCATTTGGTGTCTAGAGAACCTAATGAAGGAATGCCTCTTCTCTCTGACAGAAACACATGAGACATTTATGCATTTGTAATAATGAAATTCAGACTTCTTACAGTACTTTTCTATCCTGACACAACCTAGCTTCCTTTGTTCCCATTACCCCTTTGACCTTTGCATTATTAATACCCCAAACTTAAAACAAATGCGGACTCTCTAGTGGCTTAATTTATGAGTGATACAAGCTAGTATTTACTGTTCTAAAGGTGGCTGCTACTGCCTCTTGCTCAAAAGTTGCTTACCTATTATTAGTGTATAGAATTTTTTTCTAAAGAAAACTTTTTTCATTCTCATTTCTCTATTTAGTTTTCAACTAGAGAGTCATGCTCAGGAGCTATTTGAGCCAACACTGTGTTGATAGATTTGGAATCTGCTCCAGAGCTTGACTGAAAAACTGTGCTTGCCACATTCTACAGGCATTGTCTCCTTCAACTTTGCAAATTCTAGATTTCAAGGAGGCGATTCCTCCTCCTGCTGGTGTCTAGCAGGATGAATCTCTGACATTCAATTTCTCTTTTCCTTGAAAGAAGGATCAGTTGTTTTTGCTTTTTCTTCTGGCTTCACAACTAGATTTGTGTGTGTGTGTGTGTGTGTGTGTGTGTGTGTGTGTGTGTGTGTTGGTATGCAGCCTGTCTTCTGAGCCCTCAATGTTTATCCTAAGGACATTTTTCCATCTCTATTATCCTGTATCTTATCACTTTTCTTTGATTTCTTACTGACTTACTTTCAACAGTAATATAGAAATTATATATTTAAAAACCAAATTAGGTTCCTTTATAACATTTGGAATTTTTGAATTTCCTTCCTCTATATTCTTTTTTTAAATCAACACAAAAATCAATAAACATTGAGATGAAGAGATTTGATAAGTGTCAAACTGTAAGTATTGCATCAAGAAGTAGAACACATATTGCCCCAGAGATTTCTCTTCTTATGTTAGTCTTTAATACATTTCATACATCCATCACTGATGGGGATTATGATTTCTGGAACATCGATTAATTTTGTCACACTGGAACTTTCTGGATGTGTGATAACACAGGATACACTGTGTAATATCTAGAGTCCTTTCCTCAATATAAGTCTTTTAAGCAAATTGCCTGTGTCATTAGGATATTCCTTTTTAAATAGAAGAATCATACTCTAGTAAATGAATATATCATGAATTAAATACTATTTTTTCTTATTATTCATTTGTGACTTTCCACCATTTTGTTCAAGTATAACTAAAGCTTCAACATTTTCATCTAAGGCTTTTGGGAATATGTGGTTTTACTTATGTTTGGCATATATATTTGGGAGTGCAAGGGCTGAGGTATACCACAGGTATATATTCATGTGTTAGAAAATGACTTTCCAATAATGATTTTCTCATTATATCCTTCTATTAGCAATGTGTAAGAGTTTTGTTGTCTCCATTTTTCTTTCTAGGACTTAGTTTTAACTATTACTTTATGTTTGGCTATTTTAGTAGATGAAACCGTAAAGCATGGGGCTGATTTTCTATCTTCCCTTCATGGGTGGTCCTTATACCAAGGATTGAGCTTTTCTTCTAAAACATTCTCTTTCAGGTGGAAAGAGTGTAGGTGCCTGAGGATCAGGGAGTTTGCTGTGAGACTGTGTCTCTTAGGAATGTCTGAACTTACAGACATAAAGTCTCACCAACATGACTTCCTAAACATGAGCTGAACAAGAACAACAAAAATTGATATGCCGAAGTGAACTGGGAAAAGCGAAGAAGGAGCTCTATGCAAAATACTATAGGCAACTAAGGAATGCTGACAGCAGGAGAAATAGTCTTTTCCAGGGAAAGCGCACACCAATTGATTGTTAACCCTGAAAACATACAAACAAGTAACATTCTACAGACTGAGCAGGTTATATTTAGAAATAATATATATATATATATATATATATATATATATATATATATATAACATATGTACATATGTGTACATATATGTATGCAATAATTAATGAAATAAAGGTCATGGTTTTTAAAGAGAGAAAGGAATGCTATCTGGGAGGGTTTGGAGGAATCAAGGGGAAAGGAGAAATGTCTTGTGAATTTCTTCTACTCTGTATGTATTTAGCCCAGTTCAATGACCAGTAAGATATGAGCAGGAAGACGCTTTTCTTCCTCCTCTGCAATTTCCATATTCTTATGACCCTGCTCCATGATGTGCAGCAATGAAGGAAGACTAAACTTCAATCAGTATTTGTTTTCTCACCTCATTTGAACTTCTGTGCTCTGCTTGAGTTTAATGGTCTAGAAAGTACTCCAGTAGAAAAATCTGGGACAAATGCAGGCAGGGCTCAATTCTTATGTTTTCCTGCTTCTAAGTGTCACAATTTTGTACTGGCTGATTATGCCTAAAAATAGTTGTCTCATAGGATTGGTCTAGTGAATGATTATATCTAATGTGAGATGAAACCTTGTACCAGCTGCTCTATCAAATTGGGAGGCAAGGGTCCTTTATTTTAAAAAAAAAAAAAAACAGAATAGTAACTTTTGCAATTTTATACAATTATTTAGTAGCAATATAATTCCTTGTGAGACTTCCAAATTTTCCTTTTCAAATAACTTTATTCATAGATAATGGTCTATTTATTAACCTACCAAAATATCCTAGGGTTTCACAATTGATATGTAGCTTGATGAGAAATTTTTGGAGTAGAAATATTTATGTAAGAATATTTTTATGTTGTCTTTAATAAATTACAAGGGGTATGAATTTGATTACATGGTATTTTCTTCATTTGCTTATATTTCAGAATGCTTCCAAAAGTTGGTAAGGGAAAGGCCACAACCACTGTTCAGTGAATTTGGCATAAGCTTGCATGTAACCAGGAAGACACTCAGCAGGAAGGAACTGATAGGGCATTAAAAGTCATTTTCATTATAGCGTATTCTATTTTTTATATTCAAAAGAACAAGCTAGTGTTAAGAATACTTAATCCACTTGCTTGAATCTCTAGTTGTAGAAGTGATTTGCTACCAGAATCATTGGAAGTCACTGACAACTTACCGAAGTCACAGGGAAATTTAGCTATTAAAAGAGAATTGCAGGAAATAACGTTTCAATGGGCTTTTTTTTTTTTTTTAAATGTATATGTGTCATGTGGATGTGTTATGAATGCTCCTGTCAATGGGAGCACAGAATTTTCATTAATTCTAATGTTGGGGTGAAAATAAAAAAAAAGTCTGTTAAGGGGTTCTCTGCAGGTGCCAGGCAGGCAGCATAGCGATTCACAGGAGGGGATGAAAATGAAAACTGGGTTCAGATGGACTTTGTCAACCCATATCAAGATTTCTGGGAATCTGATAACAGGTGGTTTATTCCTCACATACTTAAAAATCAGTATAATCTGGAAAAAAAGCTTCCTGGTGTGATACAACCCAGGTACACAAGGAAGTGTAATTATATTGAAATTTGACTCAGGGTTTGTGTCCTATCCTAAGAAGATGTGTTCTAGAGATAGATTATCTGTGCAACCTAAGGTCTTAAGGGTATGACCTGGTCTTGTCATATAGATAGCATAGAGGTGTTTTTGGCTATGAGCTACCTCTGGTTCTGGTTTTGAGAGTTTGGGGGGCCTCTGTCTATAAAGGTCATTTAGACTATTACGTATCTCCAATCCTAGCTGTGGGAGCTTGATATGGCCTGGTCCAATGGATACATAGATCACCAAGCTATTAGTAATCACTTCCAACTCTCAGCTTTCTGGATGGAGGAACAGGTTTTTTTCTTACATTTTTCCCATTGGAAAGACAATCCTGTGTGCTTAACATTCCTAATTTCTCTGGAGATTGAAGGGTACGAGGACCTGCATCCTATGTTCCCATTAGTCTACAAACTATAAAATTTTGTAGGTCACAAACTTATAAATGCTACTTTTGTCTGAAGGGAATTTCTAGTAAATTGTAAAATCAAATATTATTATTTTAAATATTATAGTACCTGAATCTAATGATCATTTGAAGCATAAAATCATAAGAGAAATAACATCAGACTCAAGAAAGGTGGTATCGGAGGTGTGAGGGATCATTAAGTCTGTCTGGGCTAGTTTTACCAACTTTACTATAAACATACAGAAATTTTAATGATTTTATTCATTATTTTAGGTTTTATTGGTATATGTTGGGGAAAATGTTGATTCAAATTGAAGACAATATGATTTTGGAACTTTGCTTTCATTTCACATGCTACTGGGGTTAAGTTTAAACAAATAGTTCTATGAGAAATAAAAGGTGTTATAAAACATTCCACTGTGTTGAACACCCTCACAATTCTGACAGGTATCAGTGAAATTACCATTACAATTTCTTACATTTATTTACTTACTTATTTATTCATTTGTGTGTGTGTGTGTGTGTGTGTGTGTGTGTGTGTGTGTGTGTGTGTGTGTGTGTGTGAGCATACATATGCTATGCTATAGTTATGGAAGTCAAAGGACAATGTGCTGGAATACGTTTTCTCCTTCCATCATGTGGGTTATGAAAATTGAACTCAGGTTGACATTAAGTTTTTTACCTACTGAGCAACCATGCCAGCCTCACTTTTCTTATTTGCTATAATTTCTCACTACCATTAGTTTGATAATTCAACATAAAAGCCATCTTACCTTGTAAGTATCAATCATTCATAAACTGAAAATTACAACTGGATGACTTCACTGTCATTCTCAAAAATCAAATTGGTCTGGGCAGGTCAAGATGCAGATGTTCACCCTTGGTCACATATAATCGTCTGCTCATGTGATTCCATGTTTCAAACTATTACAAGTCTCACAATCACATTTATAACATGTTTTAAAATGAATTTTAGTCGTTAATGTTTCAGATTGTTGATATTTAAGTTCTCAGGGGATCTTCTTATTGCTAGACTTATTGTTAGCCCATTTTCACTTGCAAAAACCAATTTTTATTTTCTTGGCTGTACTAATTCACACACACACACGCATATACATATATAAGCATCCATATATGAAACACAAATGTTGTAAATGTCTTTATCAAGCTAATATTTGCTAATTTCAAGAAAGTTCTTTTAGTGTAACCAAGAATGTTTTCAATAACATTATTCAATTTATGTCCATTCCATCTGATTTTCTACTGCTTATTTTCAACTTTCTTATTTCTCTAATATCCCCTTGTGACCAAATAAAACCAAAGAAACTCTCAAGGAATTCTCCTATATTCTAGATACTTTTGGTGCCTTTTTCCTGTATGATTCACTAAAAAGGATTCCAGTCATTGAAAATTCAATTTCGGGAAATTTTTCTCAGAGCACATTGGTTATTGCTTGAGTAGAATGAGGAGGATAGAAAGAATAGAAACAATTTACAAGTTTCCAGCTTATTCTGTCAGGAAGAGAATTATTAGGTATTGATTGCTAGAGAGTTTCCACAGTAAAGATAGTGATTTCTGATTTGCACAGTGGCAAGGGCTGAAGACAAAAAATACTAAAGCTGAAAAGAAGGCTAGAATTGCTTATTTGAACAATGGTAAGTATAAATAGACATTGGAAACTAAGTAGAAGCCATGAAAGAGTAATTATATTACTCTATCATTTCAGAAACATTGTTTATGTTAACGCTTGTATTGGGCTCTCACAACCATCTTGGGAAGTGGAGCTTGAGCTATTGTTTCATGTTTTATTGTTAAGATGTATAACTTTTAGGTGATTTTCTCAACTTTACATTCTTTCAGCGTGGTATGTATATAACATCATGTGAATATTTTCTCTCCTTGTGTCAGTATTTCCATACATGTCATATGCAATGTCATGTGTTTTCAAAAATGTGGAGATTACAGGAAAGCATCATTGAGGCTATTTATTATGTGTAATAATGAGCCTATCTGAATGATTAATTGTATCAGATAGCAAGAAGGACATTTTACCTCAAATTTTAATGTTTTAATTAAATATTTATATAAATATAAATATGTATATACATATGTATATATATATATACATATATATATATATATATATATATATATATATATATAATTTCTTTAACACTTTTGACAACTCATAGACACCATTAAAATACTAGTTACCATAAAGCGCAGTAACATTCCATATAAGTGCCTGATATATTGGACTAAATGAACCACAGGTATTAAATAGAATCTAGCTGACTTAATGTTAAATGTGTCATTTGTCAGCTTTGGGAGGTTACACCTGAAAAACACTTGAATATATATAACCACATAAAGCAGATCAGGTATCATTTTTCTACAATACTTGCCTTTTATTTTGTGGTATTTCTTTATTCCCTTTTAATTTTCTTCTACCTTGCTCACAAGAAAAAAAAAATTTGTGTAACTGTCTAAAAACATCTGGTCAACTAGTGATTTTTTTTGTTTTTTCCCAACAACTATAATTTATTGTGTAGACTTTAGAGAAACCAAACCACAACAATCCTTTTCTTCTAAAGGGTTCCTTACACACCAGCGGTACCGGACTATCATTGGGACATTACTTCTTTCAATGTTGTGAGCCTATATTCAGTACCTGACATTTTTGGGGTCATTCTTACATTTGTAGCATGCTACTTATGGAATCAGAACTTGCCTATAACCTTAATTTGTGACTTTTGCATAATGATTATCTTGATCTAATTTAAAACAAGCCAAAGCAAGTAGAGGTTTTTACCTGCCTTAAATAAAGTATAAAATTTTCCTCTTATAAAGAAGATTTATCTCTGCAAAAGAAAAATTTCTTTTTGAAGGGATCTGTATCAGGAAGGGTAGACAAATTTTACTGCTTGAGAAACTTTTGTCTGCATTGGGTGATATTTAGTCACCTTATATTTTGTTTCATTCCCTCCTGCATTTTCCTGCACTATCTCCCCAAATACCGTGTTCCTGTCCTTTATGCAGCCTAGGATAATGTATCAGCTTTGCATAAGTGTGAAACTGATATTGTTTTTCTTAAACTGTTAATAAATTTTACATCAATTTAATTCACAAATCAGCTAGAGACTAGCAGAGTAGATAAACTTTTTTCTTCCCCTATCGCGAGTGACGTGCCAAATGCCATTATAGTTCTTGAATATTTAGCAACAAGCACAAATGAAAATGTCTCTGCTTCCAGGAAAACCCACTCCAGTGTGTGAAAACCAGCTCCAAGATTCTGTGAGAGTGAAGGAAGAGGCGGACAGCTCCATGGGAACCTACTTACAGAAATAAGATCCTGAGCAGCAGTAAGTCCAGTGGATCCCTGTGCTTACAGTAGCTTCTAAAGTGGTCAGGATAAAAATGGTTCTAGTGTATCTTAAGGTAATATCAAGAATGTTACACACATATGGAACCTATAGGGTCTAATGTTCGGTTCTGCATACTAGTCTAAGGGCTTACAGACAGTGTAGTACAAATTATTTGATGAATACCAAACAGTATTATTCAGGAACAAGCAGGAGGTTATGGCTCAAGATGCATATGGCCAGATCATACTGAATCTCTAAAACCTTGATCTCATGGATATACAAACTTTAGTTGAAAGATTGTAGTTTTTTTATTCTTAAAGAGAGACAGTTTGATAAGAGGGATCTCTTATCACATATCCTATTAAATAAAATGCTATGACATAGGCTATCAAATAGCCTATTAAAATAGTTTGTAAAAAGCAAACTGACCATCAGATACAGAACTGGATTCAGAAACAAGGAAGAAATGAGTAGTATGTGGTGTTTAGAACCATTGATTTAGATGCTTATCTTCTTCCATCTTTGCTATCAGAGTTCACTCAATGAGAATTTTGACTACAAAGCTGGCAGACAAAACGAAACCAATGGCCTACTTTCAGTTGTTAGCCTATAGGGAATACAGAGTTTCCTCTCTGAATTTCTTTAGTCTCACTCTTTCATACCGATGAGTATCAGCTTTAATGGCTGGGTCCTAAATGGTTTCTTTTTAGAACTGAAAGGTCCAGTCAAACACTGGGGCAATGGTGTGTTATATACATGGTTGTTTATATCTTGTAGGAATCCTATTGTAGAACATTATGCCAAGTGAAATGAGCCAGGTGCAGAATGATAGACACTGCTCGTTCTCACTTACAGCTATAATTGAAAATAGTCGAACTCATTGAACTCATGAAAGGAGAGTATAGTCACGGTTACTGAGGCTCTGAAGTAAATAAAATGAGGATGTGATGGTTGCAGGGTTTGAAATTTTACACAGAAGAACCCTTTAAAAAGAGTTATTGCATAGAATAGCAATAATACTAATGGGAGAGTATATGCATTTCAGAGTTACCAGAGTGCTATGTTTTTGTTGTAAAATGTTCACCCAAATGGTCACCTATTTGAACACTTATTGCCCAGATGGTGGCACAATGTAAGAAGGTCTGGTAACTTTAGGGAGGAGGGATTGAAGTGAGTGATTCGCTGGGGGCAAGAGTCGTTTACACCTTCCTCCGCTTCCTGTTCCCTCTTTGCTTCCTGAAAGTGGATGGTTATGATTAGTTAGTGTCCTATACCTGCCAGCATGACTTCCCTGCCTGCTGCCATTTCTTCCTCTTCATGATGGACTGTATCTTTCTGAAAATGTAAGCCAAAATATATCCTTTTTCTCTTACATTGCTTTTGTCAATGTATTTTATCATGACAAGGAGAAAGTAACTAAATGAGAGGGCAAATTTCAAGATTCTTACCGCAAAGAATGCTAACCATTTGAGTTGATGAGCGAGTCGACTGCCTGATTTAACTATTTTGGATTATGTTCACAAAGCAGAGCATAATTTTGTGCAAAACATTTTTGCATTTATAAGTTGTGAATGTGGAAAATGAATATTGGTTATTTTTTAAAGTTTACTTTGATTCTATGGTTTTTCTAATGAGTACATTTTGTTCTTTGGTAATTTCATGAATGTATGTAATATATCCTGGCTCTTTCCCCCTCTCTTTCCTATTTCCCTCCCATCCTGCTGGACTACCTTACCCATACAAAAGTCTTTCCAATATTCATGTCTTGTCGATTTAATGTGTGTCTCAGTGATAGAACTGGGGTGCTATCATGCCTATAGCTATGGAACTATCTCTTAGAGTGTGATGGGTATGTACGCTGCTGTCCATACGCCTAGATGCTATGCCTCTTTGTCTTCCAGAATTTGTTAGTCATCAACAGTTCAGAAGTAAGTTGTGGGACCCCATGAGCTTCTTCCCCATCTATAGATAACTGTTGGGTGGGCCCATTTCATGTAAGCCCAGCGCCAACAGGTGTACCTATTGCCATTCCAAGCTTAGAAAATAGCATTTGTAACCCACTCCTTGTGTTTCAAATCTTGTATTCTTTCCGTCTCATCTTTCACAATGTTTTCTGAGTTTTAAGTGAGTGATATAAAGACCTTGTTTAGGGGTAAGCCCTCTACCTCTTGTGTTCTTAATGTCTTTCTTATGTTGTCCTAATTTCTTTGTTTATCTCTGTTCACTGAAATAATGATGCTTCTCTGATAACGTATAAAATAGCATTTTTCTATTGGCTTAAACATAAATAATTCGAAGGATGTTTCATGCTATATCAATTTAGCTAGTAACCTGTTCTGGGTACCTCCTAGGGGCTAAGGAACTGGTATTCATAAGTTTTTGGCCAGATTTACAGTAATAGGCATAGATTGTCTCTGGTGAAGCAGGTCTTAAATCCAATCAACCGGGAAGCTGTTGGTTACACCCACAATCATCATGCCTTATTACACAAATGGGAACATCTTGTCTTGCAGATGGGTATTATAGTTCATATTGTTCTCTGCTGAGTAAGATAGCTTTAGTCCCTTAGTAGTCTGATAGTACCACATAGTACTGTGAAAACTAGGCACCACTAGTGGGATTATAAACTATCACAATCACTTTTGAAATCAGTCTGGTGGGTTTAATCCCAAAACTAAAGTTAGAACTATCATATGACCCGGTTATACCAACCGCTAACATATATCCTTAAAATTTGTAACCTAATACACAGATATTTGCATATCCAAGTTAATTGTATCTCTGTTTACAGTAACTAAGATATGAGACCAGTCTATGTCAGTCAACTGATGAATACATAACGAAAATGTGCTACATATACACAATGGAATTTATTCAGGTGTAACAAAAAATGAAATTTGTAGGTAGATGAATGAAACCGGAAAATATTGTAGAGGGAATTCAGTCCCAAGGTGTCTTGTGTTTTCTCTATGCAGCTCATAGTCTTGACTCTTTAGTTATATTTGTTAGGCTTGGAGTAACCCCAGAAGACAGGAAAGTAGAAAGGGCTTAATGTGGGATCAGTGTCTAAGTGAGACAAAACACTGGAACATAAATAAAATGAGGATGAAGAGGGGAACACTAGAGTAAAAAAGAATCAAATAGGCAGAGGGATGGGAAGGATGAGGGGTAGAGGTGGCAAATATGAGAGTGGGAGAGGCTAGCCAAAATGGTGAGGGTATGAAAAAGCCACACACAAACTTATTATTTGGTAGTTCAATTAAAATATATGAGTATTCAGTCACTGTATTTTATTAAATGGTAGTTATACATATCTCTTTCAGAAATGTCAATGTGCTTTTATCTTTGCCAAAAGTAGCTTAATGATCTCTATTAAATATTAAAGGTATCCATGTAATCAAAATAGTTAGATTTAGCAACAGAGATAAAGCTGAATTTGCATAAGACTATCTTGACAGTCTTGAGAGATACGCTCAAACTTTGCCTTAGAATGCTTAGATTACAATACAGAGATGAGATTCCAAATGGAAACCTATTTCCTGACAAATCTTTAATATGTACTGTGTTCATGCTTATTAAAATGTTAGTGGCTGTAGTGGTTCTTCAAAATTTCCATTTCTGATTAGCAAATATGTGGGTCCATTAGGGAAAAATAAACTCCTAGGACTGATTTTATTATTTTGCTGAATGTCTTAACTGTTGGTGTTTATATAGTAGAGGGTGATGTTTTCACACGTGCACATAGAATGGCACTGTTCAAATCAAGGTAATTAGTATTCTCCTCTCTTCATCATTCCTTTATTTTCGGAGCCTCAAGATTTTTTAATTTTTGATATTCTAAGAGCAGAATGTTGCTTGCTATATATGCTGATGATTTCTGCATTCTGGTCCCGAGGCTCTAACTCCAATTATTTGGCTGATGGTGGAAAAAAACTATATCAATTTCTCATTTTTTCTTTCCTCACAGGATGGGGTAGGATTTGTCCCTGGTGTCTGCAACAGCCCTAGTATTTGGAAGTTTTATATTCTTCTGTGCTTGCTTGTTGATGCAGGGTTTCTGTCTTTTTATTAACAGAAATGGAAAGACATGATTCTCCTAAGAGACAACATTTGGGGGCAATGTCTTCAGTAATTATAAATTAAGTGTGTAAAATTTAAGAGTAACATTGCGGAAAAATAACAACTGAATTTAAAAATCACAGAATAAAATTAACATTTTAGAGTGTGTTCAGCAATTATTGCTTTTCTACTTTTTGGTTTCTGTGGTAGAGTTTCCCAAGAAAAACACTAGTATTTCTTTTCTAGTCCTTATGTAACAAAAGCATCAAGTCTACAACTTGCTTCAAGAACACTTTTAAAATGTCCACTACACTAGAATGACTCTGGTAGCAGGCTGCTACTGTGCTTTTTTACCCTCTAGTTCAGAAAAGAAAAAAGAAAGATAGGAAGAAAGAAAGAAATCCTCACCACCCTTGGTGGTGGTCTGGAAAGGGAGAAAGAAAGGAAGGAAGAAATATTCACAGCCCTTACTGGCTGTCTGCGTCTTGGAGAGCAGGAGCTGATAGTGAGCTGAGCTAACTTCTCAACACAATATCCTCAAACCTAATTCCTTCAACTGAAGTCCTGTTAAGTAACAACCAACCAACCCCAGTTCTCCAGGTTTTAACTAATATATACTCTGAGCAAAGTGCTCAGAAGTCCAAGCAGCACAAAATCATAAAGACAAGCTGCGGGTGGCAAAACAGTAGCACTTAACCAAATTAAAGGCACCTGTAAGTAATAATGTAATTCAAACTCATGTCATCCATTACAGCTTGAATGGGGACAAAACATATTCCAAAAGCCATTCCGTGTTTTTAGAGAAACCAACATCATAAAACTCCTTCAAAGCGTCTCCCTACAGTCTCCCAAGTTGCAGTTAGCTGCGGTGCTTCCTGTGGGCATTCATGTACTGGTGTGTGTATGTGAGTGTGTGGATATGCAAGCACCACAGCAGGTATGAGGAGGTCAGGAGACACGTTTTGGGAGCTGGGTCTTGTCTTTTGCTGTCTCATTGGTTTTTTCTGTTGTACTGTGAACTCCAGGAGGCAAACCTGCAAACTCTTAGGCAATTCTCTTGTCTCTTTCTTCCATCTTGCTGTAGGAGGGTTCAGATTACAGATGAGGTCTGCCCCATCTTGTTTCATGTTTTTTACATGGGAACCAGGATTGAATGCAGGTGTTCAGACTTGTGTGTCTAGTCATTTCCCAGTCACATTACTATGGGTATTTAATGAGAACATATTTAAAAACTGGAGACCCATTTATAGCCGTATTGAAACCTATTTAATGAAGTAAGCTAAATGGATTTATCTTTGAGGTTTTAGCCCAAAGTACTATTTTTATAAGAAATCAAAAGGTACTTTTCAGATATTGGCACAAGGCTCATCACTTCATTTAAAATGTTTGGCAACGAGAAAAGAGATTGTCATAACATTAGTCAAACCTCAGAAGGGAATAACTCTTTATTATAGATTTTACGTTACTATTTTATGGTCTTTAATTGTTGTACTGCAGATTATAAGTAGGCAAACAATATGAAATACAATATTTAATGGTTTGAATTTGAATTTTAATGCACTGAAAAGTCTACACATATGGGTTTTCCACTGGTAGCTTGATAAATATAGGGCTATTGCATAATATGAAATAGTAAAGGCTAAAAATATTACATCATGCTTTACACTGGCTAATGTTAATAGTATTAGCTGTGCTCAGACATCTGGAAAACTGCTCTTGGTTTTTACTTTTCTCTTAATTATATTTGCAAGTTGGAATCTGGTTTATATGTTAGGTGGTCTATTATTTGTGCCTTAGAGGCAATAAGAATTCAGAGGTATTGATATGAGACATCTATTAAAGCATATGCTAATTTCTTCTGACTTTCAGATCTTACTAAATTCCCATGAACAAATAATTGATATGATTTTTTAAAAGTATGGAAACAGGTTCCCAACAAGATGATCTGATGAGGAACAGGAAGAAATAATCAGTTTATTAAGTGTTATCTTTGATTAAGCTACAACTAGCACAAACAAAGTAGTTTGAAGATCTATCTCCAGAGACTACTAATAAATATAATCATTTTATCTTCTCTTTCCCTTGAATTTGAATTTTCCTGAGACTCTGAACTGTAGGGATAGTTTCTATCCTTATTTTGTTGTTGCTGTTGTTATTGTTGTTTTGGTTTTTTGTGTGTGGGTGTGGGTGTGTGGCTAAATCTCCACTAAGGGCTATATAAGATCCTCAAATATATTTTCTTTAACTCCTTAACTCCTGCCACATTATCCTGCTAAGGTCAAAAATCATTTTTATTGCCCTTATCCCAGTAATCACTGTCATCAGTATCACGCAGTCCTACTATGCTTGAGACACAGAGACTATAATGTCAATCATTCTTAACCTTCAGGATTTTTCTTATTAGTGGACATAAGGAGTAAAAAGGAGATATAATCAAGTAGACAGTGCACAGATGCATGATATGAGAATATCGTATAGGTATAGTATATATATGAAATATTTTTTAAAATAATTTTTTATTTTTTGAAATTATAATATAAGTAATGATTTTACATCAATCCCAATCACTCCTATGACCACTTGTTCTCTCTCAAATTATTGGCCTCATTTTCTCTAATTGATGTTATACAAAGACACACATATACACAGACACACACACACACACACACACACACACACACACACACACTGCACAACATTAACACATCTACTAAAAGAATTAGAATGTAGTAGGTACTGAAATATACCCCATGTATTGGAATAAAAGATGGGAAGAAGATTGGAGAGATGGCTCAGTGGTGAAGACCACCTGGTGCTATTGGCGAGAACCTGGTTTGCTTCCCAGAATACACATGGCAGATCAGAACCCTCTGTAACTCCAGTTCCAGCTGTGTTCTTTAGATCTCCTCATAAACCAAGCCTATACATGGTGCACATTCATACATGCAGACCAAACAATCACACATATAATTTTTTTTAAAGATAGAGAGAAATACAACTGCTAAGATCTATGAAAACTGGAGAAAACCACCTCACTTACTTATGAGGATTATGTTTAGAAAGGTGTGGCTTTCTCTGGTCTCCTCATTTCAGAATGAGTAAGTACTTTGTTTCTCAGGTTAGGCACTCATCTTTATTGCCTGGCTACTGATTTTCAAATTCAATTGACTTTATAATAACCAATATTCATAAAATATTTTCAGTCTCTGTCTTAACATTTTAGGAAAATCATGTGCATCCAGTAAACGTACAAGCAGAAAGCAGTAGCTTTCAAGACACTGTGTTATTAATCATTATGGATTCAGGATTCAGATGGATCCATATGGATGCATTAAAATTATGTATTTGGTTGTGATTCTCATTCTTGAAGTGAATTAGAATATCAGTAATACAAAGTAAATGTCAATATATTAGATATAATATCTGAGTATATTTTAATGTTGCACAATGTCATTTTTTCCAGCCAACTGGACCTTCATTAAATACTTGCCTACTAGCATCAATAGAAAGGGTCTTGAAATTAGATGCAGCCAGGAACAGCAATCATACTTCAGAGATGCTTGCACTTGTGAAATGAAGCTAAATATTATTGTCAATAAATTGATGTTATAGAAATTACAATGTTTTGTAGTTTGCTTTTGCTTCATTGAAAACATTAATGGATAGGGTGCTCCTGGGAAAGCAACACAGGGTGAAAATATTCTGGAAATGGTGTGGTTTGTTCTGTTGTTGGAAGACTACATTTTAGTAGAGGATGAGTATTCCTTAGAAGAAGGAATGTAGCATCTTATATATGTTTGATGTATCTTTAAAAGAAAAAAAATCATTTAAGTACTTCAATTTTACTTCCATTGACCTGGTTTTTATTGCAGTCTCCTTTTGCACCCCACTTAGCTGTTTGTGAAATTGCTAAATGGTGACCTTGGCACAGAAATCCTGACATTCTTTTAAAGTGTTTAACCCTATTTTCTAACCCCAGCTCAATATGCCTAACTCTAACTCAGTATGTCTAACCTCTTCATGGCCACTGAAGCACTGAAAGTACAATAAAATGTAAAAACCATTAGTTCCATTCTAATTCTTATTAGCTTCCCTGGAGACTTCAAATTCTTCTTGAGTTTCTGGAGTTACTGAAGAAATGCTAATAGAATATTAGCACAGGGAGAGCAGACTGATCCTTTGGTAGATTGCTAAATGATGTCCTACTGTGTTTGTGCAGCACAGTGTAATGCTGCTTCCTCAAGATGAAAAATCTTGTTTGGAACAAGTAAGAAGTGAATTAAGTCCTTACCTATCCCTTCTTTTTCTCTTTTTCCTTTTCTTCTGTTTTTATAATAAGAGTTAGTGTGTACATTGGGTTAATAGTCAGCAGTAGTTTGTTGGTTAGCATGTTAAATTAGTGTTAGCATTGGTGTTTTAAAATAGTAGAAAATTACCCCCAACAGTTTCTATATGCTAGAAGGAGAGAATCAAAGTGCTGATGAGAGTGATTTCTTTTGGCGGTCCAAATGAACTATTCATCATGTCTGGAAATGGCTGTTTCTGGTAATTCATGGCACTCTTTTTGCTTGCAGAAGCAACACTTAATAGCTTTCCACCGTGCCATGACATTTATCCTGTGTGCCTTTGTGTGTCTTCACATGACCTGATCATAAATTTCCCCTTCTTCTCTAGTACAATCTCATCTTAACAAACCAGTTTCCTAATAAGTCTGCTTCTGAGTTTTCTGGGGAGCATTCTTAGTGTTCATCAATACTCTCAGTTGTCCTAACATTTCCCCACTTATGGGAAACAGTATTTCCTAGTCCCCATGGAACCATGTTACTTGTCTGTTCCCATGGCCTGGCAGTTATAAGACTACTTTAAAGATATCAGTGTCCATCATTTCTCTCCCAGCAAAGCCTGAGATTCAGTGTTAAAAAGAAAATACTGTGGGCTCCGGAGTGTCTCAGCAGTGAAACATATTGCTGTCATGGAGGACCTGAGTTTGGTTCTCAGCAACTAACAACTGGCAAGGAAAAACAGCCTGCAGCCTCAGCTCCTGGGCATCCAGCTCCCTCTTTTGGACTCTGTTGGCACTGCACTCCTATGCATATTCCTATACGCAGACATAAATATACACACAATTTTAGTAAAACTAAATATATCTGAAAAAAAGAAACATACCATACCACCAATTCGCCTTGTGGAATTTATTAGTATGAAAAATTAAATTCTAATTTACGTTAATATTGTTACTCCAGAATATGAACAAGTAAAGCCAAAAATTAGTGCTGAAATCTTACAAAAATTTTTCTGCTAAGGGAATCTCTAATTCTGAAGCTATAAGAGTTATGACATGTATTTTTGTCATTTAACTACTATAAAATTCCTGGCTGAACCGCATTGGCAGGAAATAAGACTTTAAAAATGGTGTTTCTATATCAACCAGAAAATTTTGTTGAGTTGTGCTTTAAACCTTAGAAGTTAGTTTCAGAGGCAAAGCTTTTATTATTGAAAATAAAAGTGGTAATCTATAGACGATCTTACTGCACAGAATACTGTGACATTTCAGACATATGTTCAACTTCCAACTCCATAATGAGTTTATTTTGTGTCTATTTATATACAGTTCATTCAAAGGGCAAAATGAGAAGTTATACACAAATGGCAGGGGTCCAAACCTGATGTCAGTTAAGCGATGATTTTATGTGTAATACAACCCCCTACTGGGATTTCTGAAGCTTTTTCTGGAATGCTACATAAAAACTCAGTGCTAAAACACAATGAAAAAACTCATTTAAAATTGACAGAATGCAATTATCTCCCAACAAGTATGAACTAGAAAATGGTTTTGATAGGGTGAAGGGCAGTAGACCTTGACCTCAATATGTTGATCTATAGAAGTATAAAAATCAGTCTGGGCTGATCACCCTCTGACAAACCAGCTGGCTAAGTGGTGTTACTGTGTCACATGGTATAATATCAAGGGTGACCTTCTGTCATCAACAGTGTTCTGTATCTCAGAAGTCCCTCAGAAGATGCCTGTGTGCTTCTAGGCCTGGTTGATTCAGAAAGGATCAAAGTCTTCCAGGGGTCTGTAACCAATGTGCTCTCTTGACATCTTTCAAAGGTGGATGCCCTTGAGCTCATTGGGCTATGCGTGTTAGCTACTGTGGGCTTGGGGAGCTCAGGTGAGCTTGCTTCATGTCATAATTACAATGGCCCAACATTTTGTCATTCAATGCATGTTTTCTGTGCTATTCTTATGCTGATATTTTATAATCGATACAATGATGACTGGTCCTTGCCCTCATGGCATCACTTAAACAACTACAAAGATAACAATTATAGTTGTGCATTATGAGTGGTTTTTTAAAAGATAAATACAATGAATAATATATTATTCTGTCTCCTACCTTCATCAACTTTTGCCCAAGGTACTTTGATAACTTGAAAGGCCTCACATCTCTGCTTACATTCAACAATTTTGTATCCAACTTATAATGCTGCCTCCACATTAGCTCTTCATTTCTGAATATATTTTTTCCTTTGCTTGTTGGCGTAATATACTTGGTATTGCTAAAGTGTTAACTACTACTATTGAGGATGTGTTGATTTTATGCTAATACTAGCAAGCAGTTCCTTTCCCAAAAGAGATGGATTTGTCAACATAATCTTTTAATCCTCTTTCATCTCAATGGTATGTACAATGTTGATTTAAAAGTCCTGGAACATGATATACATGATATAACTTTACCTTCTTAAAAGCACTGAACTGAACACTTGCTGTATTGTTAATTAAGTGGTTGCTAGTTGAGAGACAGGCATTGGATACTTTATTTCACATAAAATACAAAACCAACAACAGGTGAAGGACCTAAACTCCATTTAGAGCCAATCAGAGATGGCATCCCCTAGCCCACCAATTCCCTTGCACCAGAACTTGCTAGAACAGAACAGCACCCAATCCATAACCACTGAGTTAGAAACTCTTGCCCTTTCCTGTAATGGTGATAAAAGCCCCACCTAATCACTGCTTGAGGCTTTTCTGTCTGAGCCTGCTGTACTGGTGGATGCAGAAGAGCCCCTGCTTGGGCTTGAATACAGGCTACTTGCTTTTGACATGTAGACTCAGTCTCTTTGGTGGACTTTGGGGACCTGATTCTGGGCCCAACACAGGTATGTAGAGGAAGGTATCTGGGTTTCTTCTATAGTAATTCAATGAACTGTGGCATTTACATAACTGTTAAACACTTCAAAGATGAAACTCAGTTTCAGGACTAGGGAGAGAGCTCAGTGGATAAGACTGCTGTGTAAGATGAGGAATTGAGTTTGAGTACCTATGTAAAAGCTTGATGTGGCTTGCCTGTAACCTCTTTGTTACAAGGTGGAGAAAAACACATTCCAGGAATCCACTTGCCACTCAGCCTAGTTAAAATAGTGACCTTCACATTCAGTAGAAGACTCTGTTTCAAGGGTTAAAGTGGAGAGTGATAAAGCAGGACACACAAAGTCCTATGACCTCTACAAGTGTATCTGCAAATACACAAAACCTCAGTTTCTGGTAACTTTAGGGATTTTTACCTTGTTTGATAGCATTTGAATTTATATTGACTAGCATTGAAGGAGCTATTAAATACAAATCTGAAGATTACCAGATAAATTAAATAATTATGAAATGGTAAAAGACTAGGAAAAGATTAGCTGAAAAATACAGAATGTGAGCTTTACTTTTTATTTAAATATTTTTATCAGTTTAAATTACATAACAACCTGTGGGATAGTAATAGGGATGTATTGACAGACCTTCTGGGTTCTTGACACCCATTGCTCTAGACTCAACACTTTATACTTAACTCTTGTTTCATTCACACAAGTGTCTATAATCTTCTGACAATACCCAATTCATAAGATACATTTTAATGTCTCATGCAATCATCCAACATCACTTTATATTTTATTGAACCTGATGATATTTCTATTTACCCTCAAATTGAGACATTGGCACACTATGAGTTCCTCACATTTCTATTGCTATGAGAAAGTATCATAACTGTGGTAACTTTTAGAAGAGTTTATTTGGCTTTTGAATCAAGAAGGATACATAAGAGTCTGTCATGGCAGAAAAGCATGACAGCAAGGAAGCATGGTGGCTAGAGCTAGAAACTGAGAACTTAGGACTTGAACTGCAGAGAGGGAGAACTAGGAATGCCATGCAGCTTTGAAACTTCAAAGCCAATCCTAAAGCCAGTGACATACTTCCTCCAGCAAGGGTATACCTTCTAAACTTTCTCAAACAGTGCTACGAACTGAGGACAAAGTATTCAAACACCTGAGCCAGTGAAGGACACTGATATTCAAACCATCACATCCTGATAATGCTTATTTTTCTTCTGATTAGTCCAATCAGAGTCCAGAATTTCGTTACTGTATGAGGCAAATGTAAGCAGGAACCTTGAACACACAAGAAGGAATTATTACCACTTAGCTGTTCACTGGCCAGTCTTTCAGTAGTTCCTGTGAGCAGAACAAATGTAGACTAGAAATACAATCCTAAATCCTCTTTTCCTTATGGTCCCTCTAATAAATTTACCTAGATACCCAGGAGTGCTTTTCAACCTTCATCTTTCTTCCAATGTGGACGTTTCCCTCAGGTTCAGTGTCATCTGTCCGCTTACCTGTTGCCCTTTGGCTGTGACTCTGTATATCTGGTTCTAGGCATTCTCTTTGACCTTGGTATCTATGAAATGTGAGAGGTGGCTCGTGGCTATGTTCTGATGAACTCATTTATCTCTGGTGGTCCTTTCCCTTGTCTCATCTAGGGTGGATGGCAGGCTTCTGTCTTTTTTTTTTCCACTGATTTTATAGGTTCTGGCCCTGTGGGATAATTAGTATTGTTAAATAAGGTTGTGTCTTGGGACTTGTGAAATCCGAAAATTATAATTGGATATATTAAATTCTTATCACATTTTACAGTGAACCAAGTGATGATTTTTTTTTTCTTAGAAGCATTTGAGTTTAAAGGTGTAAAAGTCTTCCTGGCTTACAGCAAAGCTCCATCAATGATTATTAATCATAGTAAGAGGCTGAATGAACTGTAGCACTACTTAGACTTTAAGTTCAAATGAAAACACAAATGTCTCCAGATTACTTAGGGGGATTTACTCTCCTAAATGTCTGCAGGTAAGCTTAAACTGAAGATGTGCAATGGAGTAATGGTTTGAAAGTTATTGATGTGCCTTTTTATTTTGCCTTTTGGAGTACAAGACCATTGTCTCTGTTTTCCTGAGGCATCAGTAGGCCTAGAGAAGATTAGAATTTGTTACAAAAGGGATGCCCAGAGAATGCTCCAAGACACTGAAAATGAGAAGAGAATAAATAAGTAAATTGGAAAAAAGGTTTTGTGGGTTGAGGTTAAGGATGGACATTTACTTTTAAAATAATAAATCAGGTTGTTAACTATTCTGGAAAGGAACATTCTGTTATTTTTATATTCCTCATATTTGCAATTACACAACCTATATTGGAGCAATCACTCTAGAACCTACCTATAATTAATGGGATATTATGACATTCTCCATGAAGTCTTGAGTAGAGAGCTCTAGAAAGAAAAATCAGAGACAAAGGAGCATAAGTAAATTGATGTATGTTTATATTTTGTTCTGTGGCTTTTGGGCCAGACAAGAGGTTTGTAGGAAGATGATGTTAGCAAAACTAGACATCAGATGTAGATGTCTGATGTGGATGTCAGATGTAGGGATTGGATGTAAACATCAGATGGGGATGTCAGATGCAGACATCAGATGTAGATGTCAAATGTAGAATTCAGATGTGGATGTCAGAAGCAGATATCAGATGTGGACATTGGATATAGATGTCACATGTGGACTTCAGATGTAGACATCAGATTTGGATGTCAGATGTGGACATCAGATGTAAACTCTTATGCGCTTCTTCAGGGGAAGGAGGATTCCAAGGATGCTTACAGACAACTGGTGTATTATTACTTTAAGGAGAAAGAAATATTGTAGCTTATTAAGGTAAAAAATGGTCTCAAGATTGGTTTCCGTATGACTCTTTCAAGAAGAACATCTCCATTGTTGAAATGAGATGATTATTTACTGAGGATGTCATGGAGAACAACTGTAGACAGAATTTGAGGTGAGGGTTATAAATGTTACAAACAGCAATGTTTATACCATTTAGTGTGGCCTCTGAGATTTAATATTCATAGGCTTTCAGTATCAGAAGAGAGGTGGCCATGCAGACTCCAACAGGACAGAGTGCAATGTTGAACCATGTGTAGAGGAAGAGAGAAAGAGCAGCATAACATATTCCCTGCAAAGCTTAGTTTTTTGTCCTTTATTATGATTAATGAGATACATTCCTCTTCTGGAAGCCAAGGATCAGTCATCTGAATGTATTTAATCCAAGAAATATTGGATTCTAGCTAAACTTTAAACTGGATCACACATTTGGTTCCTTTTATTTGTTCTCCACTGGTCAGCAATGACTAGGGACTTAGAGAAACATAATCATCTTTTTCTCTATTAATCTGTATTCATGGTTTTAACACTGATGAGACTTTTGTTCCTCACTTGCCCACCACTGCCTAGTACACAAACATTTTCTCTATCATTTGGATCTACATCCAGAATCAGCTTTGCTCCTGTTTGTGCTTTTCACTCAATGTCTGAATTGGCACCTGTAGCAAGTATGAGATTTTTTGATGATTCTCTGGTTTCCATCTTTTTATTTCAACATATTCTAGTAGTTACGTGTTTCTCTTGGGACTTTACCTTTCAATATTTTCATATATTCTTTAAATGAAGACTCATTCTTTAAAGTGAAGACCCCAATTCTTCTTTAAAAATTAAGTGATTATTATTGTGTGTGAAATCACACAAAATCCTCTGTCTTATACAAAAGCATTTCCAAAATATTATCATAGTTTTTTTTTTAAATTCTCCTTTTGTCACTATAAATAATCATTGAAATAGTCAATGTAAAGTATATTTGAGGAAGATGCCATAGCCTTTAAAATCCTAGTCTTCAAGCTAATGCTGAGTCTCTTCCCTGGGGTGCCATTTCTGCTCTGTCATTCACTTCTCCTTGAATTCAGTGTGCTGATCCTTTGGAATACACACTGTGGGAATTTGGGGATATTTGCAAAATAAAACACACAATGTGAAGATAGTAGTGGGAATAAGATCTCACTGGTGGAGAGTGAGAACAAGGTTTAAGAGAAATGAAGTAAATCCTCTGGGGGTAAAAGAAAGAGTATAGCTGGCAAAACCTCTCACAGCATGAGGAGATAATGAAGTTACAAGGTCCTTTTAAGACTCTGGAGAGGACACAAAACTGTTAGGAATTCAAGAGTATGCATCAAAATAGAATGCAGCTGAAATTTCCCATAAATCTGAAGTTTCTGGGTGTGGCTGGAGCAGCAGAAGGTACCAGCTCTATAAATGTAGATCATGGGGGAGATTACAGTTCAGCCAATAAGAAGGTTTACTTTGTTGGGGATTTCGTGTTTTTCACTCTCACACTGGAGGCAGAAACAGGAGAATCTCAAGGCCAGCTTGGTTTACATAGTGAGATCCACACTGCCTCCATAAAGCAAGGTTCACTTTTCCTGTACAAGTTTCCTTATGTTCAGATATTTCAGTTAAATCACTTTTTCAGAAAACTAAACATTTGTTGTTTTAGAAAAAGATTCTATAAATTTTTTTATTATTATTTTATTTTATTTGTTTTTACTGACAAAATCATAGTCATTTATGAGATATTATGTAGTGTCTTAATGCATATGTATACTGTGTAATACCTTAATCGAGAAAGAATATTTATATCCTCAAGTGTTTATTATTTCTGCATGGTAAGAAACTTCAAATTCCTGTCTCCTAGCCTACTAGAAATATAAAATATGCCACTGTCCATTAGTGCCAATATTAAGGAAATCCTTTTCTCTCTAGTCTTCTTACTGTGTGGTAAGTACACAGTAGGACTTCTTGTTTTCATGTAACTGTAACTCAGTTCTGATCAGCTGACTCTACTCATCCTTCTGTCGTACTCTCATTGTGCTCTCCAGTTTCAAATATCTACTTTAGTTTTGAGATTTCACATGTGAGTGAGATCATGTAGTGCTTTTCCGTGTATGTTTGGTTTATTTGAGTCAACATGTTTCATATTGTTGCAAATGACAGAATTTCATTTTATTTTTGTGGACTGAACAGTATTGCATTATCTATATGTACCATGCACATTATTTATAGGTTTTCTTTATCCATTCATCGATTAATAGATATTAAATTTATTTCCATTTCTTGGTTGTTGTGAATAATGCTTCAATTAACATAGAAGCACATGTATCTTTTCCAGATACCATTTTCATGTTTTGTTGTTTTTGTTTGTATACCCAAAGGTTGTCTCACTGGATCATATGATAGTTACATATTTAATATTTTGAGGCATGTCCCTACTGTTTCCAGTAATATTTATGCTAATTTGCACTTCAACTAACAATATAAAAAAACCTTGACTCTGTCCATATTCTCAAAAAACTTGCTTTCTCTTTTTTTAAAAAATTTAACTTTATTTTTAAATATGTTTGTAAATGAAGCAGAAGTACATCACATTTTCCCCTCCCTTTCCTCCCTCCAGTCCCTCCATCAAAATGTTCCCCATGCTCCCATACCCCCTACCCACTCTCAATTGAAAACTTTTTTTGACTGATTATTAAATAATAATACATACATAATGTATATATGTGTGTAGTTATGATTGTATATGTGTATATGTATGTATATATATGTATATCTATACATATATATATATGTATATATATTTACATATGACTTGCTGAGTCCATTTTTGTTGGTGGTGTATACAAGGTTTAAAATCTGACCACTCAGCATTGCACAAGCAATAAGGGTTTGACCCCGGAAAATGCAAATTCTCCTCTTAGCAGTCATTAGTTGCCTAAAGTTCTTTAACTAGGGGTGAGACCCTATGGAATATTTTCCTTTCCAGGTTATCATGTCCATTCACGTTGCCATTATTCCAGTTTTGTTTATGTAACTATTTCTAGGAGAGACTGTTCTACAGCAGGCTGCCTAGTATTCTGATTCTTATAATCTTTCAACCCTCCTCGTTTGTGTTGTTCCTCTAGCCACAGATGCAGGAGCTATGATATAGATGCAGCTGTTGGGGATGGGCTCCCCATCACCTGTTAATCACTGCATTATGTCTATTTGTGGTTTTCTGTGATGGTCTCCACTTAATTCAAAAGGAGGCTTCTTTCGTTGAGGAGTGGTAGCTACACCTCTCTAGAAAAGGTGACTGGTGCACCTTACTTATCTTTTTTTTTTTTTTTAAAGTACTCATTCTAACTTGTGAAATGGTATCTCTAAGTAGTTTCCACTTGTATTTTCCAGATGATTAACCATGACCATTTTCTTATAAACCATTGATCACATGTTAAATGTGTTCTTTGGGGTGAAGATGAATCTTCTATTTTGTTGTGCCATATGCTGTGACATTCCAGCTTAAGTGACTTAGTGGATTGAGGCTCTATTCAGATGATTCACAGCATGATATTTGAAAGCCAAGCTGCCCCCTCATAGAAAAAAAAAAAAAAAAAAAAAAAGAAAGAAAAAACAAGTTTAGGATTTTATAGGGAGAGGGAGAAAGAGCAGAGCAATGTGTTTGCTTATGAGTCACAGGTTTGTTTTGACACTTGCAAAGCTTCCAGCTGAAGGTTGCTCTCATTTTCACCCTTTAGTTTGGGATCATTGCTGCACTTTCCTCTTGATAACTGTCAGCAGAATAGTTTCTGAGAGCAGCATCTGGAAGTTTTCTTTTTTTCCTTTTTTGTCAGTTGGTCAAACTTGTTCAAGTATAGAAAAAGAAAAGAGGGAAAAGGCAAAGGAAACTAAAAGTCCTGTTACATCTGTCTTAGCTTTTGCAATCCTAACAGATGTTCAAGGTTATGTGAAAGAATGTCTACTTCCTTACTACTCAAATATACAAGCTCATCAACATTGAATAAAGTGAAATTACTCAGAATGCAACAAAACAGAAAATTCTCTTACTGCTTGGAAATCTTTTAAGGGAGATTATATTTCTTTAAAAATAGTTATTCATTATTTTTATGTGTATGTGTATTTGCTTGCTTGAGTTTATGTGTACTGTATGCATGCTGTGCCTAACAGAGGCCTCAAGAAGCACCAAAGTCCCTGAAGCTTGAGTTAGAAATGATTATAAGTCACCATGGGGATGATCAGAACTGGACCCAGGTCCTTGACAAGAGCAGCCAGTGATCTTAACTGTGGAGCTGCCCCTCCAACCCCTATGTCATTTTTTGAGAGAAAACAAATCAACCAACAAAGTAACCAACCAACCAACCAACCATGCAAGCAAGCAAGCAAACAAACAAACAAACAAACCAACCAACCAACCATTCAGGGCAGGAGTGGAGTAGCAGAATACATACACCTATTCAAAAAAGTTCCCATTGTTCCACTTTAGTGTTTCATACTCAGATGAAATATGGCAGCCATGAGAAGAGTGCAAGGAAGGAAAGCACCACAGAACTGAGCAGAAAGAAAAATCTGCACCAGACTCTGAACAAGTGACAGATCAAGAGAATTCATGTTTGTACTGTGTCTGGGGAGATAATTCCATATTCAGAATTACCAATAATTAGGTTTCTTTATGGTTGTTTCCTATGAGAAGAAGGGAGTAAGTTCTCTTCTCTGAATTATTAGTAAACATATCACATTTATTTATGTTACAGTGTATTACTTTAGGGTGACTCAAAAAATATTTCACTTTTAAGCCTAAATTAAAACAATGATAAAAGCTACTGCAAGAGTCTCAGAATAAGAAATAATCTGATATTGGGGATGAACTTTTAAAACTGGATATTTGGGGTAGTAAGAAACAAAATGTGAAAAGCAGAGTATATAGTTAGACCACGTCCCTCCTCATCTCCCCTGTCCTCTTTGATATGCTCACATTTTGTCTTATTTCCATATACAATGTTGTCCCCATTTTATCTGCTTTCTTTATGAGTTGTGAACTCATTAAGAACAAATCCATGCTTTCCCACTTACTCAGGCATCCCCAGCACCTGGTCAGATCAGATGAATTCTGATTTAACTGCTGTTCAATCAGCATTCTCCTTGTTGAGAATATGGACCTAGAACCTATCGCAGAAAACAAGTTCCATAACATGTGCCCTTGAAAAAGTATGTGTTCACTAGATGTGTGAGTTCAATAGTTTCCATTCTTAGCCCATTCTCTAAACATGCGTGTTGGTGATTATAATTTACCATACTGTGCATAGATTGGTAAAATATATCATTTCAGTGCTTTGGATGTCCTGCTTATTTTGTTCTCTCAGTCTTTTTCTTATTTAGGGTTTTAGGGGAGGGTTGCCTCTTATTCAGGGCGGGATAGCCTCAAACTAATGATCTTTCTGTAATAGTATCAAGTACTAAGATTACAGGTATGCACTGCCATGCCTGCTTGCTGCATTCTATCCTTCTGTGTCTGTATCAGAGACCGCGTATATTTCCTTTTTGCCTACTGCACTCAAACCTACATTATAAACTCCTTCTTAGGAGGAACAACGTCTTAATCATTTATTGTTTGGATTCACCAGCACTATATTACATATAAACACTGTTACTTTTATAGGATTTTTTTCCTTTATTGTTATTTTATGTGTATGGCTGTTTTGCCTTCATGCATGTCTGTGCACTGCATGTTTTCAGAGCACCCCAAAGCGAGCAAAGGGTGTCATATCCCCAAAGAATGGAGTAAAACACAGTCATAAGCTATTTTGTGGGTGCTGGGAATTAAACCAAGGCCCTCTGAAAGAGCAGTCAGTGCTTTTAATCATTGATCCATCTCTCCAGCTCCAAACACTATTCTTAAATTGAATTATAGTTGGAAGTATTGATTTCTATTTTGTTCCTTTGTTTAAAGTACATTAGATTTTTACCTTTAATAATGGTGAAATATTCCTTATTTTTATTTCAATGTGTCCTCCTCACAGAAGTCCTTGAGACTTTATGCCACTTTAAGCATATAACAACAATTCCAGCAATATTTTCTAAATCATTAACTTTGATTTCCCAGGTGTATAAATTATTTTTGAGTAGTAGTGGTTTGCACACTGCAAATTTTGACTTATTTGGCACCTGGATATGTCTGACAGATGATTTAAAGTATCTTATAATTATAAAATATGATCGTTTATTGAGACAGGTGTACATATGGTGCACCTTCTGAAATCAAATAAAATGTGCCTGAGTCTAGCATCTGTGTAGAATACATCCATCACAGCAGGCCTGGGGGAACTATCTGAAGCTTCTTTTGCTTTTACTAGAAATAGTCTTTCTGGCACCCAATCTACACAGGTTTATATTTCCTGTCCGAGACACACTTTTACAAACTTGGTTACATTTCAAAACACTCAGTGTCCTTTTTGTCACTGGTTTATTATTAGATTAAGTTATTTATTGTATTTAGCTATAGACTGAGCTGTTAGAGCGACATGGAACTTGTAGTTGCAAAGCTTTTTTATTTCTTTTTTAAATAACCATCCGGAAGTGCATAGTCCAGTGGGTAGACTGTGAGTGGTGGGTGGCTCTGCTTTTTCATGTCATCCACTAGTACTGTTATTCCATCACCCTTTCCTAAAGTATTGTTCACAGTCTAACTAAGCCAACAGTGGAGGAGATGCCTAACTTTGTAAGGATATCTTTGTAACAAGCTTAAAGCCACCCAGACAGCTTCCTATCAAATGTGAGTTTCCATGGTTAGCTATACAAAAAAACTAGGAAACATAGCCCAAAGGGCAGATGAACAAGTTTGTGCTAAGGGTAACAGGGGTAAGTAGGACCCAGAGATAAGTGAATGTTTTGATTTGCTCTGCTCATCTTGCCATGTTCCATCAGTATCTCTTTCCTGACTCAGTCATTTTCTTAAAAACGAAACAAAACAACAACAAAAATGTAATATCTATAGTTCCTTTAAATAATCCCGTCTATAATACAATGAGGTAAATAAAATGAGTGTTATGTTTCCTTCTTTGAGAAGCTTGAAGTTTGTTCTTTATGATCTGGTAAGTCTCAAGTCAATGTACCAATTCTGTGTGCCCTACCTTCCCTCTGTGACTCACTGCTTCCTGTCCGGAGGAAACAGTTCTCTTCACAGTGTGCTTCCATTGTCATGATGTTCTGCCCAACCACACGGGGTCAACCAACCATTCTCCAAATCCTCTGAAAATATAAGGCAAACTATACATTTTTTCATCATTTAATTTGTTCCTAAGGTGTTTGGATACAGCAACCATAAAAGTAATTGAACAGCATCCCAGTCTTATGTGTGCTAAAGCTACACTGTTCTTGTTAAATGACAGACAGAAAAAAAAGAGAAAGGAAAAAGAAAAGAAGGAAGAGAAAGAAAAGAGAATGGAAGAGAGATGCAAAAAGAAAGAAAAAGAAAAGAAAAACAAAGTAACACAGAAAACAAAGTAAGCCTGATATTTGGTTAGCAAAGAAGGATGGCCATTAGTTTTATTATGCTCAATTTCAGCCATGCTTGACTATTACTAATGGTCAATTTTGTCATTTTGTGTTTGAGAATGTAGGCATTCACAACTATTTGTATTTTAGATTTCCTAAAAGTAGGACATGGACAGATTTTTCATCCCTTTGGAATATCAGCGAAAACACAAGTAGAGAGTTCTTAAACTTTGGAGAAAATATTCCATTAGAGTGAAAGTAGGCAAAATTTACAAGTATTTTTTTAAAAGTTATTCAATTTTGTAAGTAATACAATAACTGTTAACTGATCTTGATTTTTTTCCCGTTAGCAATTTATTTGGGTCACTGCACTTTTTATACTACTCTTTAATATATTCTCCACAGAATCCTCAATTGACTGCAGAAATGATTAACAGTAGGTTTCCCTGCTGTTCAGCTCAGTCATTCATGACTTCACCAGATGGTTTTGCTTTTTGGGCCAATGATTTTTTTCATATTGTTTCCCCATCCCCTGGATATAGTCAGAATCCAAAAATGATATTAAGTTTCATTACTAAAATATAAAATGTTAGGGAGAAAAAGTCCATTATTTTCTTCATCCTTAAAGTTAACAATCAGCTTGCTGCTGTGAGCCAGGTAATTTTAAAGCATACCTGTTTTTACCAATTACTTCCTTGTTATTTTTCTTCTCTAATGACATAAGTGCCATTAGTTTTTACCACCGCTAACAATCTTCCCTTTGGTTTCCCTATGATTTTTATGGACTTGCCTTATTTAACAATTTCATTTAATGTGTGGTCAAAGTCTTCCTGAGCAAAGCTCATTATTTATTACTCTTCTAATTATACGTAGCCTGTATAAACCACATGTGGTTTGGAGTACATTTAAGTAGGGAAAGACAGAAATGAATACCTAAAACATCCACCCATGTTTTAATATGATATCTTATGGTTTTATATCTGTGAAGAAACACCATGACCATGGCAGCTCTTATAATGGAAAATATTTAATTGGGCTGGCTTACAGGCTTAGTCCATTATTGTCACTGTGGGAAGCAAGTTGACACACAGGCAGACACGGTACTGGAGACTGAGAGTTCTACATCTGGATTGGCAGGCAGCAGCAATACAATATCATACTAGGCCTGGCTTGAGCATCTGAAACCTCAAAGCCTGCCCCCAGTGACACACTTCCTCCATTAAGGCCATACCTCCTAGTAGTGCCACTCCCTGAGCCAATAGTGGCCATTTCCATTCAAACCACCACATATGGCAATGTAAATTTATCTGAAAACTAAAGGATTTATGAAAAAAAGCATGGCATCTGCAATGCAACATTTTTGAAAATTCTTGTGCATATATATATATATATGTGTGTGTGTGTGTGTGTGTATATATATATATATATATATATATATATATATATATATATATATACTTGTAACTTACTTTATCCTTTTCTGAGGTTGGCAAAATATCCAAAGAACTTCCACTGTTCCACTGTATTAGTTTGTAAAGTCATTAGCCTCTGGTCATTTATTCTATTTTTTTTAAACTACTCAGTACTGAAGTTGGGTTCATTTCTATACTTGTCATTTTTTTTTTGATATAGAAAGCAAGTTTTAAATGTAGTAAAAGTACAATTTCAATTGTTTGTTTGTCATTGCAATATGTAAACCTAGCTTTTGAACAGAAGGAATCAGTAAGGTAAATCTGGTCATTTTATAAGCAGATGAAACAGGATTTAAACATATTAATGCCCACAACCATAACTGCAGCTCTCAATGGCAAGGGGGAAGGTGACAAATTTTATTTTCTTCTTACTCACTGTCCTTCTCCTGTTTTCTCCAATCCTGTGCACAGTTCATAGATCAATAATTATTGATTTCTATATTTTCTAAAAGTTAATGAGGTTTGAAATGACTACTTGATTTCATAATAAAAATAGAGTTGATTTAAATACAAGTTTACTCAAAGAAGTAATTTTACATTTTTGTCAGCATTTTTTCCTGCTATTTTTATTTACTTACTTTATGCCTCTCTATATATTTCAATAGAGATGAATGGCTACAGTTTGTGATATATATTCCAGCATACAGATACTTTAAAGGCTAGCAGCTAGCATGTTGAATAATCATATCCATAGCAATTATAAGGGGTCTGACACAATACAGACTCTCAGTAAATGAGTATGAACCGATCAATGAATATAAGTATAGTTTTCAAATTATGTATTTCACATGTATAGAGAGATGTATTCATGCTCACAGATATATTGAAATATTCTGTATATAGCATTTGACAGATTAGCTTGTTGAAATGGCATTGTGTCTTTTTAGAATGAATGGCATAGGTGATGGGGGCAGTTTTGAAATGGTGAAATAGGGTAAGTGAGAATCTTCTTGAGACGTTTTGCAGGAAAGGAAGGGCAAGGTCTTGGCAAAAAAGAAAAGAAAAGAAAAAAGAAACAGGACACATAGAGATGGAAGTAACTATCATGTGTGATATTTATCATTGCGTATTTATCATACAGAGCAAGGAATAGCAAAACATGAGACTGCGGACCAGTAAGGAGAAAACGTAGAAGCTCCCATTGGGTAGAAGGTTGAGTAAAATGTGATTATGCATTGATTGAGTCACATCCTCAATGTGCATGTATTTACTGAGTGCTGGACACTGTCATCATGTATGACTGATACTGCTAATATGAGCCCTTTATAGAAATTATAGTTTTAATTTGATTTGCTTTAGAAAAATTCATTAACTATTCATGTTTTAAAGGGATGGTACCCAGATGATGGCCTCTCAGGAAGTAACTAATTTCAAGAACTTTCATATCATCATGAATTAAATGATCAGAAGTCTGTGGGGAAATGGTTTTTGGAGTTGAAAGAAGATGCACAAAGTGGGGCATAGCTGAAAGAAATAGGTAACCATGGAATGAAATCTCTGGAACTATCTTTCATATGTTAGGTTGGCTTACTCAGGTATTTTATCAAAATAATGAAAAGTGAAAATAACAGCAACACCACCAATTAAAAAGACAAAACAAAACAACCGTTGCCAGGATGTGGGGCTATTGCTGTAACACTTGGACAATGTCTCAGAATCCTTTGGGTCTCATCTGCATGAGGAATTTTGACAAGTATGAAAAATGTGGACATAAAAAGCTTAGGATGATGTAAGTAGAGTTTACTGTGTAATTCTAGTAGGAATATGTAAGCCCAGAATGACAATTGGAATGAAGTCAGTGAATACTAGGCTTAGGAAGTTTTAGGTAGTAACAAGAAATCTGTTTGGAATTGAACAAGAGGCCATTCAAATTAAAGTGGGACTCCACTTAGTTGGAGACGCTAAGAATATGAAGTCTCTCCAGGAAGCATATAGTTGGTGAGAAGAAACTAGTGGAGTAGATAAACTGTGGGCTAACACACTTGTATATACCAACTACTTTTATGATTCAAAATTATCAAGTTATGGTTTTTATTGAATTTTCCATAACTATTACTTGCAAATATTGGATATTTAGATTCTGCTTTTATGTACGCTTACTAGTGGAGTCAGGCTACCGTATGGAGGCTACCTAATCTTGCATCTGCATAAAGGAATACTTCCTGTATTCATATATAAACCAGTTTTTCTGATAGCAAAGATTCACATTTTCGTTTCTGGCACTTTATTATTTGCTGAAAAATAGTCTAATTACAGGCTTCTTCTCTCAGAGTCATAGTTCTAATTATTAGTCACATTGACCTTTTCTGTTGAATAAAAAGAAACAAATGTTACATCATAAACCATAAAAGCACTGGCATTAAATGCTAGCTGTAAGGAAGTACATTCATTATGTACTCCCAAATTAGAGTGGAGCATCTTTCCAAGGCGTGCATTTGGATATGTTTGAGACTTTTATTTTTAGAAAAATTATTCATCTTTAATGGTGTATGCAGCAGGCTTTCATGACCCCAATGTCCTCCTTAGGAAGAAAAAAAACTTAAATCAAACTTTATTTATTGCTTAATGAAAAGGCTTTGGTGGAGTTGGCACACAAGATCAAACTCAGAAGTATATGCTGACTTTCCAAAGTTGCAGAAAGCAAACCACCCAAGTCGTTTCTGTGGAGAATGGTTGACAGTGAAGACAGTTCTCTGTCAAGGACCATCAAGACTGAGGCCCCTTAAAGAGCATGTGTACTGAAGGCGCTGAAAGTCAGCCAGGGTCTCCATAGTCAATTATTTGAACATTTTTCATGTGTTGTGTTTGACTGCAGTATTTTCTTAATGAGGGAACTCAAATACAGGCTATGTGCATTTGCTGACTTTACAGGCAAATGGAGTCTCTGCAGTAAAATAAACTCTACCTCAGTTTACAGTCAGATTTTAGAAACTTCTAGAATCCTTCTAAATATTGTATCTGATACACAAGGAATAATGCCCATGTTGATCATTCTATATCTATAAAGTATCCTTTTATGTTTATTCTTGCTATTAATATATGTGAATTTTTACACTGATATTTACAGTATGGATTATTAAGATCTAGGCTCAGGAAACAAGTTTATTAAGAAACCCGAAAGGAAATTTGAATAGTTATTAATACCTAACAAGATTCAGACTTCGAATGAAAATATGTATTAAGTCTTATGAAGAATTTATTGATGGGGTTACTTTTTCAGCATTAAAAAACTGACATATCTCAAAAGGTCATGCTGCCTATAGTGGCCACTAACAGAGTTATTCTTTGCTGTGAAAAAATCCAGGCTAGGGGATCCTAGTGTTTCAAGTAATTGTAATCCTTTAAAAACACCAATAAAATTAAAATAAAAGAGATCCTGTTTCATTTGCTCATTCAATTAGCAAAGCATATTTATTAACTACAACCAGGCAAGTAGTTTTGAAGACTTGGGAAGGTAGTGTTATGTAAAAACATGATGAGTTTATATGCTATTAGGAGGAAAAAATAAAATGAAATAATCAAAATAATACTACTATGACAACCGCTGCCGTGTAAAATTATGGCCATATGGGGGGAGATATGTAGTGTTTTGGTACGCAGCCATGGAAGTATATACTTCAAGTTGGTTCCCTAGTACAGTCTAAAATGTGGATTTTGGTCACAAGACTTAACTTGGGAGATGAGTTATTTTCAGTGGAAGGTAAGTGAGTCACGAAGCTAAGAGAGATCAGCAAGAAGGTATCTGTGAGTTGGTGAAATCAATTGCACTGGTGAAAGTTTAGGCACAAAGCTGTGCCCATCAGGACATAGATGTGCCCCTTTGTAGCTCCTGTTGGTTGGTCACTGGCTGAGCTGGCCCAGCATGGCCAGTAGAGAAGCACTTCTATAGGGATGAGATCAGTTATGTGGATGAAGGAGAAGCATCTATGAGTACTTGTTCAATCAAAACTAATGGTAGGAAGCAATGGGTACTCTAACCAATAAAATGGATCTGAATGGGACTCCAAATGTGTTTACTCATGTGGATGTGGATGCAATGAGAACATGAGGGAGAAACAGAGTCAAATATCTCCAAGAACATTGTAGGAAGAAAGAACAGTGACTACAGAGACCTGAACTTATTTTAATTGAGTAACAGTGGCATGTCTAGCAAAACTAATGCTCTGTGACCAAGAGAGTAGATGGGCAGAGAGGAGAGGAGTTGAGAGAGGTACATATGAGATTCCGTAGGTCACAAAGTTATACAAAGAGTCATACAGCGAGTCTTCGGACTTTTATTGAGTAAATGATATAGAATTAGTTTAAAATGCTTATAGTAACTGTCATATAGGAATAGACTATGGAGACAAATAATATAATCTATAGAGTTAATGACTGTTCTTTTTTCATCCTTGTCAAGTAGCTCCAGCTTTAACATAGTTTGATTGTTATTGATTCATATAGACTTTGTAAGTACTGTGCACATGCAGGGGTTATGTCCTCAATGTTTGGCAACAGTATTACAGAGCTTCCGAATGGCTGGCATTTAGCTCGATATGTATAAAACATACATTTGTTAGTACACAAATAGATTTACAGACTTTTTGGAGTAAAACTTTTGACTTTTATAAGTGCTCAAGTTTCCAATATTAGAGGGTGATATTTGGTACTTTCTTTTTCTTTCTTTCTTTCTTTCTTTCTTTCTTTCTTTCTTTCTTTCTTTCTTTCTTTCTTTCTTTCTCTCTTTCTTACTTTCTTTCTCTCTCTCTTTCCTCTTATTCTTTCTCTCTATCAAAAGAAGTAATATCACATTAATACAGATTGACAGTTGGCCACATGAGTGAGAATACTCAAGGGCTATCATTTGTCATTTTCTGAGAAAAAGTAGGAAGAACATTTGGGTTGCCTTGGGGACTGGTATACAGCGATGGAAGGTAGAACTTGCTGAAAATGTTAACTATACGATATGTATGGAGGACTTAAGGGAACAAATAATTTTGTATGCAGGCAGACAGGAGTCTACAAGTTGAAAAGATTTGGACCCTACTGCTGTTGTCCTGCATCATTTTATATATTATTCTTATTTATTCTGTTTCTTTTGTAGGTTTTATTCTGCCTGACAGCAAGAGAGCAGATGTCTTTATTTATATCAGTATATTCATAGTTTATTGCAGGGTCTCCATTCCATACATATACAAATATTCAAAATCAAGTACTAGAACCACACTAAACCACATTAGATGATGGTACTGGGTACATAAAAGGCGGCAAGAAGACAAAGAAGGAGTCTATGGCTTGAATCAGATAAGGGGCCTACTTCTTAAAAGTATCAGAAGCTTGGCCTAGGTTTGATGGTCAAACAAGTAGTTGAAATATAGTATTTCTAAGAGTGAGATGGGTTTCACTCTATAAAGATGAACTAAACTTTAGTTCCTTGTCACTATAGTTTTCACCCTCTTGTTCCGGAAGCTTACTTAGATTGTCCCCTAAAAGTGATATAACTCTAGTTTAGATCATGTGTCCCCAGGGGATGTATGTTAGAGGTTTGGTTTCTAGTCCATCTTAGCTGGAAGGTATTTAGCTCCTGAGAGATTGAAGCCTGATACGAAGGAGAGGGGCCACCGAAAGTGTGCCCTTGGGAGATTGCTGGGGCCTAGGCTATTTTTCCTATCTTTGATTCTCTGTCCCAAGGTAAACAATTTGCTCTTCATGTCTTCTGTGATACACAGCTTTCTAACAGCACTCAAAGAAACAGAACAGACTGATCCTGACCTCAAACTTCCAGTTCTATAGTCAAAATATACATTTCTTTTTAGAAGTGAATTACCTGAAGTATCTTGTGGTAATAGAAAATGAACAGAGACATCACGCCTAAAAAGAGACTTGATGTGGGAGGGCAGAGGGCCCTGGTAAGGCAGAGAAAGAGAAGATGGATACACAGCACTAAGGATGATTGAAAAAAAAAATCACATAAATTTTGACTTGTAGCTCTAACATTTACTCTGGACCCCAGATATACATCTAAACAAACCATTCACCACTGTTAGTTGGATGCCTATTGGAATGGTTGATTAATGTTGCTTTTGAATCCATCCTTCCTCCCCATTACTCTTTCAGTAGCAAATATCTCCCATTACTCCATGGAATTAAAGATGTTATCTTTTTAAAAATATATTTATTTTTATTTTCTAAGGTTACAATAGAATGCTATCATTTCTCCCTTCCCATTGCTCCCTTCAAAACTTTCCATGTGCCCCCTTGCTCTCTCATAAATCCATTGCCTCATTTTCTTTGTTATATATAAGATATCAATAAATTCCCTGTAGCAAACAGGGAATCTGTTGTGAGATTGTGTCTATACAAATGTCAGAAGTTATTCCCCCAAAGTCTTACCAACATGATTTCACAACACATGACCTAAACAAAGACGAAGCTAATAGTCAACAATAGACATGCTAACATGGAAGAGGGAAAACCTGGGGGCCATGAACCCTAGAGGCAACTAAAATATACTGAGGACAGGAGAAATAGTCTTCACTGGGGTAAGAACATACTTATTGTTATCCAACACCAAAACATGTTATCTTTCATTAGTTTCACTTATTTGTTTACATCCTTTGAGATCCTGACTTCCTTTTTAGCTTCTTTTTAGCGTGTGGTGGGGCTGGGGGTGGGGTGTGTGTGCAGACAGTGACAAAGACAAAGACAGACAGAGACAGAGGGAGCTGTTAATCCCCTTAGATACATTTATAATCTACTTACAAATATATACTCTCTCTGCATAAGCCTGAAGAAATCACACTTAGTACAGTCCTTCAGTAATGCAAACCACCATTAAAAGAAGAGCTATGTTGATTACACTATGCATTTTACTACAGACTAGTTGTGTTAACTGGTTCCAAATGACTTGACTGTTTTAAATGGAATTTTATGCTATCTCATGCTCTTTAATATATCCAGAGGTACCTGGCCTTCTTTTCAGTGAAGAAGATACCCAGTAAAGTAAATATGGATAGCTGCATCATAATATACAAAAATTAATAGATATATTGATCACATGCACCTTCCCCCTTTATTCCTGGAGCAATACCATGGACAATTTTATATATATCTATATCTATTTATATACACACACACACACACACATATATATATATGTATATATATATACACATATGTGTGTGTATATGTATATATACATATATATATATGTGTGTGTGTGTGTGTGTATATATGATGTCCTAACATTAGGTTAGATTTATGAGTTATTTAATATGACATCTCATTTATATTTGTAAAGTAGTTTCAATTTTTTTATTCATTGGCTTTTTTGAGACAGGCTCCGTGTAGCCCTGACTGTCCTGGAGCTTGCTTTGTAGATCAGGCTGGCCTTGAACTCGGAGATCAGCTTGCTGCTGCCTCTTCAGTGCTGGGATTAAAGGCATGTGTCACCACTGTTGGGTTAGAAATTTAATTTCTTTTTAACCAGCTTGAAGAGTTGGGGCATCATTTAAAACTGGAATCTTTATGTATTAGTGTTGTCTGAAATGCTCCATAATAAAGAGTATTATTTTCTTAAATTGAAGTGTATAATTGTGAAATATGACATGGTGCTTTGGAAATGGAGTTAAACACTGGACATAGGTAATTTCATAGTGCTCATTCTTTTGGTTTGCATTCATCGCACATAGTAATGAGTTATATAAAGTTATTGTCACACAAATGCAACATACAATTTGAGTAGTGATAATTGCTTTGCTTGTAATATTAGTTTTACTTAGTTTGAAATGACTTTTTCCATTTTTCTTTCATTTTTTAAATTTGCATTTTCTTCTCTTGTACAGTACATCAAACCCCAGCTTTCCACCCCCCCCCAACTCCCAGCTACTCTCAGTCTTCCCTCTCCCACAGATCCACCCTGCTCCTCCAGCTTCTCCTGAGAAAAGAGCAAGCCTCTCAGGGTTACCAACTGAACAGGGATAAACAAAACTGAACAAGGCCAGGCACATACCCCTACATCAAGGCTGGAAAGAGGAAAAGATCCCAAGGGCAGGTAAAAGGTTAAGAGACCCCCACATTCCAGCTTTTAGAAGTTCTACAAGAACACCAAGCCAGACAGCCATAAGGTATATGTAGGGGACTCTGCAGACACCATGTCTACCGCTTCAGTCTCTGTGAGCCCCTAAGAGTCCTGGTCAGTTGACTCTATGGGGTGTATTCTTTTGGTGCCCTTAACACCTCTGGTCTCCACAATCCCTCCTCCCTCTCTTTCAAGGGTTCCTTGAGCTCTGCCCAATGCTTTATTGTGGGTCTCTGCATCTTCTATCAGCTGTGTGAGGAAGACTCTGATGATGCTTGGGTTAGGCAGTGATCTATGAGCATAGCAGAATATCTAGGAATTGTCTCTGGCCTATCCAGTTTTGGGTAGCTGGCCAGGTCTGCAGGGTCAGGCATGGGCTCTCTCCCTTGTACATTTACACAATGGAGTACTACTCAGCTATTAAAAATGACATCATGAATTTTGCAGGAAAAAATGGATGAAACTAGGAAAAAAAATCATCCTGAGTGAGGTAACCCAAACCCAGAAAGACAAACATGGTATGTACTCACTTATAACTGGCTATTAGCTGTTAAGTAAAGATAGTAATACTATAACCCATAAACCCAGAGAGGCTATGCAACAAGGAAGGCCCCAGTGGGGACACATAAGTTTCCCAGAGAAGGGTAAATAGAACAAATGTTGCAGATGGACTGGGGCAGGATGGGAAGGGGAACAGGAGGGATCAAGTGAGGGAACAGGGTGGAGGGAGAGAATATAGGGAGAGACAACTAGAATAGGAGGACATTTAGATGACAATCTGGAGAGCTAGTGTAGTGAAGACTCCCTGGAATCTATGAGGGTGACCCTAGCTACGATACTTAGTAACAGAGGGATAGAGTGCTGGAAATGATTTTGACTGTGACAGAGTCCACACATATATCTCACTCATTATAAGCCCACAACTGGATGAATTTTAGCATATTCACAGATATAGTCAGCACTATGTTCAACCTTAGGACATTTTCCTTCTTATCTTCAAGAAATTCTGTAGTATGAAACCGTGAACAGTCACACACTCTCTAGTCTCCATCTCATTCCTATTAACTTCCCTTACACCTTTCAATTCCCTTTCAAACATATTTTGCAGACTCACTGAGTTTAACCAGGATTATCTTTGTGACCATGAGTTTGAAATGATCATTTGTGCCTAGCAGACTTCTCAATGGGCATCCAACTGAAAACAATACTGCCCCTCACTCAAAATTCATTAGTAGATAGGAAGGAGTTGTAGTTGTAAGCCTACTGTGGTGACTCAGCAAGGAGACAAGGAGGCACTTTCATAGATGGAAGCCCTGCCAGACCTCAGCAGAGGGAACCACCGTCCTGGTCAATGCCGTACTTAATCGACCATGGAACCCCGAGAGTCTCAGCTCAGGTGTTTTTATTCTTTCAGAACTCCTTAGGTGCTTTACTCATACCACATGCAGACCATAAGCAAGTAAACAACCCCCACAGACATTCAACATCTACAGACAAAACAAAAATGCCAAGACTTAGGGTAGCTCTTTTTTCCAACAGTTCACAAAACAATATTTTAAACACAACTAAAAATAAACTTCTATAACTCCCCTTTTCTGTATAAAAATTGCTTTACCTTTACAACACAATTTAACACTATACCGGAAAAACTATTCACTGAGGGTCGCTAATGCACAGGACGAAGTGAAACCAAACATCTATCAAGCTTTCACAATGTCTTTGGACAACAGAAAAACATTATCAATGTCCCATTATCTGGAATTCACTCACAATCTTCTGAGCTCCTCCAAAGGGTGTGGATCACTTTTCTGGCTCTTCCCTCTGAAACACACACAGCTTGTCATCCAGGTGCTGGCTGGTTCCACTCCACTGCTGCTGCTCTTGGTGGTCATCCTATGGTACTGGCATCCTCAGAACTGCTGGGGTCCCTTGCTGCAACTGGGCTGCACCTTCACTAATGGCCTCTCCTGGACTCTCTTCATGGTGCCAGGCCTCAACTTTTTTATATGACCCCTTCAGTCTGAGTCTTCAACTGCTACTTTGGCTGCACCTTCACTAATGATCTCTCCTGGCCTCTTATAGTGCCAAGCCTCAGCTGCTTTCTAAAGACCTCTTCATACCTTCAAAACCAGTAACACCTGGGTAACTCTTACAGCACGAACTTCAGCTGCTAGCACAAGATACAACCTAGGTTAATTCTAGAAAAAGAGTTTCTGTGTGCTGACCCTGAGGAAACACTTTCCAAATTTTAACATCACTTGCCACCAAGCATATAAATTGGGCTTGCTTTCCAAAACCCACATGACTATAGGAGAAAACCACTTCTACAAGTTGTCCTCTGACTTCTACTTGTAGATCACGGCACTGTGCATGTATACATGCATAAATAATAAATAAGTAAATGAGCAATTAAACATCAGAGAATGAAATTATATCCATTGTAGAATAGTTCCTGAATGAAACGTGTGCTATTTTATGTTATTTAAACTAAACAAAAAGATTAGAGACTGGATGGATGGGTGGATGACTGAAACTAATGAATCCATTAAAATAAGGTAATGTTATTTCTCAATATTTTTTACTTCAACCAGAATCTGGAGACTGGAAGAATTACATTTAATTTTAAGGTGCTTCTAAAGATTCCATTGTAATCTTTCAAACTGAATGCATGAGCTAGTTCATGATTTTCGAAACAAATATATTTTCCCAACATGCATATATTGAAGTCTTTTTTCTTCTTCTGGAGCTGAGGACTGAACCCAAGACCTTGAACTTGCAAGGCAAGTTCTCTACCACTGAGCTGAATCCCCAACCCCAATATTTGAAGTTTTAATTGTGCCTTTTTAGTAGATATGTTAGCAAAATTACAAAGTATAAGGTTCTCTTTTCATTTATTTAATTTAAATCTTCAAAATATTAATTGTACTTTAAAATACACAAGTATATGCATCCATTTTTTTCTGCCTCCTTAGTATTATGGAATATGCAGCTCTCCTTCATTCCATCAGTTGATCTCATTTGTGAACTGATAAAAGGAAATACACAGAAAGAAAATTTATCTATAGAGAGTGAATCTGTAGTGAGTTTTCTTATCCTTCTAACTGGCAAGATTTGTGTTGTGGACCTACCAACTCTAAGATATTTTACTTGACTCCTTTGTTGATGCCTTGCAAAAAAAAATTTTTTTTTAGTTTCCTTTTTTTTTTTTTTGTGGCTGAGATAAAATACTCTGATAAATTTAATAAAAAAAAAAACCTTATGGAAGGAAAGGATTTATTTGGATTATACTTCCACGTGACACTTTACAACTGAAAGAAGGACAGAAGCTCCAGGGAGGAACCTGGAAGCAGGAACCTTGGTGGAACATGGCTTGCTGGCTTGCTCTATGGCTTGACAACAAAGTTATGCTTAACTAGCTTTCTTAAAACCCCAAAGCACCAACTTAAGGATGAGGCTCCATCTAAGTCCAACCTAAGATTGCTTGATACATAATTTGTTAAGATTCGTTTGTGTTTTAGTCCTTTCAAGTGAGATATAAGTCCCTGTATTTTGTCTCTTTGACATAGTAGTCATATACACACTGGATTAATTAACCATGTGAATGAAATCTCTAAGTTTTTATGTGACTTATTATTGCTGGATAATATTCTCAATGGGTCATTCTAGTTTCTGTATATTCTGTGAGGTAGCATTGATGACTTTTGCTCTGGACTAGTTTTTCCCAGATCTTTTTTAAGACAGAGAGTGTCTCATTCTGAGGTAAAGAGCTAAATAGTCTCTTAGCCAAGATTACAAAGAAAGTACTTTACTTTGGGCCAGAGGTTGGGCAGGTATGCTAGCCCTTACAAAGATGAAAATTTCCAGATCCCAGAGTGCCTCAGTGGTTAAACAAACCCTGAGCACATGAAATTCTCACCTCCTCCCCAGGGAGAGAGACATCAAGGGCAAAGACCCCAACACACATATAAAACTAAGGTTACCTGCTGTGCTGAGAGTCACAGTCCCTGATTTCAGGTCCAATAGCTTTAAGTCTTAAGGATGAACTGGGTGATTGCAGCAAGCTGCTGGTTAGATTGAAAGTTAAGTCAATTTCCGATTTTGCGTAAGTCTTCTGAGTCTGGCAAGGCCTTAAATAGAGGCTTTCTGCTGCCTTTTCACAAAGGCATTCTGGGGGCAAGTTAACCGTTATGACAGGATGGACTTACGTGTAATGAGCTATCTTTTATCTTGTGCATGTGAATGGTAGTTTGTAACATTGGAAACCTGAGAGAACGACTAACCAAATCACCTACTCTTGCTTAATTTTTTTTTTTTTAATGTAATCAGGGTGAAAGTGGCCATAAAATCCAAAGGGAATCTCATCACATCTTCTCAAATCAGTAATATAAACATCTTTTATAAGGACAATATTACAGATAGATCTCCAAAAGTAATAATAAATATAAAAAATATTAATCCTTCCTAGAAAACTAAACTCATATGCTATTTACTATTAGTGTTCAGAGGAAGCAGTTCTTGTGAGGTCCCTACTCTCTGAGTGAATGACTTTGGTAAGTAGATTAAAAAAAAAAATGGTGGACTTAGTTCATCTTCTAGCTGGCCTGGTAGAAGTGTGCTTAGGCAAGGAAACTGAACAAACTGGCTCTGTGTTTGCACACACATTGATGGGGACTCGTGAGACCTGTACTGTGTCCTTGCCCTCTTCACTCTCTGTTAAAGAACAAACATCACGTTGTTACCAAAGCAGATGCCAAGGGAATTTAGAGCAGTATGTGGAAGTTGACAGTGACATTTGTAAGTGGGGGAAAAAAATCCTGCCATACACACGGTTATTAGACAGTAATACCTAGAAATTGCCCTGTCCCACCTTACCATGGGTCAACATTAGCTGCCGGCATATAGCTGTTTTTGACTTTGGGGAAAGTTTCCTCATGCTACTGTGAGAAAAAGAACAAAAAGGTACACATTTTTCTACTTGTTTTTACATTATTTGGTAATCTATAGTGAAGTTCTACTGACACAAAAATAATTTCAACCTTAACAAAGTCATTTGCATACATTTGTATAACTCATGGTTTAGGTCTTTCAAAAAATGCCATACTTCATTTTTGTTTTCTGAGCTTTTAAAACATTATTGGTTCTTTGAGAATGTTATATGATATATTTTGATCATAGTCACTATATCAGATTCACTGACTCTTATCCATCTACCCAACTTTGTGTACTTTAAAAAAGATAACCCGTCAACACCAATTTGTGCTGCCCAAGTATTATTGGATATGTGGCTTTCCACATGGTTTACTTACCAGAGGTCATACTCTTAGAGAAAACTGTGTTTGCCTCTCACAGCATCTATCAATTGCCAATAGGATCACAGCTAGGGATGAGATTTTTATCCAAGTGCCCTCTCTGTGCTGGGTTGTAGTCTGGTTTGGGGTTTCTGGTCTGCCTTGTTCATGCTATTACAAACTCTGTGAATTCATATGTTCAGCTGCCGTGCCATATCCAGAAGACATGGTTCCTTCCCTTGTAGTTGTTCATCATCTCTGGCTCTTACGTTTTCTTACCCCCAACTTCTGTGATGATCCCTGAGCCTTGGGAAGAGGATATGTGATATACATATTTCTCCTAGGGCTAAGCATTCTGTAGTTTCTTATTTTCTGTGCCTTGCCAAGTTGTTGATCTCTTTGTTCCTCACCATCTGCTGCAAAAAGATTCTCTCATTACGGTTGAGGAATACATGAATCAACAGGCATTAGGAATTTAGTGTTTACCTAACAACAGCAACAAAACAGTAGTAGGTTTTCCCCTAGGGCATATGCCCTGTCTAGCTATAGCTTCTTGGTTTGATAATGGTGCTAGGTATGGGTTTCATTTTGTGGAATGGGAAGTCCAGTTTGAAAATGATCGGTTACTTTTTTAACACTCACGCTCCTATTGTACCTGTGGGGATCTCTTGCCAGGCCAGTCATTGCTGTAACCTTCAACGGTGAGTAACAGTGATGTTTACTTTCTCCTGTGGTGACATGCACAGCATCACCCAGTACTGTGAAAAGTACAATACCTTTGAAGTAAAACATGAAACTATATCTTGTAAAGGGGAGACTTCATATCCTTTAGATTATTTATCTACTCAGAAATCATGAGGTTTTCTTTTAACCATCCTAAGTTGTAAAGGATCTACTTTACCTTATAATCCATTCTTTCTGTTTTTGCCCCATTTAAAGATTCTGGCTCTTTGTTTTATTTCTCTTTCTTGTTGAACTTTTCCCTTTGCTTTGTGTTTTTTCCCTGACACCCTGCAGGCTCACATGTTTGATCTTGTTGCATTCATCCTAAGCTTTCAGATTTCTGCCAAGTAAACCTGATTTCTGTGTTTGTTTGTTAGCCTAACTGACATTTCAGGCATTCAAACTATGGATATGAACTGAAATTTAAGCTATTTTATGACTCAGTAGGTGACTTGTGTATTTATTCATGTATTGATTTCTTTTCCTTTGGCTACGATTAACATATTAAAACTTTTCTAGTACTTTTAAAAATACTTAAAACTTCAAATGCTACATTGAACAACAGAATCAATTGAAGACCAAGACATAAAACCACAAACCTATTGACACCTGATTTTTTTTTTTATAGAAGCCAGAAATATATATTGAAAACAAAACAATCCAAAACAAAACAACACCTTTAAAAAATGGTGCTGATCTAACTGGCTGGCTCAATGTAGAAGATTACAAATAGATCCATTCCTATTACCCTGTACAAAACTCAACTCCAAATGGACCAAAGACCTCAACTCAAAACCAGGTACACTCACTGAACCTGATAGAAAAGAAAGTGGGGAATTCCATCTTATTCCTTATAAGATTCCATCTTATACCTGTCAAAATGGCTAAGATCAATAACACAAATGCAACTCATGTTGGCAAAGATGTGGAGCAAGGGGAATACTTTTCTATTGCTACTGGGAGTGCAAATGTGTACAGCCACTGTAGGAATAATAATGGAAGTTCCTCAGAAAGTTGGGAATCAACCTACCTCAGGATCCAGCTATACCATCTTGGACATATACCAAAAGGTAATTATATCCTACCACAAGGACACTTGCTCAGTCATGCTCCTTTCTACTCTATTAAGAATAGCCAGAAACTGGAAACAACCTAGATGTGGGTCAACAGAAGAATGGATAAAGAAAATATGGCACACTTATACAATGGATTATTCCTCAACTCTTAAAAAATGACATCATGAAATTTGCAGGCAAATAATGGAACTAGAAAAAAATCATTGTGAGTAAGGTAACCCAGTCTCAGGAAGATAAATATGGTAAGTATTCACTTATATTAGCCTTTAAATAAATGATAACTGAGCTATAATTCATAAACACAGAGACGTTGAGGATGGAAAGATGGCTGGGGGTCATAAATCTCCATGGAAGGAGAAAATAGAACAGATTTTATGGATGAGATGGATCCTGTGAGGGGGGCTGATAATGGGAAAATCAGATGCAAAGGGGGAGGGGAGATGGGCTTGAGAGAGAAAATGATGGGAAAGACAGCTGGAATTAAAGAGCATTTGAAGGGAGATATGGAAACCTAGTACAGTTGAAACATTTTATAATATATGAAGTCAATGCTAATGAAGTCTCCAATTAATGAGGGCGATGGAACCCCAACTGGCCGTCTCTTGTTACCAAACAAAGCTTCCAGTACTGGGATTGGGTTTCGTCCAATAAACTTACTGTTTGAAAGGGTTTTATGGAAATGCACAAACTGTTGCCAAGATAATAGGCTGCTTTCCATAAACTGACAGCAAGACCCCATTGCTGAAAATAACACTCACACAACTCGTTGAACATGGAGAGGTCAAGTTGGAGCCTAAATAGAACTTTCACTTACATGTTTTAGTGTCTTTGACATGACAGGTACTCTGCAAGCTACCAAAAGAGCATAGTAAGTACCAACCCCAACCATAAAACTTTTGATCTACAGTATGGCCTGCCTGCAAAATATGCTAGGGCAATGGTGGCACAAACCTTGTCAGAGTAACTAAGTCTGATTTGACTTAAGGCCTACAGCGTGAGATAGAACCCATTCTTGACACTACTAGAACCAGAGCCTAGATATCCCAGAGACCTAGAGTAAACCAAATACTACTGATCAAAAAGGGGAAGAAAAATCAAAGTGTGTATTAATTATTTTATTTTCATGAAACTTTATAGAGTCTAGAAGCAGAAGTGAAATAAATTTCTTACAGAAAATAAAATAATCTGGGTTATTTATTTTATTGATTAACACAAATGCTTCAGGATTTTGACTCTAAAGATAAAAGTAGGGCTTAATTGTTTTAGAGGTAGAGTTTACACATACTATCTTTAAAAAAGTCTGAAGAAATATACTAAACCCTTGAGGATCAATGATCACTTTTTTTGTGTGTGTAGGGTAAAGGCTATGAGAAAACACAAGATCTACTCTCAATACATTTCAAATCTGAAATAAATATTTGGTAGCTATGCTTATCATATTATAAATTAGATCTTTAGAAGCAGTTCATCCTGCCTAATTGATCTTAATGTTCTTTTAGTCACAATGAGAGAAGGACATCTCCTTGTCCTTCTCTTCTCTATAACTCTGACAACCAACATTTTACATTTCCCTTTTCAGAGTTTCACTAGTTTGTTTGTTCTAAGTGGGTGGGATAATCAAGTTATTTCTCTTTCTGTGTCTGCCTTATTTCATGTGACACAATGTCCTCCAGGTTCATTTATCTTATCACAAATGATAGGAATTTCTTTTTTAAAATGCTGAGTGATAGTTTCGCTAATATTTATGGTATGATAATATCATATGTATCCTATATAGGTGGACATCAATCACAAATTGTTCTAGATATGAGGCATTCAACAAGTGATGATGAAGGATTTTTCCAAGTGGAAGAAAATATTTTCCCAATTTATGTCATATGCAAAGATTCAATAAACAACAAAACTGAAGTCAGAGCATGATAAATTCTTTAAAAGGATATGATTAATTTGTTTCAGATAAGACATAATAGAATATAGTCTAAATAAAAGGATGATTAACTTTTCACTGTACTGAAATTAAAAAATTCACTGTTCATTGTGGAATTGTTTTTCTTAAAAAGGTAAGGTAAATATATAGGATTATCTATTCATAAACTAAATACTCTTCAGCCTGTAAAAGAAATGAACTAGATTTTTTTATATAAGAAGAGAAAATGTGTAAGAAAGGCCTGCTATACTATTACTTATGCTATTAAATTATTATTACACTGAACACTTCATAAAATGATACGCCACTTGTGAATATGTGAGATACAAAATACAGACAGGATAATAGCTGCTCCTGAGTAAAAAGAGGAATAGATCACATAGGGATTATTGGTTCAAATATTTTTAATTTAATGATAAGCTGATGCTAAAAGAAAAAAATTATAAAGTTGAGTATTATAGCCATGCATTGTAGAGCAGCACAGATTTCTGAGTATGAACATAAACCTTTAGAATTGACTTTGATAGCATGACCATTTATCAAAACAACATAGGTTCTCTTGTTGGGTCTATGATATTCTCTCATGGGCTTTGACTAGGTTTGTATCAGGAATGAAATCTTTCCTGTGGAGCAATCTTCGGATCCAATCAGAAAACAGTTAGTTACTTCCAATAACATCATGTGAGAGAATTGCACCTGTAGTCACATTTTGCAAGCATGGCAGTGTTTTAGCATGTAGAGTCCAGCATAGGGTAAGGCCATTGACATTTTTCTTCCCCAGAAGCCTGCATAGTGCCTTCTGGGACTATCTAAGTTATCAGCAGGGAGAGAGTTACCCAGTCATTTGGAAGTTGATGTCTCTATGCCCAAAATCAGTAATCAGTAGTCTTCGGTAATAGTGTCTGACCAGCTAGTTATAGTTGGAAATCCAGAGCAACAGCAAAACCTTGCGTTTGTTTTGGGTGCCTATGAGGCCTCCCTGAACAATAAGCAAGGTATACCATGCCTGGTACCAAATTTAATTTTTTCATTTAATATCCAGAACATTATAATGTTAATCTCTACTATTGCAGACATACTTGAAGTGTTTTATAATCTAAAAACAAAGCAAAAACTTATCTTGCTTTTTAGTACCCAAACTCTTAAGTTTTCTTTGAAACAGGAATCTGGATAGATTACCCCAAAGTACAAACTCAAAAACAATAAAGGAGGATATTTTTATTAAGTAAAAGTTCACATCTCTACAAAGTAAAATATTTAGCCTAATGCTTTTTATAAGTGATATTAGTGAAGAATTCATTTTCAAGAACTGTTTTCTATAGAGGAACAAAGCCCCTGCTTAGCTATGAAAGGGCTGAACCATAGTCTGACTTTACAGACTAAATTGTATACAGTAAATCTCTAAACAGTTCTCTCCAGTGCTTGGACCAACTGACACAAAGCTCCTTCCTACTGTGTAAGGAAGATCGCAGGAAGGATAAATGTACCTGCCAATGGAAATAAGACTGTTTTTGGAAAAATCTACTTTGCAGCTGTTATGTTAGATTTGTGCAGAAAATCATTCCCACTCCCCTACAGCCTTCTTCTTCTCAGAGTTTCCTTTTTGAGATGCCTGGAAATAATCTTACAGTCCTTTTAATACCAAGATTCAGGCAAAAATGAGAAAACTGGATAAACTTTTTTTCTCTGGCAGTGAATATTTTGTTGGCAGATTAAAAATTTAAACTGAAATGTCCTATATTACTGGAAGAGAAACTGTTCAACTTCAGGTTCAATTTAAGTATTTTCCCTTATAATGGAGCTATGTCAATTTAGTAAATGGCATTGCTGTTTAAAATGTCATTCTATAACCTTCTTTAATTAAAGTGGCAGTGCACCATCAATCTGTTCACATTAATGAATTTTTAACCATTAGAATCTGGGCAATATGATATACAGCTCAAACACCCCACCCTACAAGAGTATGCAGAGACTCCTCAGAGAATTGAAGTCAGAGCTTAAAATCATCACTTTGTAAGTGGTAGCTCCAGAACAAATGAGGGGAAATGAGCAAAGAGAAGAAATAAGACAGATAGAGAAGGAGGGAGGCAGATGAAAGGGAGGGAGCCAGAGAGAAGGGGGAGGAGGAGCTGGAGGAGGGCTGAAGAGAAAGTAATTAGTATTAATTAAATGATGACCCCCAAGTCATTGAATACTAAATGTTGAGTCCCATGAGACAAGGGGACATATCTTTTTTAGTCCTATTTTTCTCTGGAAGATGAAAGAGAATGCATTTCCTATTCAATCTGACTTCATACGGATTGTAGATCATTTTAAATTTCCAATCCCGATGATGCTCATAGTAGCTTGACAGATTCACACAATTAATGACAGTAGCAGAAGAACAATGTCGTGTAGCAGTAGTACAAAGAAATAAGTTACACATATTTACAACCCACTGTGCACTTTAGCCAGTTAAGCCTAGGCTTAGGACTAAGACGTCTAGACAAAGATTACTGTATACTTTACAGATGCAACTGAGCGGTCCATAGTCATACTATAGCAAGAAACAGTGAGTCTTTCCACAAGAGAATTGAGCCACCCAAATACTGAAAATTTAGAACAAGGGACCTTTATCTATGCCTCAAGACTTCCATCATTGCTTTCACCTTTGCTTATCTCATTCTGTGTTCTAATTTCTGTCTCTTTCACTTTTTAGTTAATTTATTTATTTTCATTTTATGTGTGGGTATTTTGCCTGCATGCATATCTTGTATCACATGCATGCAGTGTCCACAGAGGCCATTAGATCCTCCAGAACTGAATTTACAGATTGTTGTGAGCTACCATGAGGATGCTGGGAGTCAAACCCAATTTGTCTAGAAGAGCAGCCAGGGATCTTAACTACTGGTCAATCTCTCCAAGAAATCTAATATTTCCTAGTTTTTACTACTTAATTATATACTTTCAGTCTGTTTAGGACTCAAGGAGTTTGCTATGACTTAGTTCAGATCAAAAATTGATAAACCTCCCCTAGGTCTTTTTTTAAACTTCACAAGAAGGGACTTAGTTGCTATGCCATGCATGCCCTGTTTGAGTGGTAACCCTGGGAGGACTGTTCTTTTTTGAGGAGGGGAGGGGAGGTTGGTGGTGATAGGGGGTAGATCTGAGGAGGAGGGGAGATGGGGGAATTTGGGAGGAGTGGAGAGAGGAGAGTATAAGTTGTACGATAGAAGAAAAAAAGCAATTATAAATAAAAATTAAGTATGTGCATATTTGGTGGTTTGTGTATGTGACTGTTGTATCAGTGGATGCTAGAAGACAGCATTTGTTACCAAGAGCTCAAATTATAGCAAGTTTCAAATCTCCTTAAGTGTGTGCTGGGAACTCAACTTGAGTCCTGTAAAAGTGTAGTAATCACTCTTAACTACTAAGCCATTTCTCTAGTTCCCATAAGAAGAACTTTGAATATCCCACTTCATCATTTTCATTATTCCATTTTTATTTACTCATTCTGTGTGTGTGTGCGTGTGTGTGTGTGTGTGTGTGTATTAGAGTACAGGCACATACTTGTGACTATCAGAGGACAAACTCTGGTATTGTTCCTCACTTTCTGCAATGAGACTCATGCACTACTGTATCCTAGGTCACAAGCTTCCGGAATTTTATTGTCTCTTTCCATTTTGCCGTGGTAGCAAATGGATCACATCCATGCACCCATGCCTGGCTTTAAGTGGGTTCCAAGGATTTGAACTGAGGTCCTCTTGCTTGCACAGCAAATGCTTTCCCCACTCAGCCATTGCCCCAACCCTTTAGTTGTCTTTGATAAATAGTGACCAATGGCCCGTGATGCTGTTTAGGCAAAGTCTGAAGCCTGCTAGAATTTAAATTTGATTATGTGTCATCATAGTTAAATATTTGTTGAGCCTCTACCATATAGCTTACTACAGACTATCTTTTAGACATTAGTTAACCTTATTTTTTCCTTTTTTCCTTTTTTGCCAAGGGTATGGGCACAATGGCCAAAAAAACCTTTATAAATAGTGTTAACCTATATTTGGTTATTTTCCTGCCTTTATTATTTTTTTGTGGTAGCATCTTAATTTAGAATACCAAAGTACTATTAATATAAACATTTTGCATCTCTAATTGAACCTAATGGGAACTGGAGATGCAACATAGTTGGTAGAGTATTTGCTGATCATTTACAAGTCCCTGGATTCAGTCCTGTGGTGTGTTTGCTCATGCTAACCTGAATACATGCATGTATGGTGCATATGTTGAGGTTAGAGGATTCTTGGGGGGTTCATTATCTCTTTCCAATATTCCAACATGTGGGTCCAGTGGCTTGAAGTTAGACTGTCTCGCCTTTACCAGCTGAAAAATTTGATTGGCTCCTACTTCGATTTGTGACCTAATTTGAAGACAATTTCACCATAACCATCACTGTCATCGTATGAGTGTCGATTTTATATCTCGTGGCATTCTGATATATATATATATATATATATATATATATATATATATATATATATTCACAATTCTTTGAAGTAGACATTATCTTACTATTTCTATATGTGAGCAGGAGAACTACTTTGTATATAACTGAGAAATTGTTGAAAGCCCATACTTCCTTTGTGGAAGTCTGTATTTTAATCCCAGTGGTGGATTTTGGAGACCCTGGGTTTCTCCTCTATGTTTTCTTTACCATGGGTGTGTTGGTTGTACACACCAGGTTTGCTCAGCAAGAGTTAGGGATAGATTATATAATTTTCTGCTCATCCCGTAGAAGGAATGGAGAAGCATTGCCTCCAATTCAGATGTGGAAACAAGAACAGTGACTAGACCACAGTGTCTTTACTTAAACAGCAATTTAATATTGAAAACAATCTAAGTTCTATGGTAAGGGTTTCTGAATAGCCATATATCTCACTGAAGTATAACATTGATAGAGATAGCCCAGACTTAGGTCTAAGAAGTATCTTAGATTTAAATAGATTGGAGTGTAGAAACCAGAAAACTAGCTTACAGATTTATAATAGATTATGGAAAGTCAAATTGTAATCAGAAAGGTGGCTGAAGAATGAATAAAATTAGCAGTATAGATCAACTACATATTAAATCCTCTCTGCTTTTCCGTGGAGAAGTACCCACCATGTCAGCTGAACATAGAGTTGTCTGGATGCTTCCTGCAGAACAGCTGCTAGACACTTGCTCCTGTCACTTTTCAGCTGAGCCCTAGTATTGTCTGTTTCTTGTTCTTTTGCTCCCACTCTTCCTTTAGGCAAATTAAGTGACATGTATTTTCTTATGACTACAGTTTGTTCAAGGCTGATATTCGTTTGTCTCTTTCAGGAGAATTTGCTTGTTTTTCCTATCCTATCCTATGTTCTGATTTTGTATCAGAATGGTGAACATTTTACTTTACTTATGTGTCCTACTGAGGTTTCTTCACTAGCCTCAAGTGCTACTTGGATAGTATAGTGTGGATAATATAGTGTGGATAAAGGCGTACATTTTATAGTCATTTGTATCTAAGTTTGAATTTGTCATTGCCAATCATAGACATCTAATCTTGTAGAAATTCAAAAAATAACAGTGCCCTAGCTTTCAAAATTTTGAAATATGAAAAATAATTGTACGTATTATTTCAGGGAGCTGTTGAAGAAATTTTTTAAAAAATCATATTTTAGACTGTAACAGGAATAAACATTGTATTTGTGGTAATATGATCATCATCAACATCATCATTCTTTTTACAAGAATAGTTTATTAAATGATCCACTTATGTTTTCAATCTATTTAATGCTACGTTTTAAGTTCAATCAGGAAAATTGATATGAAAAGTCCTCTCATAAAATGTCTGGTGGAGGCAAAGATAATTTTAAGGTCATGTAATACATACTAATATGTGAATTAATTTTCATTTAATACGTGTGTGAAAATACATACACTTTTAACTAGCACATGTCTCTTCAATAAATATGAGAACTTTGTAGGGCAGTAGATCAGTTATTTATTGTTGTGTAAATAACTTTCCAAATTTACTGGTGAAAGCCAGCAACAAATCATCTTACGTTTGCTAGTTGACAAGGCTCTTCTTGGTGTCTCCATGTTGCACTGATATGAGTTGTGGCTAGAATTTAACTCACATTCCAACATTTAGAGAGTCATATTCTCTAAGTGTCTTATGACATGACCCATCAAATTCTACAGCATTTTACTGTCTGGCTTCCAATAGATCAAAGCACCATGGGTAAAGGCTTAAAGCCTCTATCATTCTTACCACTGACTCTTTGGCCAAAGTAAGGCATACAATCACAATCAAATTTCGTCTGAGAGGAGGCATATTAGAAAAACAAGAATTTTATGAAATGTGGTTCAATGGAACAATTTACCACAAACTGCTTCGTTAAATGGGATGACTTTCACTGACTACAGTGAACTGAAGAAACACAAATTATTTCTAAGAAGGCTTAGTTCTGGTCAGTTTCAAGAACTTTGTAGTAGCGAGAGCTGTACATAAATAGATAAGCTTGAAGAAATATCATCTTAATAATGAATCTTTCTAGTGTGATTGGATAATGGTTTACTGTCATGGATATAGGTGTTTAGTGTTTTCCATTGACACAAAGGTAAAAGAAGACATTAGTCTTGTCAAATTTTTGAGTCTGTGACTCTGGGTATTTACTGGACACTATTTTAATATTAGGAGCATTAATATTAGGAGCATTTGGAGTAATATAACAGTGAATATCAGAATTTCTATTTCCTTGGTGTGTGCAGGGACAACTTCCTTCCTGCCTCAACTTATCTTTTCTTTTTCCAACTTTCCAACATGTAAAATGGAAGCAAAAAGTCTAATCAGGGAAAAAGAAGGTTACTTTGAATAAACTCATGGGTTCCCACTCCTAGAAAAAGAATTATAGGCAACTAATGACTGCTGAGAGAGAAAGATTTTGCCTTGCCCAGAAATGAGCTCCTGATTAGTTATCAAAAAAATATAAAATGGTCAGCCCCAAATCCATATGTGCACAAAACAATAGAATCACTGGGTTGTATTTATGTATTCATTGTGTTTGTGTACAAGTGTGTGTATGTGTCTATGTGTGTGTGTGTGTGTGTAACAATACAAGCAAAGAAAAGGAAAGGGTATAAAATTGAGTGTGAGTAATTGAGAGGGAATAGAAAGATGATAGGGAAGGAGGGATATGATGTAATTGTATCTTAATTAAAATATATTTAATTATTTTACATGGGGTATGGAACTAAACAGAATTTCTCAAAACAGAATAAATAAATGGCTGAGAATTACTTTAAAACTGTTCAACATTATTAGCCATCAGGGAAATGCAAATAAAACAATTTTAACATTTCATCTTATCTCAGTTGTAAGAGCCAAGATTAATAAAATAAATGACAGAAGATGCTGGTGAAGGTAGAGCATTTATCGGGAAAACCTCAGCATGGAGGTTCCTCAAAGATCTGAAAACATTCTACCACAAGATCCAGCTTTATAGTCAATGAACATATACCCAAAGGACGCTACATCTTTCTACTGAGATATTTGTTCATCCATGTTCTTTGTCACTCTATTCCTAACATCCAGCAATCTGGAAACAGCCAACATGTCCATAAGCTGATGAGTGATAATAAATTGTGGTCATTTACACAATGGAATATAATTCATCTATTAATAAAACCAAAATTATGAAAATTACAGGTAAATTTGCAGGAGTTAGAAACAATTATCCCAAGTGAGATAACCGAGATTCAAAAAGATAACCATTTTCAGTTTTCTCTTATAAGTGGAATTTAGCTTTGAAACTTTAAATATCTGTGCATCATTTTAGGACAGCCACATATGCTAAGTAGCTAGTAAAGAATAAAGGAGGAAGAAGGAGTTTCCCAAGGAAAGGAATATAGAATATGGTGTTAAAAAGGGATAAAAGGGTTGAAGAGATGGCTCAGCAGTTAAGAGCACTGACTGTTCTTCCAGAGGACCCAGGTTCAATTCCCAGTATCCATATGGTAGCTTATAACTGTCTACAACTCCAGTTCCAGGGGATCTGACACCCTCACACAGACATATATGCAAACAAAACACCAAAACACATAGTAAATAGATGATAGATAGATAGATAGATAGATAGATAGATAGATAGATAGATAGATAGATAAAAGCTGGGTGGTGGTGACACATAACTTTAAATATCTGTGCATCATTTTAGGACAGCCACATATGCTAAGTAGCTAGTAAAGAATAAAGGAGGAAGAAGGAGTTTCCCAAGGAAAGGAATATAGAATATGGTGTTAAAAAGGGATAAAAGGGTTGAAGAGATGGCTCAGCAGTTAAGAGCACTGACTGTTCTTCCAGAGGACCCAGGTTCAATTCCCAGTATCCATATGGTAGCTTATAACTGTCTACAACTCCAGTTCCAGGGGATCTGACACCCTCACACAGACATATATGCAAACAAAACACCAAAACACATAGTAAATAGATGATAGATAGATAGATAGATAGATAGATAGATAGATAGATAGATAGATAGATAGATAAAAGCTGGGTGGTGGTGACACATACCTTTTATCCCAGCACTTGGAAGGTGGAGGCACGTGGATCTCTGTAGGTTTCAGGCCATCCTGGTCTACAGAGTGAGTTCCAGAGTTATAGGAAGAGTTACAACAGAGGAAACCTGTCTCAGGAAAAAAAAAATGATGGGGGTAAAAGGGAAACATAACACAAGAGCGTAAAACCTGTTGAGAGAGAGTGTATTATACAGAAGAGATTTCAGGGAGGAATAACTTATACTAAAGTACTTTTGAAAAGTCACATAAAGAAAATTTGCTACTATACAAGCATATGTGTGTGTGTGTGTGTGTGTGTGTACACATATATATGCATGTATACACATACACACATATGTATATATGCATATGTGTCACTATGTAATCAAGGAGACAATATACAACTGGACATTATATTTAAATAAAAACTTCCTGTACCATGAATGGGTTGCATCTTGTTGAGTCCTTGGCCATAGAAGTATCATAGAGCCCTCCCAAACTCCACAAATAGTAAAGTCTATTGCTAGTTGCTAGTGCTATTGGTTATGCTCTTATGCTCCATGATTTGATGATAATATCCCAGTGCTGAAAATAATGCATACTTATGGCATAGACCATAGAGAATCTAGCTGGGCATTAACTAGAAACTTTACCACGACTAACTAGTGTTCATAACTCAAGAAGGAACTATACATGCTACTGAAGGGGTAAGAGCAATCATGAATCTCACTCAACTATGAGCCCTGCAAACTATAGTTAATTACCTTCCTATAAGACACATCACTGGTGAAACAGTGATACAAATGTTAGGGGTATAACTAATCATTTTTTGTTTGTTTGTATTAAAGGCCCATTCTTTGAGATGGAAGCCATTCCTGATATTGTTAATGAAGTCAAGAACCTGAAACTAGAAAGATGGTCCCAGAGGAAAACCTATTACTATTTTTATTCTAAATTAGGGGTTCCAAACCTTCTAATTTTGTGACCCTTTAATAGAGACCCTCATGTTTTGGTAACTCCCAACCACAAAATTATTTTCTTTGCTACTTCATAACTGTAATTTTGCTACTGTTATGACTGCAATGTAAATATCTGACATGCAGATGGTTTTAAGTGACTCCTGTGAAAGGATTGTTTGATCCCCAATGAGGTCACAACCCATAGGCTGAGAACAGTATAGCAATCAGTTGACTCCTAATGACTTATTACTATACCTATAGATCAGTACATTGCTTAACCCTTATTGGAGAATCTTCTTGCAGTATATGGTAATTAACACAGAGATTTGAAACTGAACAATGTATAGAGAGTGAGAGACTATGGAGTACACAGCCCCAAATGGGAATTTTTATCACATTCCTCTCCAGATCTAAGGATTTATGATGAAAAGGAAGACAGGAATATTGTCAGAGCCAAACCTTGTTTTCTAGCATTTTCTAGACACAATAGGCAAGATTCATATCTGCACACATGAAAGCTATGAGAGCATATACAATAGCAGCACAAGCTGAAACCAGACAAAATCCCACCATGAAAGAAGGGAGATAACTCAAGAAAGTATTTACACAAGATAGCTTTTGGGAGCGGCAGAATCAATTTTCTTCAATAAAATGACACTGGGCATATCAATCACATTCCAGGGCAGACCCCAAGCTCAGGAGCAGATAGTGCATGCAAATCAGAATCCATGTATTCTCATGGTGTTTGTTTTTCTTTTAAGAGAGAGAAAGAACATGAAGTTGAGTGATAGGAAAGGTGTATGTGAGAGGAGTTGGGGATAGCAAAGAATATGATGAAATTATGGTGTATAAAATTGTCAAAGAATAAATTGCAGAAAAGGAAAATAAGTTTTAAAAGGATTAGTGTAACCTTTTGAGAGTCAAATGAACAATTAATTCTTAAGAATTTTACAATTATTAAACAAGAAATTCAACTTAGTTTCTTATTCTCTGACCAACTCATTTTATTATAGTCATAAGGGTTCAAATAGTATATATTTCTGACAAAAATAAAATAGAGATGAATAAACACAAGAAAAGCTATCTGGAGGTGTATAGTGACTCCCCCTACCCTCCTTTATGTCTATTTATTCAATAGTTCACCAAAGTTGTTTCTGTATTTCTTCAATGTCTCAAGTACATTTTGAGAGGTGCTGCTGTAGAAGGGAATCATAGGTTGTCAACTCGACCTGTTTAGGAGTCACCTGAGCTATTCCGGACAAGTGATGAAAAGCCAGTGTCTTCCAAAGATTCACACTACAGAGGAAAACACCACATATGCACTAAGTACTGTCAAGTTCAAACAGCTTAAGGGCTTTTCATGTCTGATGCAGAGTCTCTTCGCTGGCATACTCAGGGATCATTTCAAAGGTGAATTGAAAAGTGTTCTGGAATAAAACTCTCTCTCTCTGTTTTTCTTTGTATGACTTTTCCTGCTTTAGAAAAACCTTGATTTATTTAACCTTTGTTTTCGGTAAAGTGTGTCTTTGTCTCACAGTTCCTAGGTGATGGATTTTTCTCTTACCTGAATCCACCACCAGGTTGCATTAGTCACACTGCATTATGCTGCACTAAATCAAGTGACACACTGTGACTATTAATGTTGTGATGTGTAAGAACATGTCTCACTCGGGACCAGGGAATGTGATTTCTGAAAACAGCTGTCTCTGCAATTATTCCATAAAACTTTTCTCCTTGGTAATGGAGTTGTTTGCCATCTAAGCACTTTTATTGACAATTTTGAGATATAGTTTAAGGACTATTGTTTTTTCTTCAAGACCATTAAATATTCATGATCCTACTAAAGCTTACAATAATGAAATACATTATATAGAAGATTATAAGAGCATCTACAATTTCTGTATTTAGGGAAATCTGAAGGAATAGAGTCACGATAACCAGAACAGACCTTTCCACAGAGTGATCATTATGGATCAATAGATGTTATTATTGATGCTTGGGATGATTATTGTCATCATAGTGTTCCCCAGTTTAATGTGATTTATACTAACTAAAGAAGCAAGTTTGAATACATATTATTTCTTGGCTTCTAAAAATCCCCCCAATTCTCTCCTCTGAAATTTATGGCCACTGCTCTAATATCATAAGTTTTGAGCAAACTAAAGAGTAAATCTTTCCTTAAGAAGATATTATACATAAAAGTTAACCCTTGGTTTCTGTTAGAAGCAAAGTTACTTACTGTAAGGCAAGAGACTGATTCTTCTGTTAGGAAAGAATCGATGTTCTGCCTTTGTCACTACCCTGCAGATGCACAAAATATAATTGCAATTTTTAAGTATTTCTACTTATATAAATTTCCATCCAGTTTTTGAAGAGCAGAGAAGAGTTCTAAAATTGTTGAGACAGTGTTTTTCTCTTTATTAGACCTTTTATGCCATATGCAATAGTTAAGAACCTTTAGATCTCAAGATTAATATTAAATGTTGAAATCCAGAGTCAATTCAAAAATGAGCTAGAAGTCATAAATAGTTGTCTTTCTTTCTCTTATTTCCCTCTCCTCCCTCATCTTCTTGACAACTAATGACAGTTCTTTATTTTTTTAAATTAAAGTATGCATGTTATAAAAATGAATCAAATGTTTTAAAGTGCTTAGAGTAAAAAAACAAACAAACAAACAAACAAAAAAAAAAAGAGTCCAGAGTCTCACTACTTCCAATCAGTAATTATACTCTCCTGAAGTGCAGGTATCAGTCCTTTTGAGGAATTTATATTTAATTTAATTAGACAAATGCTGCTGTACAATTACATAAAATTTGCATTGTTAACTGGGCAATGCAGGGGATTATTTATGTCTTCAGAGGAAAATCCCTGTATGAAAGCTAGGGCTATATTCCAGAGGCTGCATTCAAGAGGGCTGTGTGGTCTGGATGGAATTTAGACACACCATTAATCCAGTATTCAGAAGGTAATGGTGGTCCACCTTTTAATCCCTAGAAAAAACAGTGGGAGCAGACACAGCAAGCAGAACTCAGAATGAGTCGGTGTCACACAGCAAGTGAAGTCTGAGACCAGTCAGAGTGAATGGCAGACATAGTGACTAATCATAGGAAGAGTTAGCAGAATAAGGACACGCCCAACTCTGATGAGAAAAGGTGGGCTCTCAGCAGGTAAGTAAGGAGTTTAACAGAGGAATTGTAGAAGCAGAGGCTGGAGTGAGTTACAGATCAGTGTAGGTAAAGAAATTTATGTTGGTGGAGGCTTGGGTTAAGGCTTGGGACTATTAATACATGGCAAGACTTGATTTCCCCTCTTCTTCTGGGTGCCTGGCCAGTACCTAGGTGGGGAACAAGGAGGATGGTTAAGAATATCAGATAGGACATATGACACACTTCACCCCCGGTGTCTTTTGCCAAGATCCAGGTGTGGATGTGACTGTCAAGTGTCCTCTTGAATGCATGCTAGAAATATGGGCAAATTGCCTCTTTTGTCTAGAAAGCCTTGAAAAGACACACTCCCAAAGCCAGAGCTGCTGCTGCCTCAAGCCTGGGAGAGACATGCAGTCCAGTGGAATGATTGTCTAGACCCGTGATGAGTTGGTGATGCCTCTATTTCTCAACGTGCCGGTGTGGAAATAAGCTTGCCTAGCAGTAATTTCCCGGGTAGAGTCCTTCTAAAAGGAGGATTCCTCTTTCCTTCCCCTAGTCTTGCTCTTTGTACTTTACCACTTCTCACTAATAAATCTACCCTAAATATATCTGTGGCTCGTGGACGTTCTTTCAGCGGATCGAATCAGACAAAGTGCTAGACCATGCATGGCAAACGGCATAATTTATTTGTCGTTACAATCAGTTAGTAGAAGCAGTCAGTTATAGAGGCCGGATGGATCAGTGAGAGCTCAGGGAGAGACACAGAGACAAGGTGGAGCTTGGCAGAAAAAGTCAAAACAAAGAGTGAGTTGAATGAGAAGAATAAAAGTTTAGAAGGAGCTAGTGAGTGGCTCAATCAGCGGTAGGTCCCAGAAGGCAAGAGCTGAAGTCTTTTAGGTCCAGGCTAGCAGTTAAATGTTCTCGATTATAAGATGGCTGAAGCCTTCCAGTTCAAGGATTAAGACTAGATTTTAAAGAGGACTAATGCTCCTGGGCTCCAGGGATCCAGGGTTCCTGGGTAGAATTGGTAATTTAATTAGACAAAAGAACAAACTGTCCTCTGCCCTGAACCAATGTCTACATATGTTGAATCAACATCTACATTTACTTTGACATCTACAAATGTCTGTATTTATTTTTTCTTCCCTCAACTACAGACAATTGAGGGATCACTATTCCTTGCTTTATGTAGCATGGGAACCAAAAAGACAGAAATAATGAGATTGTTAGGTAGGTCCCAACAAGTGGTGTGGGGTTTAAATTCTTAATATAAAAGTTAGAAATAAAGTTAATATTATCATTTCAACTTGAAAACAGAATCATAATAAACATAACCCTTCTATTCTGAGAGCACACCAGCTATACACAGTTATATTTAGATATTTACATGTATGCCAGTTAAAATTTAATGGATGAACTCAGGGTATGGTGGCATATGCCTCAAATCCCAGCACTCAGAAGGCAGAGGGAGGAATTTCCCTGAATTCAAGGAGAGCCTGGTCTGCAGAGAGAGTCCCAGGACAGCCAAGGGGTATACAGTGAAACCCTGTCTCAAACAATTAAACAGCAAAAACAAAAACAAAATGAAACAAACAAACAAAAAAAATTATGAACACTATGTCAAACAACAGATCAAGAAGAGAAAAAGACATACAGTTACAAATATAGAAGGATCATGTGGATTATAAAAAGTAATTGTTTAGCATTTACTGGAAAAGTCTTAAAGCTTCATTAGAAAGAGGAGCAGAGGTGAGGGTTTGCATAGCTTCAAGGGCCTGAGAAAGAAAGACATGTTGGCTAGATGACTAGATCAATGCTTGTACAGATTTAGCACCAAATACTACATCATCAGTTCTAGCTGAACATGTGGACAAATATGAGACATAGTGTTGAAAAGACTTTAACACAAAACTGCAAAATGATGTTTTGACAAATGTGAAAAAAATGCTTAAAAAATAAAGTCTTTGAAATTCTACAGGAAAAATAACCATGATAAATAAAGTTTGCAGAAACAGCAAAAAATGTTATAGAATGTAAAAAAAAAAAAAAAGTATGTTATTCTAACAGAAATAATTGTTCCAGCAATACTAACAGCAAGCTGTCAATCATGGACAGGGAAATTTGTAAGGAAAAACAAAACAAGGCAGCAGCAGCAGCAGCAGCAGCAGCAGCAACAACAACAACAATACAAACATGTAAAAGAATAGGCCTGTGTGAAAGCTAGAAGGGTATATAAAGCTAGGAGTGGTATATACTCTAGGGGGGGGATTCTATATGAAGGAATAGCATTCAGAGGCCTGTATGTTCCAGATGGAATGAAGAAAGAATGTTAAGAATGTTGGAACATCTTTAATTCCAGTATTCAGAAAGCAGTGATAGCAAACATCTTTAATCCCAGTATTCATGGGCAGTTGTGGTATACACTTTTAGTCCCTAATACAGAAATAATGTGAAAGCAGACACAGGAGGCAGAGGTCAGAAACAGTCAGTGTCAAACAAAAAGTGACATCTAAGATAAGTAAGAGTAAAAGACAGGGAAAGTAAGTAATCAGAACAAGAGTTAGCAGAGTAAGTCAGAATGAGGACATGCCCAACTCTCATTTTGGAAAGGTTGGCTCTCAGCTCAGAGCAGAGTCAGTTATAGTAGGCAGTCTGAAACAGGCAATATGGAAACAAGGCACAGAGGTCTGACTGAGGATAAGAAGATAAGATGCAAAGGCAGAGACACAGAGGCAGTTCAACAGAAATAGTATCAGAAGGGAAGAATATGTCAGTTTTAAGCCAAGCAGAACAGTTCAGTCTGAGGCAGTCAAAAAGTCTGCTAGCGTCTGAAGAGTTTGGTCAGAAACAGTCAGTCCGCTCAGAAGGTCAGTTTGACGCAGCAGCGTAGAGAAGAGTTTGGGCTAGAACATCTAGTGAGACAGAAGAGTCAGCTGAATACAGCTCTGAGTTCAGAAGGAGCTAGCCAGAGTAGTTTAGTCAGCAGTAAGCCTCAGAGGCTTAAATGTTTTAGATTATATGGAGGCTGAGGCTGAAGCCTTCCAGTTAGAGTAGATTGAATGGAGGCTGAAATGCTCCAAACTCCAGTACTAAGAACTGGTGATTTAATTAGGCAAAAAATAAACTATCTTTGCCCTGAATCAATGTTGAATCTATGGCTACAAAAACAAAATATATGACTTAAAATGAAGACCTTGCTGGATGTGGTGGGGAGGGAACAATGATGAAAATGAGGGACAAATAGTTAACAATAATGGTGCTAATCAAAAATGTGAAAAAGCAGATCACACAGATGTGACATGTAGAAGAAGTTAAGAAATGGAAAAAGATCCATGAACTTGAGCTGTGTTGGGTAAGCATTTTGACTGAATTATTTTAGAATGGGGAAAAGAAGATGAAGAAATGCTTTCTTATGCTAAGCAATTCTTCAGATCAGTAATGCTTATTGAGAATTGATCAAGATATGAACGAAAACTGTATTAGCCATTTGCCATTAATGATTGTGAAGTATGTTTTTTTCTAGACAGGATTTCTCTGTTGTAACTCTGGGTGATCTGGAACTCACTCTGTAGATCAGGCCGGCCTCGAACTCACAGAGATCTACCTGCCTCTGCCTTTCAAGTGCTGAGATTAAAGGTGTGTACCACCACTGCCCAGCTGTGAAGTAAATCTTAGAAGAGAATCTTAGAGAGAATATTGAGCAAGGAAATTTAGGTTTACAGAGGTTGTGTCATCTATAGAAATATATGCATAGAAAGAAAGAGTTGGAAGGAAATGAGTCTAAAAGCCCCAGAGTCAGCACAGAACACACTCAGACAACAGATTCTTTGCACAAAGAAGATATATTTGCCCTGGAGAGACAAAAGACTGTCTCTAGATAGAGTAGAGACAGCTTTGGTTCATGGGCAGATGACAGGTTTTAAAGGGTCCTACCTAGGGAAGGGAAGACATGAAAGCACAGTCTGGGAAGGGTTGGGGTGGCTGTCTTGGATTGTTTGGGAGGAGAACAAAGAAAAGGAGAGGAGTTGGAAGGCTTTTTGGGAGAGAAGCTGAAGACGGAGAACCTGTGGCAGGATTTCTGGGAGATGCTTTATATATAAGGCTAGAACTAAACTTATGTCTAGCTGCCCTTTCCTGACCCATGGTCATCATGTGGAGGATAGAGTTGTGACAAACATTTCCACCTTTTGTTATTTATAAGTGAGATTTTAAGAAATGGGTGGTGTTTTATCTAACTATTTCTTGCTGGCATTGGAGTGTCCTTGGAGATCAAAGGAAGCTGGTTTGCTATCCAAGGCCCAGAAGAGTAGGCTGTCTCATTTGCTTTCCAGGAACTGCAGGAACATCACAGTAAGATGTTCCTCATGCAGTAACAGGATAGAGAAGTGAAGTCTGATATGCTGGATCACAACTTTGAGGCTGTCAGGGATGTAGATTTCTAGGAAAACTGCTAGAGCTGGTGAGTTGCTGGAGCATCCTGTAGTTGATTTGAAATCTTCTGGGACAGATAGGTTACAGACAGAAGTAAAGTTAAGGAGTTTAGGGGAAATTTTTTAACCTAGGTGTACATGTGAAACTTTTAGGCCCATAGTCCTGTTGAGATATTTTGAATGCTCTGAGAGATAGCCATCAAAGCTACTAAAAACCACTACTTTTATAAGCCACTACTGAAAACTAGAAGAAATGCTTGGTTGGTTGAAATGCTTGGAACAATAGTGAAAAAATAAATTTATGAAAGAAATATAAAGACTAAATATTATTTACCTGTAGGAGTAAAAGCAGAAGTAAATAACATGATCAAATTTAGATTGCTAGAAAAAAATTTTAGATGACAGTGACATGAATGTGTTGTTGAACATAGGGAAAAGATCATCATGGATTTTGGGTGAATGTCTGTGTAAAAATTTTTATATAAACTAATATGTCTATAAAATATAAAGCTTTGTAGATACATTAGTCATAAGATCAATAGTTTCTGGAAAATGAAAAAGAGAAAATGAGACTCAGTGATGATTTCAGTATCTTGCAGAGAACTTTTATTTCTTATAAATTATTAATTTATTTCATATAAATTATTCTAAATTAGAATACTTGTCGAATCTTGTCAAATTTGTGCATTGGCAATGTATACTCATTACATTTGTATATTTTTACATACTTAAAACATTTAAAATTCATGAAAAGGTAGTCTAACTATATTTGTATTTTATTCCTATGTAAATATTATTTTCTTTCATAGGCAGATAACTTATCATGACTTTAGATTTTTATTTGTACTTAGCTTATTTAGTTCTTAAAATCTGCCTTTCTTTTTCCTTATAATTGTGTTTATTGTAGTCTTCATTTTTTTTTGCACATAGTTTCTGAGTTTCTAACCAGGACCTTCCTCCTTTTTGCTGCATAACTCTCCTACAACAATCTTTTTTTCTCATTTCTTTAATGTCTCTGGATGGATCCTTATTTTCTTCAATTTTACATCATCCCATTGTTTTAAAAGCATGACTCCCAGGTAGTATTCTGAGCAAAGGCTGATGAAGATCCATGTTCTGAATTCTCACACCATGTCTGCATCCTATCTCAGGTACCTGTTTACTTCCTGCATCCTGTCCTGGGTACCTGTTTACTGCTAACACACAAGTGAACACACTCTTACCCAAAGGATGCTTCATTCTAGCACACAGACTCTTGCTCAGCAATGTTCATTGCTGTCTTATTCACAATAGCCAGAAATTGAAAACAACCGAGATGTACCTCAACAGAAGAATTGATAAAGAAAATGTGGTACATTTACACAATGGAGTATTACTCGGCTGTTAACAAATATAATCATGAAATTCTTAGGTAAAATGGATGCAACTAGAAACAAAGTCATCCTGAGTGAGGTATACCAGACTTAGAAAGAGAAATATGCTATATATTAATTTATATTTGCATACTAGTTGTTAAGTCAATGATAACCGAGCTACAATACATAAACTACAGAGAATAGGTCTAGAATAAGTGACTAGAGGGATAAATAATAGATAGATCTCATTAGGAAAGAGAATTAGGATAGTTAGCTATGGATGGATGGAGGGGATGCTGAAAAGGAAGGACAAAATGGGGAGGTGGGAGGAAGAAGAGGAAAGGGAAGGGATACAGGGAGAGACAGCTAAAATTAAGGGACATTTCCGGGGTAGTATGGAAACCTAATACAGTAGTAACTTCCTAAAGTTCCATTATTCCTAAAATAATGCATATTTGAAGGGAAACTAATTGAAATTTCCAAATAATAGGCAGCACAGTACCCCAACTGAATATCTCTTGTCAACAAATGAAGTTTACAGTCTCAGGATTGAGTCTCATCTAATTGATTTATTGGCCAAAGGAGTCCCATGGGAGTCCCCCCAAAACCCAGGCTGTTGCCAAGACTATAGCTTGCTCTCCACAGACTGACTGCAAGGTCCCAGGACTGAAAACAACCCCTACGCAACTCACTGAACATAGAGAAGTAGAGCTAGTGCCTACGTAGAGCCTTCACCCCTATGTTTTAGTGTCTTTCTTACAGGAATTTCTGTAGGCTATCAAAAGATAAACATAAATGCCAATCCAACCAAAAACACTTGGATCTACAAGAGTGTATTGTCTACAAGATACACTAGTTAAATTGTAGCACAAAGCTTGTGGGAATAACTAACCAATATCTAATTTGACTTAAGCCTACTCCATGAGATAGAACCCATACTGGACACTAGGTGACCAAGAACCTGAGACTAGATAGCCCAGAGATCTAGGGTAAACCAAATACTATGGTCCCAAAAATTAGTGGCAACAAAATAACTCCCTTTCAATGATATTCTGCTGTACTCATAGATCAGTGCCTTGCTCAATCATTAGAGAAGTTTCTTGTTGCAGCAGAAGGGAGAAAATACAGAGAACCACAAAACATTAAGCAGAGAATGAGAGACTTTAGATCATTCAGCCCTAAATTTAATGTTCCATTCAATTCCTCCCCTCAGGGCTCAGCAAACTCCTCTGAAGAGGAGGCAGAGTAAGAACCAGAGGGCATGGAGGTTACCCAGAACTTTAGGGTTTCTAATAACCATGATATATGCTTATATAAAGTCACACAGATTGAAGTAGCAGGCCTGTCTCCTGTTCTCTGTATATATGTATGTATATATAATATATATTATATATACATATATATATATGGGGTTCAAATTTGTTGTTTTTATGTCTGTTTATTATTCTCTCTCTCTCTCTCTCTCTCTCTCTCTCTCTCTGCTTTTGAAACAGATTTCTCTGTGTAGCCCTGGCTGTCCTGGTATTCGCTCTGTAGACTAGGCTTGCCTGAGATTCAGATCTTTCTACCTCTGATCCCTGAGAGTTGGGGAAAAGATGAATGCCATTAAACCTGGCTGGGTTTGTTTTGTCCAATTCTAATGTCTAGTTTTTAAAATCTTATTATATTTATATTATACTATAATATATTATATCATACCATATTATATTATTACTATACCTTAGAAGCTTATTTGTTTTCTAATGAGACACAGAAAGGATTTGGATCCAGATGGAAGGGAAAGTGGGAAGGAACTGAAAGGAGTACTGGGAATGAAAACCATAATCAGGAAATATTATGTGCAAAACAAGTGTATTTTAATTAAAGATAATATATTTTTTCTTTCTGGCATGATACACTGTGTTCTGGGTGAGCTCTGCTCCAAGGCATGTTCTACCCATTGTCTTCATTCATGATACAGACAAGGAAATTGTTTCATTTGACAAACTTCTGATATTTGAGGTAAAATAGAATGTAGAAAAAAAGAGTGTGGGGAATTGTAAAGTTGGCCTGGCCCAGCTGCCTTGGAAAGCATGTGTCAAAGATTTTTCGGGGTTAGAGTTTCAGTTTCTGAGAAACCAAGGCACTTCCTCAGGCAGTGAAGTGTCCAGGCCTCTTTGTGCTTCTCTCCATAGTCTCTTAAAATCAAGAAAACATGGAAGCTTGAAATGACAATTGATCTTAATCTTGTGTACCCGGTACAGCTTGTAAATGTCATTATATCCTGGTGACTACAACTTTATTGACCCTGGCAATTACCATTATATTCTGTTTCTGATAACAGTATAAACAATATGCTTTCAATAAATTTGTTGGAGTCTTAGTCTTGTTGTGGACCCTCCAACCCAAGCCTGGGTTAATTCCTCAACTGTGACCATATCAGGTAACCATGGCCCATTAAATAAGAATGATTGCTTTCAAAAATGGGCAGACTTTATTTCAAAAATAATTTTCTGATGTGGTCATTTTTCTGTATAATGTGAATTGTGGCAAAATCTGGAGTCAATAGCTGGCAATGAATAATGACCCAGAAGGAGTGATAGATATTTTCAATAACAATCCAATCCACTTCAGCTAATGATAATTTTGTGGCTTTATTTCTGCTGAATTTCTCTTGTACCAATATTTCACTAACTGATGAGTCATCTTGTCCTTTTCTCAAGTGAAACAAAACATCTTGTTCATTGACTGACTTGAAATGTTTTCCTCTGTGCAGTTCCTTTCTTATCTTTTTCTCCCCAGTGGTTAGGCTCTTGTCTGTCTCTTTGTCTCTGTTTCTTTCTCTGTCTATCTCATCTAGTACAGGGTTAAGCATATGACATTTGTTTATTATTATTTAAATAAGCATCTAATACATTAGAAATCACTATAAAATTTTCAAACAGCATATTTTGGGGTTCTTCTTTCTCCATGATTTCCAACTCTTCTGCTACCTCTGTTCTCTCCTTGTAGACTCCCCCACTCAATATTTCCTTTCATGTTTCATGTGTCCCTTTTCCTACCTTCATCTTTCCTTTATCACCTAATAAAAAAGTTCTTGATCTACTTTTCTAGATTATTAGACATTACGTATATTTACATATATACAAGTATATATGATAAACAATGATATTTTGCCTTTCTCTTAATGACTTAAGTCTACCAGCTGATTCCTCGACCAGTCTTGTGACCCACCTTCATGCCCATACCCCACATGGTCACACTAATCATGATCACCTACTGAATGTATGACCCTTTGTGGAACTAAGATGGCCTCTATGGTGTGAGTTCTGTCACCTTTCTAGACTTATTCTTTGTCATCAGACTCATTACAGTGCTCAGTGAAATGATCATCTGCACTCCCTCCATTCATTTACATGATTCTTACTCATTTTCTGAGACAAGCCACAACACTCTTCTTGGAATGTCCTTCTGAATCCCCTGGCTCCTCCAGGATATGTGATACATTGTACATGTCACAATTGCCTCATTTGGGCAAATGTGTAATGCGTATTTTACATTTCTGTCTTGTCCATTGGGCTATAAACTATTTAGAGACTCGGAATGACTTCATTCATTTTTGCATATCTTGAGAGGCAACAGGCAACCCTTACTAATTTCTGCATTTATATGCCAAGTACCTGATAAGTATATAATAGATCCTTTGATAAGTATATAATAGATTCTTGATAGTTTTGTTTACTATATTGGCATGAGTAAAAATAACAAAAGATTTCCACTCCTTCAGATCTCCAAATTTGTAATACTTTTGGAGAAAGGGATTTGTTTTATCATACCTGAATTGAATCAAGTTTAATAAAGCATAGTAGTTTCTACAATACTTTTTGTAAAGGTAAGGGGGGAGTAAGATGTACATCAGCATCCATATTTTTGTTTTCTATACCATTCTTCATCATCAAAGCAGCAATTGATAGATGTGAATATAGTCAATACGTAGGTCTGCTTATATGTGAAAATTCCCTATGGATTCTGCTCACCATTTGTTCTAGATGTTTCTCCTGATGCTGCTGAAGACTCCTTACTAATAATGAATGCACTGATAGCTGCAGTTGTGGTTTAAATATTAGTGTATGTATCATCAGAAAAGGAAAAAGTAAGAAAATAGGCATAAATTTGCAGTGGAGAAATCCATCTCTAGTAGACACACTGTATTTTACACAGCTCTATTATTCAATGCACACAGCAAACTGCAAGGGCAACTCTCCAGTGAAGGGTGAATTTTCCTATGGCTCATGGTACAAATTCTTACATAGGTGACTTGGTTTTTATTCTGTGGAAGTGTTCCTGGCAATCTGGTTGTACAACCATCTCATTATCTGAGCAGCATCAGAAATTTAGGACAAGGATAAAAACATGAATATATTACAAAAAATATCAATAAGAAGAGCATAAGACCTTCTATGTAATTTCACATTTAAAAAAGTATCATTGGGGGCCTTCAAAATGAATCCGCAGGGGAAGACATTTACTGCAAAGCCTGATGACTTGAGTTCGGTCACTAAAACATGTGTAGTGGAAGGAGAGAAATGACTTCTACTAGTGGCCTTCTGACGTCCACACTGTGAAACACACCTGATTACACACACACACACACACACACACACACACACACACACATACACTAGTGATTCCATAAAGATGAAAAGACTGCTACATGTATTTTGTAGCTGAAAGACTTGTGAATAATTACCCCCGCCCCCCTTCCTTCATTTCTTTTAATTTTGAGCCTGAGCCTCACCATGTAGCCCAGACTGTGCATTTAGCTTGTGGAGAGCCTTGTAATTTTATCTCTCACATGCTGAGATAGTGGTTTATGTCACCAGGAATTAATTTTTTTACATTAAAAAAACTTTAATGACACTATAAAACTTTAAGTATACTAGAAATTCATAACTAACCGTCAAATGATGTTACTTAGTTCACTTCACAAATCTTGGTTGCACTCCTGCTTACGTGGTGGATACTGCACTGACACTGCAGTGAGCAAGTAAAGCCTATGCTTTGAAGGCTCCTATTTCAAGTGGATGGAATAGAATGATAACCTAATATGGTGTAGGACGCAGCTGTGTGTGTATAATCTCAGCACTGGGGAGGAAGAAGCAGGAGGTTCACTGCAAATTTGAAAACAGTCTATCTCTGAATTATAAGCCATCCAGGGTTACATCACTTCTCAAAAAAAAAAAAATAAGAAGCATAATAATGAAACAATCCACCCCTCCCACAAATACACTTATAACAGCAAAGATAATACCAACCAGACTGTAACAAGTGGCACAGAGGAAAAAAGGGAGGTAAAAGGATGACATTGAGTGAGATCTCATCTACAGGTAAGATCTTGATGTAGAAGAAAAGCACAGCTTCTGGGATGCAGGACCATCTGAAGCAGGGACCTCTGTGAATGAATGGTGGGTAAGAGGGAAGAGGAAGAATCCGGGTCTCAAGTGCTGTATATCATGATAATAATTTTTTGATTTTTTTTTGTGTTCTGAATGAGACAGGTGAGCCAGGAAGATACGTGACAAAAAGAATAACTTAGTAAAGAGATAATGTTGGTGTTTGTGCAGAATATATGCTATTTAAGACGAAGAGAAAAGATGCCACTAAAAGTTTGTTCCAGGCAGGCCCTTCTCTTCAAATTTTTAAATTCATCAAAAAAGATCATGGCAAATCCATTGATTTAATATAAATATGTATTTTAAGTATGTAAATAGCATAAAAAGCAGATGTGAAACTGAACAAAGAAAATGGTGTAATAATAGGATTGATATAAATTAGATATTGTATAAAAGAAGCACATCAGTATGAAATCATGTCCACTTATAATTTTACAGAAGCTATCCTAACAGATATTACATACTATTAAACTATCAGAGAATAACTGGTAATGAGAAAATGACATACTCATTTCAAACAATACCAGCCCACATATTATATCTGACATATCACACTGAATTTCATCTTTTAGTGTTTATCAATTATAAACAGAGGAATGTACTTGTCAAGAGTAAATAATGAGTGATTTGATTTTGGTATGCACAGTACTGAGTTCCTGATAATGTTAGTCATTACTCTACTTAATGTTTATAAAATTCTAAAGTTGACATGTTTAAAATTAATGAGATATGTGTCCCCATTTGAATAAATTAATAGGGGAGATTTATTCCAATAAATTAGAAAGGGAAAATCAGTTTTATTCTGAAGTAGATATTTCTAAAAGAACAGAAATCTTTGTGATTAACATGCATTGATATGGTACTTAGAAAAATGATGGCCAACTTTAAAATTACAAGCAAATAAAAAGAATAATAAATATGTTGATGGTATTCTCTCCTCACCTCCTGGCCTTCTTCCCTCATTCCCTCAGTGTCACTTATTCTCAGAAGTTTGAACAGTCATGAGTACTGCCTTAACCATTACACCCTGCAAAATCTCCAATGAAGGTTGGGAACAGCATAGATCCATGGATAGGAACATAAATATCTAGTCTAGTTTAACAGTATAACTATTTAGTGAAACAATACCAATACATTCTCCTCTAGAGTCTGGTATTTTCAGTACCGAACATAAATTCCCTCCTTTGGAGCAGGTTTTTAATTAAGAGACCAGCTAGTTATTCCCATAAGAAGTCTTGCTGATATTGTTCATGTCAGGTCAGTGTTGTTGCATTCAGGGTTCAGATCCGGGTCTATTGGTGCCTCTTGTCATCCAGGATTCTTCAGAGAAACTTTCAGCACCATAAAAGGTAGCCACAAGGGAGAGCATTTCCTGGTTAGTTCAAGATTGATCTGTCTGTGTCCCATAACCAAAATGTGTGATGGTTTCAGCAATAGGGTCTTCCCAACTAGTTATGACTAGCAACTAAGAGATATGGCAAAAATATGTACTGTTTTGGGTGCTTCTGGGTCCTCCTTGGCCAAACACTCACGAGGAAGTAACCCATTCCTAGAACTAAGATTTTTGTTTAGTTATTCATGACATCTAGGAGTGATAGTCTTCTCTCATGCAGGATACTTTTGTTCAAACTCCTCATACACACATACACACACACATACACACACACACACATATTAATATTAATGATTAACATGATATTTAGATATGATATTTAGAAAAATGATGTCCAACTTTAAAATCACAAAAAAATATAATAAATATGTTGATGGTATTCTCTCTCTTTACGTGTGTGTGTGTGTGTGTGTGTGTGTGTGTGTGTATAGGTGTGTGTGTAGGTGTGTATGTATGTATTGAAATCAATTTTAAAAAGTACTAGAGTTTTTCAGGGTTTTTCAAGAATTTTTAGTTGTGGTCAATCCACTCCTACCCCCTTTCTCCACTCCTTCATCTCTTCATCGCTACTGAAAAAGCAGGGATGGAATGCTTAGATGTAAGGGTTCAGTGTATCTTAGATTGGATACAATCTCTACCCCTGAGTTCGCTCCTATCTGTAGGGCTAATTCATTGACAATGAAAGTCACCTGTGTGCCATACTTTAGGACCTTTTAATTATGACTTGTATTTCAGAGATCAATAAGTATCTCTGATTTGTCCCCAGGTCGTAATTTACACCCAAATGTTGAACACATAGCTACCAATGAGGTGCTATAATCAGAGAGGATTGTAGCTAACCTAGGTAACAACTACAGGAGATTTAGCTGGAGCTCCCTCTGAGTGCATGAATTAGAACAAAGCTTCCTTCTAGGCAGATGTCCATTTTTAGATGGTTTAGGGAGATTCTGGCATTTTGGGTTGTAAAAGAAGTACATTTCGAATCCTCTGTTTTGTTCCTGGAGGATACAACCACATGCTGGGACACAGGGTTAGCAAAATGGAGTTCTCCTTGGATTTAGGTTCTCATCCTTTCCCTTGAGTACTTTTGCATAGTGCACAAACTACATAAGTGCACATAGCAAACCTAGAGCTAATGGTTTTCACAGTGGGAAATCTAAGCAAGCAATTATGTTAGATAGTATTTAGAGAAGGCGACATACAGACTGTGATGTTTGTTTTGCTGTTGTTGTTTGGTTTGGTTTTACTTAAAAGAAGTGAAGTCTTTATTGTTGCTAATTAGGTTAGTAGAATGAATTCTTTACCTAATTTACCCATAAAATGGTGTGTGTGTTCGGGTATCATGTGATGATTCTCACATACATACATTTCGTAGAGCTCAAGTCAGAGTATCTGTCTTTGCTCAACAGTTCATCATGTCTCCTTTTGGCTTTAATTTTTTCTCACATTCATTTTTCTTTTGAAAATATGTTTTTTTCCATACAACATATTCTGATAATGATTCCTCCTCCTTCATGTCCTCCCAGATTCTCTCTAGCTCCCCACTCACCCAAATCCACATTTTTTTTCATGTTCCTTCACTCACTAGGAAACAAACAGGCATCTAAAAATGACAAAATAAAAAGAAGCATGAATAGGGAAAAACAGATAAACAGAAAAAACAAAAACCCAAAAAAGCAGAAAAAATACATATAGACCCAGAGAAACACACATTGACAAACACAGAAAATCCATAAAGAAACAAAATTGGAAACAATAATGTATAAGCACGTGACTTGTAACCTAAGGGGAAAAAGAAAAATGAGTAGAGAAAGCATTATGAGACAATAAGGCCCTCCCCCAACACATACAAACACCATTGTTAATTTTGCATTGCGCATCTACTGCTAGGCATAGGCATGGCCTTTAGAGTGGTTTGTACACCCAGTGAGACTCCATTTGAGAAAACTAATATTTCTTTGTGAGTAGTTATCAATTGGAGATAGCTTCTGGGTTAGGAATGTGGGATTGTGGTGACTTCCAGTTCCTCTCTCAGCACTGGGACCCCATCAGGCCCAGAGGTGTGCTGGATCTGTGCATGCTGCCAAACTCTGTGAATTCATATGTGCTATCTTAGTCCTGTGGTGCTCTGAGGGGTGTGTTTTCTTAGTAGTTTCTATCCCCTCTGGCTCTTAAAAATCTTTCTCCTTCCTCTTTCACAGAGTTCCCTGAGCTCTGAGGGGAGGAAATTTATGACAGCATCCTATTTAGGACTAAGTTTTCCACTGTCTCTCACACTCTGCACATAGTTCAGCTGTGGATCTATTGCTCTGTACTACAGGAGGGAGCTTCTCTGATGATGGGTGAGCATGATATTACTATATGAGTTTAGCATTAGGAGTCATTTGTTGCTACACTCCACTAGCAGAATAGTAGTATTCGGTTTTCCCCTGGTCCCTGGACTATGTAGTCACAAGTTTCTGGCCACCTTAGCGGTGTCAGGAATGGGCTTTACCTCACAAGGTAGGCCTTAAATCCAATTAAGTGTTGGCTGGTTAGGCCTAAAAGTATTGTGTCTACAAGTGTTGCACTATCACAACTTGCAAGGTGGTCACCATTGTAGATTGAAGGGTTTGAAGCTTTGTTAGTATTTATCTTTCTCCTTTGGTCCCTGAAGAGGGCCACCCAGCCTCATGAACTCTGGTCAGTAGGGGTGAAAGCTATAGGTAAGCACTGGATCAACTTCTCTATACTTAGTGAGTTGTATAGGTGTAGTCTTAAGCAGTAGGGCCTTACCTATATTTTGTGGAGAGCAACTAACAGCCTAGGCAATTATTTGAGATGTTTAGGGGTTCCCATGGAACCACTTTGGCCAACAACTTGAATAGATGCAACCCATACCCAAAAATGGAGTCTTCATTAGGTGATGAGAGATGTCCAGCTGGGTGTCTGTCTCTTTTGTTATTTGGAGATTCCATTCAGATTACCCTCACACAAGTATATATTTTAGGAAGCTTCTATAGTCGTAGAATTCCATATGGCTTTTCGTAAGGACTTTGGTATAGTCTGATAATTTTTTCCTTTTCTGTCCTTTGTTTCTAGACTTGTCAGCCTTTTGGAACCAATATTCACCTCTCAGCATCTGAAAGATTAATTTTCAGATTTCACAGAGTGATACACAATGTGAAGCTCATCACAGTGACCTCCTTTCCACCTCTCATGGAGAAAATGACAGGATTTTATCTGTAACCAAGTTTTATTTCATTCAATAGATTTATCATATTTTTAAAATCTATCAGTCTATTTCAATTTGTTTTAGGGGTGATATATGAATAGTACCACAATAAACATGAGAGTAAGAATTTTTCTTCAACTCATGTGAAATCACTTTGTGGTTTTGGTTTGCATTTCCTCAATGGCTCATGAGTTTTTTCTTATGTCAGAGATGCGTTTGTATGCTTGTTTTTTTTGAGAAATACAAGTTGGAACTGTCTTGCCAAACAATTTGGGTTTCTTATTTCTAAGCTAGACTTCTTTCATTTCTATCTGTCTTGCTAATTGCTTTTGGATTTACTTTGAGAATAACTTATTGAATATTACTGATGAATATTTGTCAGGATGTTGGGTCCTCTGGAATATGGTGCTTGGGTTATGTTGGATTTAAGATATGGGTTTGGAAGAAATCATTTTTCTGGGGAGTTTTGGAATTATCTGAGAAGATATGATATTAGTTCTTTTCTGATGGGATTCAGCAGTTGTGATTCCAATCTTGGCTGTTTCATATGAAGCTTTATCTCACAGATTGAATTTAATTACTCATTGTGGGTCTACCTAGGTTTTCTTTTTACATTGGGTGTGACTCTTTACCTTAAGGTTAGTTCCTTGTGAATTTTGTATAATGTATTCTGATCATATTCACTCTGCTCAAGTCCTCCAAGACCTGCCAGTTTTCCCCACTCACCTAACATTGTGGGTCTTCTCTCCCTCTCCCCTCCTCCACCCTCTCTTTCTCTGTCTTTTTTAATTCAGTATATATAGTTTATTCTGCCAATGCATTCTGGGATGTACAGTCTTCCACTAGAGCATGGTCCACTTACTAGGGAAAACACCCTTAAAGAAAGCTGATTCTTTATTCCTTAACATATTTTTTAAATTGCCAACAACTCCTCAGTGTACAGTAGAAGTTTATGACTACCTCCCCTCTTTTTGCTGGGATTATTCCTGGCTTGAGCTTGCCTGAGTCCTGTGCATGCTGCCTCAACTGCTGTGGGTTCATATGTGAATCTGATTGCAATGTCTGGAAACACTCACTTCTCTGTAGTCATCCACCACCTTGAGCTCTTACACTCTCTCCTCTCCCTCAATAATATTCAGACTTGGTTGAGTTATTTTAAGATACAACCTTTTACTTTTATTTTTTTGAGACTATAATATAATTACAATATTTCTCTCTTCTTTTTCCTCCCTCCAAACTTCCCAATATACTCCTCCTTATTCTATTTCAATTTCATAGCCTAGACTTAATTCCTCCCACATATTGAAGCTATCATTTTTCCTGCTATTCTTAAACTGTTGGGTAAGGGCAATAGGGTAGTTATTTTTTCTTGTTCTCTTCAATAGATATTTTATTATTATAGTAAAACCAAGTGGTGTCTTTCATATAATTTCCTTAGGTCTTATGAAGGTAGTTTGGTGGGTTAATGGCTATTAGAATTGATGTTTCTGTGGAGACTGAATCCATGACTAGGTGGTTTTACTCTCATTAATTTGTTCTACTTTCTTGGAATAGAGTATCTGAATATCAAACATGAGAACTGGTGATATTTAAAAAAGGTGAAAGAAACAGGCACTTTCAGGATGAAGGAAAATGATAGAAACATAGTGTTTTCACATTTTGTATCATGGCAAGAAATTTGATATAAATGGTTTAAAAATTCGTAGTTGGCAGTGGTATAAGTTGTTCATAGAAAGAAATGTTTTTGACTTGATTATTAAGAGCTTGGAATGTTCTCATAAGAGAATTGGGTTAAATGTAGAAGATTTGGAATGCTTTTGAAGATGACTAGGAACTGTTTTAAAGGATGCTCAAATCAGTAAAATAAAATTCCATAGAGAGACTATGTACAATGTAGCTGATTCTACTTTTATTTGTAATGTGGCAGATGGCAGACTAATACATGGCAAAAATTGGAATTCACAGTTATAAAATAGAATAAAATGACCCATTTCAAATGTTCATAAAACTATCCTATTTTATTTTTTAAAAGATTTTTTTATTTATTTATTCATTATAATACTTCTTATTAGTAATTTGAGTTTCATGCAATGTATCTCAATAACACCCTCTTCCCATTACTCTCTGTCCCACCTTTCCTCCCCTGTGCCCTCAAAAAAGAAAAAAAATAGAAAATTAAGTCAAACTTGTGTGGCGGGAGCATGGATAACAGGCTTCACCATGGTCTTTGGAGTCAGAAGGCTGCTCTGACTGTGAACGTTGATCTAGTCTATACCAATCCCAGACAAAGCATGCCAGGAGTTTGACCTGAAGTTGGGTCTCACCTCCCTAACTTGAGCACCTAGCAGATTTCCCTGGTATCTTGCAAGCACCAGGACATCCCACAGGTTCATCAACATCCTATAGTGATCAGGGCCTCATACAGGCAAGCAGTCATCCCTTAGTCTCCCAGATATCAGACAGGCTCCCAGTAATCCAGCAGTCACCAGGACCTTCTAGAGTGCTCCATCTGCATGTCCACCTGCTTCCAGAAGAGGGCATCAAATCTCATTATAGATTATGCAAGCCATCATATGGTTGCTGGGAATTGAACTCAGGACCTGTGAATGACCAGTCAGTGCTCTTAACCAATGAGAAATCTCTCCAACTCCATAGGCAGATTATGTGGATAATGAAAGTACGTGAATATGAAAAACTGGTGGATCATTTATAAGACTCTATATTGTTGTAAAAGAAGGTCAGATTTCTTTGGACTAGTTTATCTCTAATTGGTTTCAGTTTATCTACATTTAAAATCAGTAGTTTCCATGTCAATGTAAGATCATAGCTACTCATGAAAAGAACATTTGAATACATTACATCTAATATGTACTATGATATATTACTTTTGGTTTAAAATTTAAATTTATTATAGAAGATAAATTAGTATTGGCAAAATATTTACGTTATATTAGCATTAAATTAGTTTATATTCTATAATAAATTTAAAGTTTAAATTTATTGTTCAATTATGTAAAAGATTTATATATTGTGTACTCAAATTGTAAACTGGAAACCTTTAAAAAGCATGATCTTTCAAGATGACAAATTACTTGAATATATGATCCTATTCAGTAAGAGAAAGATCAGTTCTTCAGAAACAAAAACCTTTACTAACAGTAATGATCAATGATCATTTTCATTGTATTTATAGCTCCCTAGATTCATTTATACAGTGTCTCTTTTCCTTTTATTCATTCACGCAGTCTTTCCTTTTCTTTGTCTTCTTACATTCAACATAATCACATGTCAAGGACAGGCACTACAACAATATTTGTCTTGGTTATTTCAGACATCTAGGGAGAGTAATTGGATTACTAAAGGGAAGTTTTAATTAATTTTATAAAATGCATAATTTCTAAGCAAAATGAAACTGACAACTTAAGAAAAATATAACGTCGGTCTAGCATAAACCCTTCTCATCTCTGGGTGTATTTGTTGTTCGGTTAGGGGAGTATCCTTCACTGGAGGTCCTATATGAGACTGAACAGAGGGGTTTGTGTAGTTTTGCTTGGATTTGTAAATTCCTTATTAAAGTATGTTGTTTTGTTTTCTATTGATTTTTCTTTATTGTAATTCTGTATTCTATTTCTTTAAAATATGTTCTAATGTAATTTTTATAGTTTTTTAGCTTTGCTATTTTTTTCTTAATATATAGAAATATAACACATTTTAAAAACTTTCCAGTGATTTCTTGACACATGATTCTATGTGTTATTATTCTGTCTGTTGTAAAGGAAGTTTTCATGTCATTATTTACTAACTTTCTGCCCAGAAAATTAAGAGAGTCTTCCTTCTTTGTAAGTAACTATTCTTATTTTAGTAAATACTATTTTCACATATGTAAAAATACAAATGTTAATTAAGTAAGTATGCATGAGGCAGTTTGTTCTCTTTTCTCTGCCAGCTTCTCTTATTACGTGATCCTTATATTGTTGACCTTTCATATGCATCATTAGTCCACCCAGTTCTGTTTTTGCTTCCTAAATGCTTTATAACTAGTTCATTTCTATTTTACCAAGATTTTTGGCATATATTTTCTCTAATTTTAAACTTTTTGAGTACTATCTATCAGAGTGATATTTTATTTCTATTTTGGAATCCCAGAAATTAACTTCAGGATCTTGTGAGTGATATATAATTATTCTACCCCTGAGCTATAGACATAGCTCTGGAGTTATCATTTTTAACATTAAAAATGATAATTCAATAGATTCTGGCATGTCTTAGAATACTAAAACAGCAACAACATAAATAACAAACTATCTGTTTATGTTCTGTATTTCCTGCAGAATTTTTTTTCCTGCTTTGCCTTCATTGTTTGTCTCTTATTCGCGTGGTTAGACTTACTCACTATTCATACACGCTACCATTCTTCCTCCTATGTCATGAGTGCCTTCATATGCACATGTGTACCTTTGCTCGACCTTCATAAAGTTTCAACTCAAAATCAATTTTGACAAAGCCCAGGACAATCTCCAGAAAGTAATGGTTTTTCTTCCTTACATATTTTCCAAATTATAAGGATTTGGTTTTGATTTTTTCTTTCACTTCTAGATTCATTCCACAAGGTAAATCATCACTTTTAAACTTTTACCCACTACATTATTAATTTGTTACATAATATTTAAAATCATAGTGCTATCTAATGAAAACTAAAGCCTTGAGAAAAATGGGTTATTTGGAAGTTTCTGATGAACAAAGTTAGTTAACAATTATGTGAAAGAGTTGTCTCCAACTACTAGAGAGTTAGGAAAATTAAGAAAATTCTTTGTTTCCATTTACATTATAGTTGCATTTTAATTATAATTAACAGTCAAGTAAAGAAGAGGCTTTTAATAAAATTGATACCTCAGATATTGGTGTTTACTGATCATTCCCAGTATTCTTGGCACATTATACATATCATCTCATTTAATTCATATTCCATTCATAAGCCATTGTACTAATTTTATAAATGAGAAAGTAGGCTGCAGTGTGATTTTTCTGAGGCTACATAGCTAGTAATTATAGCACTGGGACTTGAATTCAGAGTGTTTTATTTCAGAAGTAACAATAGTAATTACTATGCTATTAGCACTTGAATCTTCCACTTCCTTTTAAGGTAATAGGCTGGAGTTCAAAGCAAGAGTACCTGGAGTTAGTGATGATTTTATTCTGATTGCTTTGAGTATCTGTGTGTGTGTGTATGTGTGTGCATGTGTGTGTGTTAAATTTTAAAAAAGTAATTCAATGTTATTTTTATTATTATTATTATTATTATTATTATTATTATTATTAAAGTGCCTACTGTATAAGAATGCTCTGTTCTGGGAAAAGTACAGATACAGTAAGAAAGAATTGAAATTCAAACCTGATTTGAACCCTCACAAAATTCTTCAATAGCTAGCACCCTGATTGCAAAGCGTGCTAAATAACATGAGGGGATCTGGAACACGTGCTTGGAAAAATGTCTGGGCTTTACACATGTCTGGACCCATGGTACAGAGGAGGTCATTAAAATTCAGTCTTCTTTTATCACTTGTTCCTCTTTAATATATTCATGTAAAACATTCCTCAAGGTAGAATTGGATTTAAATATCCTACCTTAAATATTTTTTTTTTTAAAAAAGGAAGTAAGAAAGAAAGACAGAAAGCTGAATACTTTAGAATTCTCAATCAAAAATATTATCAATAGCTCATCTTGATCTTGTTTGGCTGTGTCCGTCTGTGGTTAATGTCATGAAGTAGTTTGCTTAGAAAGTATAAGTTTTATGTCTATTATTACAGTCAAGTAAGATCAATCTATATTCCAAAACCCAGGCTGAAATTGTTGGAGGATAATTTCTTAGGGGAATAAGAATAATCTTCTATAATTAGGGTGACTATGCTGTGACCAGACAAGTCCTTAAAAGATAACTGCAGATACTTACTAAAGCAATCATGACAATATTTTACTTGAACTCAAGTTTAAGTAACAATGATGATCTATCACAAACTGTGAATTGATAATCATAGAAGAAAGTGAAACCCAAATTAATTCATGACATTGAGACTTGAAAGACTTAGAGATGTTCCTGAAATTTAGTTTATCTCTATGATATACTCAACAACAAGCCTCCTGTTTATTATTCAAAGATAAAATAACTATTATTTATATGACAAACTCCAAACCTTCCCAATACTCTGGTTTGACTAAAATATACAGAACTATTAAAAGTATCACACAAATCATGTTAATCTAAAACTGAGAAATGCTAGGTCTATCTTCTAATTAACAGGATTTTAAACTGAAGGTATATTGTACATGAGTAATTCATATTTTTGTTATTCTTTTTCAAAACTTCCTAATAATCCTATTTGTGTAATGTACTAAGACTTTTCCAATATATTTTTTGAAAGACTTTCAATTTGGGAAATAAAATTTGTATTCACCCAATATAAATACTGCCAAAATACTAGCTTGAGACACACACACTTTCTTGAAGATTAGGTAAAGGAAAAGTAAGAGGCAACTCTAACAGCATATTTGCTGCTGAGATTTCTGTGGGGATTATTGCAGTGTGCTTCTTTTGAAATATTGAGAAAAGTATTTTTTGAGAAAGAAGAGCTCTCAACAAAGTAGAAAAATGGGTCAATAATTGGTTATGTTTATAAAGCTTGAAATGTTCAGCAAAAATAACAACAAAAATATATACATTCATGTGTTGGAGTTTGAGAGTGTGAATTCAAGGTGACACCTGTTTTCACAGCTCCCCTAAACAATTTTAGGCTGTACTTTTTTTACTGAACAGCACTTGCTTGAAAAAAAACCCAATCTAGGTATGTGGGGTCTAGGATAAAAGCCTTCATATTTAAAAGCACATCACAGAAAAAATAAAGTTAAAGTTAACAAAGACATGTTACCACAAGCTACTAAAAATCCTTTCTGAATTAAGAGCAACTGCAGTTCTGCAATAGTTCCTGAGGAAAAGTGTTCATTACCTAGCAACATGTCACCTAGCAACATATCAGAAAGAAACTGTAAAAACAGGAGTGCAGGGTTCAGATCGGAGCCAGCAGCTGAGTGAATAAAGAAAAACAAACACTTTAAATCACATTTGACAATAAAATAAATGATTTTTAATGACTTTTTTTTCACCTCAAGTGTCTCTCACTAGGAAAAGAGACACTACAAAAATCTGAACAGGAAATCTGAAAAGAGAATAATGACTTTATTAGTATGCAGAGGAAGGAAAAATGAGAGTTTTTTTGTTTTCTCAAGTTTCTCTTTCTCCATTTCTCCTAGATGCTGGGAGACCATGGCAAAGGCGATAGAAAGGTGCACCTACTATGGTGGGCTGTCTCATACATGGTAAGTTAAATAATATTACAGCCTCAGGACTGTTGAGGATTTTAAAAGCTTGGAAATTTGTTGCATGTTTATTACCATCAGATTTCACATAGGAACACCCCCACACTCCCCCCCAAAAAGAAAGATGCTAAATAATTATCTCCTCCTATGTTTTTGAGATTCTCTTCTGCTCTCTTAGGCTTAGGGTATTATCTTTGCATATAGTCACGGAAAATAGATTACAAACCCATTTCTTCTTTCAGATTGCATGAATTAAGTGTGGATAATGACAAAACACTAGAGATTTCAGTGTGTTCCTCTGATTCTTTGAAGTGACCATTAGGGATCCAAAACAGTCAATTTCATAAATTCTACTTACACAGCAGGTAAAGAAAATCCCTTTATTTTTTTACTCTGAGATACTGAACATATAGACAAAAATACGTATTCATTCTATATATCTGACTTCTTCTGAAACATTTTTTTTTCTGCTCTAAGTTTCGATCTGACAAGATAAACCATAACAAAATAGTATCTTCCACCTATTCTTTCTTTAATAAGAAAGTTAGCTTTGGCTAATGTGAGGCTCTGAAGTTTCCTATGTCTCTGGAAGCTGCTCAGAATTTAGCAACTGTACAGTATATACCTCTTTGCACTTTATTACTTTGTTAACCTTCTGAACTACCGGGATTCTTTGACTGTTGCCATATTCCAGCTTAAATTTCTAAAATAGAATCTTTACTATGTCTTGATTCTTCTGCTGTGGCTGTAATAGTGTACAGGAGAGGTAGTGTTCAACAAATTCTCATAGAAAAACTGAAAGTAAAGTAGCCTATGCATCTATTATCAAAAGCTTTCCATGTAGGCACACACTACAGAAAATAGAGATTTTAGACTGAGAAAGGGAACTATATATAGGTTAATGAACAATACATCTTTTACCATCGCTTCCTTTTCTGTACTTTTACTTGTGACTTAACCCAGTGAAGATTTCTTCAAATAAATGAATGAACATAAAATTTCTCAATAGACAGCTAAATCATCAGGAATTCATAGCATTTTTAAAAAATACAAGGTCTGAGTAGAGAAAAAAGAAATAAAGAAAACCCTAAGTTCAATAACTTTCTTCAGTAAGCAATCTTTATTTTTAATGTAATGTGTACAGGATACTGAGAAACTGTGAATGGGGAGGAAGTTCAGTGTTCTTTAAAATAAATAGAAAATTACATCTCAAATATTTTGGGTAATATTATTTCCACTGTGGGCTTTATAAAAATAACATATTGTAGTTGTAGACGTGCTTCAATTCAGACGACGAGACAGCATCTGTACTTAGAAGTCTTTTCATCAACTCGTATTGAAAGTACTCAACTCTTTAAAGCTGTTTTTGTTCCCTCATCTCACCAAAGACAAAGTCCTTATTTAGTCCTTTCAGATTTCCTGGGATGAGATTTAAGGCTTTATCTGAGTGAGTAAGTACTTCCCTTTGAAGAGACACACGACTCATCTTGAATTTGAACAAAAGTTTCATCAAACCCATCTCCAGAATTCTTTCATTAGAAACACTGAGATTTTATGAACTATTGCTCTGTCTTCTTTATAAGAATTACTTAGCTATAATGAACCTCTTATAGACTCCTTTAGCATTGAAGTCAAAGGTAACTGTAACAAGAGCAACAACAAACATGAAAGAAACACAGTCTTGATTTTTTTAATTGACTTAACTTGTTTCAACTCACTTATGAGCCTTTTGTAAACACCTTAGATTAAATTGCCAATGTTTGTCTCATATGAAAATGACTGAGAGATTTTTCTATAAATTCAATAAGATTTGAATCTATATTAAACCAATATTCTAATCCACAAAAATAAAATCTGCTACCTTATTAATTATTTTAAATTTGATTTAACTCATAATTGTTAGTGGTAAGGTTTGAACAGTTTTAGTTTGGTGATGCATGAGGTGATTTCTTTCAAATTGTTTCTCCTTAATAAATGTCAAAACATGAAACATTTTTCTTTTATAGATTTAGAAATGATAAGTTAGTTTATTTCTCATGAAATATTGATATTCCATTGAGGTTTCTTTACATCTTTCCAGTTATGACTTAATAATTTTAGCGAATCATAGGAACCAACATAGTGTTTGCTAAATCTTTCTCTTAAATAGGATCATGATGTTCTTTAATACTGTACTTGCTAAGCTGTCTTCTCTTTCTCTGGAATTTTGTGATACTTGAATTTGATGGTGTTGCAATATTTCCCCAATCTATATTCTTTATCTATAATGTAAATGTAACAAGGTTAAAATTCTTAGAAAATCTGAACACATTTTACTGTGGAATAAAATTCATGATTACAATACATAAGAAGTTTTGTAATTTGAAACGGCATTTAATAATTTTTTTGTAAATATTAAAAGAGAAAGGATTAAAGTTTTAATATTGCAAAATGCATTTTTAGTTTAGAGCATGTCATTTAAGTTTGTTTACAAGAAAACTAGGATATAGCACAAAGGGACAATTCTCTCGTCTATGACAGATTCATAAAATTACTGACAAGTTTTCTTTATATGGTTAATATTGCAGCTTGTAGGGTAATAAAGAATTTTCTCTTTTTTAAAGTAAAGAAAGCCCAGGACTGGATGGGGCAAATGTTAAATCCTACAAGATATTTAAAGGTAAACTAATACAAGTCTTCCTTAAATTATTGCATACATTTGCAAGAAATAGGATGCCAAGAAGCTTATTATTTAAGAAGCCATTACTACTCTCATACTAAAATTAGATAAGGAAATAACAAATAAGAAAATTATAAGCCAGTATTATTAATGAAGATGGAAGCAAATTTTTCAATAAAGTATGTGAAAATGATTAAAAATAATGCAATAAATGTGCAAATGAACGAATACACATTTTAAAATGTTTCTTCATTGCTAAGTGACTCATACAATAATAATTTTCTTAAGTTGTTGTTGAAATTTTATTACAATCTTTGCTTCTAGAAATTATAATAAATCACACCTATGTATCCAAATGAACATGGAGAAGTTGAGCTGGTGCTCAAATACACAGCCTTTACTCCTATGTTATAGTGACTTTGAATAACAAGTTACTCTGCACACTACCAAAAGAGGAATGGAAACACCAAGCCTGCCACAAACCCTTAAATTGACAATGATATCTTGCCTGGAAGATATACTAGGGAAATTGTGGCACAAAGTTTGTGGGAGTAACCAACCCATACATAATTTGACTTAATTTGACTCCACAAGTCAAATTAACTGACACTGACTTTGCTGACCAAGAACCTAAGACTAAATGGCTGAGGGACCTAGGGTAAAACAAAATACTATAGTTTTGCAAAAGGAATATCACAATAAAATGATTCCTAATGACATTCTGCTATACTAATAGACCAGTGCCTTGCTCAACTACCATCAGGGAAGCTTCCTCATTCAGTGGAAGAAAACAGATATAGAGAACCACAGTGTGGCATTATACAGAGAATGAAGTATAGAGGAATAGCCCTGTGTGAAAGCTAAGGTCTACATTCCAGGGGTTGCATTCTGAGTCCTGGTCTGGATGGAATGTAGACATACTTTTAATCCAGTATTAAGAAGGCAAAGGTGGTCCACACCTTTAATTCCTAGAAAAAACTGGAAGCAGAACTCAGAACGAGTCAGTGTCACATAGCAAGTGACATTTGAGATGGGCCAGAGTGAACGACAGACAAAGTGACTAATCAGAGGAAGTGTTGGTAAAATAACTCGAACTCTTACAAGAAAAGGAAGGCTCTCAGCTCAGTTAAAGAGAGTTACATAGGAATTACAGATTCAGTTGAAGAACAATTATCAGAGTAAATTGAAGAGTGAATTACAGAGGACTTTCAGAAACAGGGTGGAGTGAGTTACAGCAGAGTCAGTTAGATGAAGAATGGAGGAGTGAGAGCTCAGGGAGAGACACAGAGATGCAGCAGAGCTCTGCAGAAGAAGCCTACAACAGAGTGAGTTGAACCAGAAGAGTCATAGTTCAAAAGGAGCTAGTCAGAGTGACTCAGTCATTAGTAAGTCTTGGAAGGCTGAGGCTGAAGCTTTCTAGGTCCAGGCTTACAATTTAAATGTTCTAGATTGTATGAAAGCTGAAGCCTTCCAGTTCGAGAATTAAGAGTAGATTGCAAAATAGCCAAAATGCTCTATGGCTCAAGGACTCCAGTCAAGAACCAGTGACACAATTTGATAAAAGAATAAACACCTTTGCCCTGAACTAATGGCTTTATCTGGGTGAATCAACATCAATATTCACATTTACTGTTACAATGAGGGAACTTGGAACACACAGCCCTAAATGGATGTGTCAATCATATCCTTCCCCTCAGAGCTCATTGGAGGAAAAGATGGTTAAAAGAGTGTTAGAGGCAGAGGGCATGGAGGACACCAAGAAAGCAGAGTCTTCTGAATCAACATGATTGATATACATATAGACTCACAGATAATATGGTAGCACAGACAGGGCCTGTACAAGCCTTCCCCAGGTCCTTTGCATATATATTATTGCTTCCAGGTTATTTTTTAATGGAATTCCTGTGTGTGTGAATGAGTAGGTCTCTATTTCTTGTGTTTTCTCTTGGGCTATTTTACTAGTGTTTGTTTGGTCTAATTCTGATGCATTTGTTTTTGTTTTAACTTATACTTTATTATTAAAAATGTGCAAAGGAATATATCTAGTGTGCCACTGAGACACCTGTTTATTTATATTTATTCTGACACTGTCCACAGTACTTAAGACACAGGTTACGCCAAGGTAGACATCAACAGATGAGTGGATAAATCAACTTTGGCATGCATATTCCCATTATTATTTAAAAATATGTTTCACAATATTTTTATTACCTATAATAAAGCAAAATAAATCTTTAAAATCTTTCTGTAGCCTTAATAAAGGAAGAGTCATTTAAATTGTTAGATGGGTGTAAATATATAGATTTTTTTTTGTTTTGTTTTATTGTCTTAGGTTTTCTATTGCTGTGAGGAGACATTGCGATCACAGTAACTTTTATAAAGGAAAGCATTTAATTTGGTTCTCTCATAGTTCAGAGGCTTAGGCCATTATAATAATTGTGGGAAGCATGGTGGCACTCAGGCAGATATGGTGTGGGAGAAGTAATAAGAGTTGCATATCTGAATTTGCAGGCAGCAGGAAGAGAGAGTGATACTGGGTCTGGCTTGAGCTTCTGAGGCTTCAAAGCCACCATCTGTGATGCACTTCCTCCAACAAGGCCACACCTCTTTAATCATGCCACTAATTGGTGAGGAAGAATTCAAATCTACAAGTTTATGAGGACCATTCCTATTCAAACCATCACATTAAGGAATCAGTACTGTTATTTTATTTTAGGCTATGGAATATTTTTATTATTATATTTTCATAACTTAAAACAACTTTTAAACTCAAATATTCCCTTTCAAGTCTTCTAGAGCTCTCTTCTTCCCTACCCACCCAACTTTGATCTTCTTAAAAAGCAACAGAAACCCAATGCAATAACATAACCCCTAGAAACAAGAAAACAAAGTAAAGTCACACCCCAAAATAAGAACAAGAACAAAGAAAACAAACCAAAAAAACACGAAACTGTAACCATAAGAAATCACACACGAAAATCTGTGAAGTCTAATTATATGTTGGTTAACTGCTTCTGAATATTAGGCCTGTCCTGAAATGATTGGTATACCCAGTGCCACTCTTTTGGAGAATACTTACTTTCCCTCTCCCCAAAGGTATAAGTGACAGTTTAGTTGTTAACCTTTACCCTAGTGACTAGGGTTTCATTCACTCATCCACTCATTTTACAAAATATAACAAAATAATATATAAGATAAAACAAAAAAATCACATTGAAGTTGGACAAGACAAACCAACAGAAGTAAGAGAGCCCAAGAAAAGCCACAAGAATCAGATACCTACTCATATACACACTCAGGAATCTCATAAAAACACTAAACTGGAAGTCATAATATATATGCAGAGTATCTGATGCAGACCCATGCAGGCACCATGCATATGTCTTCAGTCTCTGTTAGTTCACATGAGCTTTGATCACGTTAATTTAGACTCTAAGTTTCTTACTTTCTTGGTGGCCACCTTGTCCTCTGGCTCTTACACTCCTTCAGCTTCTTCTTCAATGCAGGCTTTCCTGAGCTCTGAGTGGAGTCATTTGGAGACATCCCAGAAACACAATTTAAAATCAATGACAGACACTATCTATTATAATTTTGTCTATAAAGAAGAATGAAATTACTTCATTTACAGGAAAATGAATGCATTTCCAGGTTACCATATCAAGTGAAAGCAAACCAGACCTAGAAAAACAGGTATCACACGCTTTCTCTCTCTCATACATACATATTCTCGCATATACATATATATATGCGTATATACGTATATATATACATGTATATACGCATATATATATGTATATATATTTTAGAATATGAGACACATATATTTATATATATGTTTACTTCCCATGATTAGACCAAGAATTTACAAATTAAGCTTGGAGAGATGATCTGCATGGTAGTGAATTAATGTTGAAGATATCAGTATGAGCTCATGTTTAGTTCACATATTCACAGATGATTGCATAGTAGGAACTTATTAATATGCACACACATATTGATATATGTATACACATATCTATGTCCATACTGTTTAAGTTCAAAGATCTATAATGAACTATGCCCCAATCACAGATCTTGCGTTTTCAATAGAAGGACTCAGAGCACCTTGAAGACTGAGCTGAATCTGAGAATAGGAGCAGAAAATAAAATAATCCAGGAGTAATATATGGTACCAGAAAGTGAGTATTATTAGTTGATTATAACGTATGAAGGAAACACAAGAGGCAACTAAAGAACTACAGAGTTACATGGTCAAAGCTGGGAAATTTAAGTAAATTAAAGGATTATCCCTATAAACTGTAAAAGAGTTGCATAATTTCCTACTGACATAAGCAAGTGAATCAGTTCAGCATAACAGTAACTCTTTGAGTGTGTGCTTACACACTTGCTTCCGGTCATCTGATACTGCTGCAATAGAGAAGAAACCGCACACCAACAAGAGCTAACCTGATAAAAACCACCTGAGCAAGCTGTGCCATGTTAACATCAACCCTGAACAGTATCTTTTTCTAGGTAAAATGCAATAATAATGGTGCCTCAGCTCTGTAGGCATCTCAAGAAGGAAAAACTTCAGTGGAACCACAGACCAAGCAAAAGGAACAAATACAAGACATTCTATATGATATCCAAATATTTTATTTGCTGAAACATGGTACGTTCATTAAGTTAAAACAACGTTTTTAAAACATTAATAGACAAGAGCTGAAGAAGACATGACAACTAGATACAATGTGGTATATTTGATGTGATACAGAAATTTCAAATGACAATTAGGCAAAAAAAGAAAATAATCTGAATTTGGAATTAATACCTTATATCAGCTTATCAGTTATATTTCCAAAATTCATCCAAAACTAAGAATTTTATTAACAGGGAAAACTGGTTGTAAATAATAATGTAATTGTTAGTGATATTGCTACAAATATAAATATTTTCTAAAATGAGAGATTTTTTTCAAAATAAATAAGCCTAGGATGATAGCTCATATGGCTAGCTTGCCAGAGCTCCATGACCTGCCAGCCCCTACCTTCTCACCACTGGGATTACAAGTGCCATCAACCCATCCATCAACATATATCTATGTTCGTTCGTTTGTTTGTTTGTTTTTGTGGGCTCTGGAGATCAAATTCTGGTCCTCATGCTTAGGAAGAAAATTTGAGACTATGTTATCTCTCCAGATCTAGTTACTATTTTTAAAGAAATAGGGGGGGGATAGAAGAGCCAAGTACTGCATCTTGATACATTTAACCCCCTAGGTCCCAAACTAACTTTGTAATTTTCTATTACATGAGTCATTAAAGTATTTTCTACTACTTATATCAATTTACTTTATCTCTTGAATGCAAAAGAATTATTGTCCTAAACTATATATTCATTTGCCCTTCAGCTGTTTCTCATGTATATAACTAAAGTTGCTTCCTTAAAGACCTATACATAGCAGCTGAAATTTATTATTCAGTGATGATTATTTATTGTTTCAAACAACACCTAGCAAAGCATCTATACTTAAGAAGATAATAATATATTTCTAAGTTTGATTAATTAAATGTTTGTGTATCTTTAACTTCATATGTTGAAATCGTAACTACTCATATGACAGCGTTATAGAAGGTGATCTTTGGGAAGTTGAGCAGACCCTCATGAATAGGACTGGTGTGCACATATAAGGACAACAGTCAATGCAGTACTTGTGTCTGAAGTTCTCAGTACATAATAAAAATCTTTTAACCAAAATTAATAAATTAATTTCCAAGTAAAACATAAAAGACATTCGATATCTCTATTTGTGTCATTTGGAGGTATGAAAAAGCACTCATCTGCAGCCATAGTGGACGGCTGTTCCAGAACTTTACCGCACTGGCACCATGAGTTTAGATGTCGACAATTCTGAAGCAGAATTGTGGGGAATTATTGCTTCTCAGCTACTAGAAGTTTGCATTCTGTTATGGTAGCTCAAAGTAAGAAACTGATCCCTTTGTCTTCTTCTCTGCCCATATTCCTTTATCTCTAAAAAGACTTGTAGAGGAGCACTTGGAAAAAGTTTTTGTTATTTTGGTTTCTTTAAAAACACAAAATGGTATTTAAATTAGGTTTCTGTTCCCAGCTGTGGTATAGTTGTTTACGAGTTGGATTTGGAATGCTTGATGCATGTGGCTATAATTTGGTTAGGTGTAGCCATTATGGCACCTGTTACTTGTTTCTTGGATTGGGTGCCACATGGGTTGATGGGAACTTTTCACTTAGGTTATAAAGAGTCTGAAGCCCTAAGAGTTGGGGTGGACGTTGGTTGGTGGTTTGTTGGTTGGGTTGCTGTCATTAGTTAATATGATAATTCCTAAAAGAACAAAGGTTGGAGAGATTGCTTTTACAGTGAGCTGAGACACTAGTCTGACTCACTGTCAGCTGGTCCTCTTCGATCTTAGGACAGCCTAAAAAGAGGCTGTGAGGATTTTTATCTTTCTCTCATTCCATATCAAGGCCGCTTGCAAAAGCAGGGAAGATTTCTTTCTATCTTTCCTTTCTCTACTTTTAAATTGAAGGCAAAAGATTGTAGCTACAAAATCTAAGCTTATGGGTGTTGTAAAAATTGTGGACAAATATTTCATAGAAAATATGTTAGTGGTAGAATATTTGCTGTGGAGAGTAATTAGAATATGGCTTTGAGGGAAGCATGCCTCATTGGTTAGGTTCTCAGCTATGCAGAAATCACAATTTTCTTTTTTAAACTATTTTTCTCTGTGAATAAGGAAACCTCTATAAATGCATCTAAACAATGAGCCTAAATTCAATGCCAGGAAGCTGTATGTTTTCAGAAATTGTTTAAAAATGGTTCCACAAGCCTTCCTCTCAAAGTTATGCTAAGAATTTTCATTTGGGAAATTTTTCATATGTATTGGAAAAATAACAGAATATTTCATTATGGCCCAATTCTTCAATCCATGTCAACTTTGCTCAAGGGATTTATTAATTACAGATGGGTCATTATAGCTCATGGCTCTTCAGTTTAGATGCAAAATTCTAAAAATGCATTATTTCCCTTAAAATATTTTGGGAAAAATATATATTACATGAGGCATTAATTTATCTTCTATCTACACATTGATAATCTATATCATTAAAAAAATTAATATATATATTCATACACAAGTACAAATATACATACATATACATATATATGTACACAAATATGCACATATGTGGATATACATATAGATATATATACACATATGTGCATATTTGAGTACATATATATGTATATGTATACTTCTATATGTATGTGTATGTATATGTATATATGTGTATATTATAAATATACATACCAATTTCCTTAATTATGCATATGTATATGTATGTAAATATGTATGTGTATGTACATATATGTGCATATATAGGTATATAAATACATGTATACATATGCATATATATATACATGCCAATTTTCTTCCTTATGCAGAATATATATTTTTTAAAAAATATATATTTTTCAAATCTTTTCAAAATTTCAAACATATATGTATGTATATGAAAAACACTTAAAATGTCTTTTTTGTTGAGAAGCTTTCTTCCTTGATAGAAATGTAATTTTAGTTTATCTACATTGACATTTGAATTTGTGCGCATTAATTAAACATTCAGATTGTATAAATAATGCGATCTATGCTTTAACAAAAGAAGTTTTCATGGATGAACAACTGCTTTCCTTGGCATGATGACAGCTATTGCAAATTAGAAATTTCATGCATTGAAAAATACGGCCTGAAAATATCTTTACTAGGGGAAAGAATCAAACAGAATTATGATTCAAAGAATACTTTTAAAATGTTTTTAATAAATCAATAATTTCAATTATATAAAAACTGTATCATATTTTACACTCTTTCTAGGAAAAAACATCGTTAAAATATGTTTTTTGCCAAAATGTTCAATAGTTTACAAAGCTATTGTATCTATACACTCATTTATTCCTAGAACAACTTGTTTTATATTCTGCAGAGACTTCCATCGTACTGACAGAGCACTGAACGCCTATTTGTATAATAATTTATGGTACAGTCCATTTGACCTTTCTTTTTGTAGTTCATTGTTCATTGTGCTTAATCTATTTTGTTTTTTACTAGTAACCATCACACACATTTCACCATAGACCTCAGGCATGCTGTGTAAAATCCTTTGTTAATTTGAAACATCAGAACATACATGTAGTATCTCAACCACATCATTGTTAGAGAAAACACAGTACCGTGGTTACTTGCTTTGACTTTGTCATACAGTTGTTTGGATGCTTAAATGTAACACAACACCTACCTCATACTAGAAACACAATCAATGTTAGAAATCGAATTGCTGTCTCTGTGGTGCAAGGGTGTTCCAGCTATTACTTGGAAGGTTGGTGGTTCCAGCCCACTCAGGAATTTGTAGACATTTTATAAAATCTCACACAATGAAAACAAGAAAAAAGAAGCAGAAAGTGTCCATACAGAGAAAAATCAGGAAAAATCAGGAGAAGTAAACGTAAAAATGTATAACAAGAGGATATAAAGACATGGGCCACACTGGTGGAATAAATTAAAGGAAGAAAAAAGAATTGGAGCATAGGAAACAGCTGGAGGGATTCTGGCTTTATTAAATGTAAGAAAATGAAAGAAGGAACATGAAAATTAAGGAAAAATTTATTAGATAGTTGAGATCTATCCTATATCTTTTATTTTCCTGGATTCATGACTAGCTGTGCATACATAGAAACAACTACTATATGTCAGATACTGCTTTTGGTCCTTGAGGAACATCAATCAAAGAAGAGCGAAATTGCATGACTTCAAGGTGTTTCCCCTACATTTATTTATTTACTCACATATTTTTGAAGAATTTTAAAATTTTACGTGAATGAATGTTTTGCTTACACATATGTTCTTGTGCCCTGTGGATGTCTTGGGCTCAGTGAGGTAAGTAGAAAGCATCAGATCCTCTGGAACTAGAGTTATGGATGACTATAAACAGAACTCAGGTCTTCTGTGAGAACAACAAATGTTCTTCACTATTGAGCCTCTCTAACCCACACTCTCATGTTTAGATGATGCATACTTATCTTAATAAATAATTAAATGAACTAAATGAAAAAGTGTAACGGGGAGAATTAAATGGTAAAATAGGCTATCATTTGGTCATCGAATGTGATCTAGAGGATATTAAAATGGCAAAGATATTGTTACCTGAGTGACTTATTATTATCAGTTTTACTTCCAGTTATGGCAATATATACGGTATCTCCTTCTGTTGTTTAATATACTCTTTTCTCAGTTAAAGCTGTTCTAGTGGGTTATGAACAACTCTTGGGAGATCTTCTGTAAGCAAAGCATTCATTTCTGGTTTGGTTTATTATCTATTACATTGTAACAGCAATTTAATAAAAGTACTATTTTATCCCCCCTTGCATGCATATGATGCCTTAAGTCTTGAAATAAGCAAATTTTCAAGATAATATATCATTGTTCTCCTTTTCCATGTGTCATTTTTCATATCAGACCCCCTATTTACATTTTTCCTGGAGAAGAAGAGAAACTTAAACAGTTAAACCCATTTGATATTTGATCTGGAATATGATTTAATGATATTTGAAGGTTGTCTTTAGTTCCATTTATTCACGCTCCTTTTGTTGACCCATTATTTGGGTGAAGTGACCCAAGGGTGATTAGGAGGCACTTGCTGACTGACAGAAGAACTAATGTTCATTGCTGCAAAATAACGATGCCTAGCAGGAGGCAATGGGTCAAAAGCTTTTTACCCTAAATGAAATATTTTTGACAACTTTGCTTATGAAAGAAATTAATAATTTTAACAGGAGCTAGAGTAACATTTCACAGTATGTATAGTATTGCTGAAATATATAAATGTAAAAAAGTCTTTTTTTAATAAGGTCTTTTCAGGGGTGTGAATATGCTCTTTTTATTCTATTTATTTGATAGGAAGAATAAAAATAAAAGATAATTAGGTTGACTGCTATGAAAGAGCTCACATTTTCACCCTGGGCTATAGTGAAGCATTTTGCTTCGGTGGCATGGTTTGATTTATCAAAGAAAATTGCATTTATAATAGTCCTACAGCAAAGAAGTCTAGAAACTAATGTCATGACCTTAAGTAAGAATTTGAAATCAAATGAAAGCATGCTTTAATGGGAAAATGTGAAAAATCTAAAGATGTATTTTTAATATCACCTAGTAAAACAAATATATAAGAATATTAGAGCTTGGAAAATGATATTGGAGACTTAGAAGTATGTAGATAACTTTGAGTTATCATCTAACGATCAATGTCATCGGATTTTTCCATTAACCAGCCTTACAAGGTCTTGCCCCATGGGAATATCAATGTTCTTAAACTTCACATTAGTTCTGAGACAAGTTACAACTTTGAACAACAAAATATTGCTATATTTATGGTAAATTTCTCTGTGACCGTGATAGACAAGTTTCTTATAAGCAAAAGTACTCCATGAATCATCCATGGGGTAGTTTTCCTTGACTTAGGACCTGAACGGTGCTCTGGTAGTCAGTTCCATGTACATTGTTGAATTCTTTATTAGGTGAGTTGCTAAACTTGACAAAACAATTCACAATTGATTGGATTCCTGCTCCAAATTCTGGTCCCATCTCCTGCTTGATTTTTTTTCTCTCTCTCTCCTCATCTGTGTTCAAATAGAAAGGCTGGTTTTAGGATTCATTTTAAATGCTTGTTTTCAGTACTCTTTTGGGTGCTGTGATTGAATCTGGGTCCGAGTGACTACCTTTGAAAGAGTCTTGCTCATAAACAAAATATAAAACTGTCTTTTAAAATGAGAGGTAATCTCCAGAATTTGAAGTTTGAATTTATCTTTAGGGGACTTGATAATTTGTTTTGGGAAAAGAAATGATACCCCCTACAATAAAAAGTAATAAAGAAAGAACAAGCAACGTTTGTACTCCTTTGAGTTATATAAAAGAAAAGTAAATATCCTCCAAAAAGATTTCAAAGGCTGGAAATGCTCAGTAAGGTAACTTCATATTGACAGCAGCTGGGTCCAGTCTTAGCAGATTCATCTTTATAGGTTATCAAAGGGCATTTAATTTAAAAATGTTGGTTTAAAATGTCCTGTAACTTTCTTATTTTGTTTCCTGAGAAGATAAACCATTTGTATTCTGACTGAATTGTTCTCAGTAGTATGGGAACAGATACTATGAAGACAAAGTGAAGTCAATCTAGTCTCTTTCCTTAAGGTAGCTGCAAATGGACTTGGGTAGCTCTTCATCTCTTCAATTGAAATCATTCTGTAGTTTTCCTAGATTTATGTAGAACATGAAACAATGTTTTAGTATTAGACTAATGACAGTTTCATAATATAGTTATCATTGTGGAGCCATAGGAAGAGCAGCACCTTTGTAAGAAGTGTCTATTTCATCTCTGATAAAGTGACTATGTGTGGTAGTTAATGTTGTCAACTTGACAATAGCTTGAATCATTTAGAAGACAAACCTATGAGTTTGCTGGTGAAGAAGTTTATAAGATAGGCTAAATAAGGTGAGAATACCCACCCTAAGTTTGTGTGGCATCATTCTATGAGTTGGGGTTCCAGGCTGAATTTAAAAGAGCATCACCATTATTTATTTATTTATTTTTGGCCTCCTTACAGCCCATGTCATGGGACCATGTTTAGTCTGATGGTCTATACCCTTAAACTATGGTCCAAAGTAAACCTTTCTCCTATAAGTTACTTTTGTCACATAATTTGTCACAACAAGGAGAAAAATAACATGCGTTATGTCTGATATTACTCCTTCTGGAAAGTGCTTATTCCCCAGTCAATATTGTGGTATTCGGAAAAAGTTAATTGAAGAAGGTAACTTGATTAAGATGTGATCAAAGCTCCTGTCATACCATGGGGGTCTACTGTCCAAGTGTCCAATTGTGGAATTCCTTCAGGAGCTAGGGCACAGTAGGAAGTGTTTAGAGGTCATTCGATTGCAGAAAACATTATAAAAAATTGTTCATAGAAGTGATAGTGATGATGGAGTTTAAATCTAGGAATCAAGACTATAGAACTTAAGTCAGTAAAATTTGAATTTTTAGCGAAAAGAATGACATTCTTTTGGCATCACAGTTACTGACTTCTGAACCTGTGCACTCCATCTTTTCAGGGTTAAGTCCTTGTGGAGTCTGAACACGAGACTTAAGCCTTAATGAAGAGTTCCTCAGCAGTTTGTTTGGAAAGCAGTTTTTCCTGCTATTTTCCTGAAGCTTGATATATTTACTTCTCTATCATGGAAAATATGAGAATGTTAAAAAGTACCTAGTTACATAGTGAGTTGTGAGCAAGGTTTTATGTTAGTATTTCAGTTTATTCACAAAGTTGAGAATTGACTGTGATTTTCATTTTATTCAGACATTAGGTGCAGTGCTCTTCCTGAGAATGTTGCTGAGATTGTGAGGAAGCATGTTATTACTCCTTTAATGGTGCACAACACCTCTGTGCACTGAGTCGATTTTTAATCCTATTACATATAACATCACACTGCTGCTGCCTTGAGGTATATCCTGTGCATGTCTGATACTGTGATCTTGAGGACAGCAACTGTAATTGTATTTGTTCTTTTCCCTGTGAATATTATATTGTCTCTGTTCTTGGCCCTTCCCCTCCCACTCAACACAGTGGATAATGTGCATACAGTATGTATCTAATGAACACTGGTGAAAGCTTGGTAAAGAGACTGGTTTAATTTTCTAAGCCTGTTTGCCATAGCTTCTATCAACCCTTTGGGGTCAGAATGGAAACCGACAAAGTAGTACTTCTTTGTGTGTGTTGAGTCTTTGAAGTCATTCAGATGTGGATCTTATTTACTAGTAAATTCTGAGAAGTTTCTTATCATTTTCTAAGTATCTTGAATGAATTACAGAGCCAGTCTGCTAATTAATAGTTAAGAGACAGAAGTGGAATATACACATTTGTTTCTTTCAAAGAGACCCTGAGGTGATGTGAGACACATTCCTGGTGATGCTGGGGAATGTAAAAGTGGAATTAGCGTGGATGTAATTAGCTAACACCTTAGTGGCCTGTGGCTTTTATAGAATAAAGAGTAGTGCATTCCACAGACATCAGAAATAGCCAATTCCCATTGCCAAAGCGTTCAGTTAGTCACAAAATAACGATGCACTATCAGTACTGCAGACAAGGCCCAGCACTATAAAGGAGACAAGAAAACAGGGAAAAACGAAAATAAATAAGATTTTTAAAATGTCTTAAGTTTGCCACAAACTGTGACTTTTCACATATATAACTATCAGTTCCAAACTTTAATTTCCAAAATTTAATTTCTTCTGCAAAGTATAGATGGAATCATTTATGAGTTGACATAAAAACCTTACCCATTATGTGTTTAGAAAATCTGTTTCTTGTCTTACAAGTTACACGATCCTTGAGGACAGGGAAGGTGGTGTCTTTTCTAGCTTTCACTTTCTAGCATCTACGTGATTGTTGTTAGACAGTAAATTCACACAACTCCTCGAAAATAGTAAATTCTTAATGAATATTCACTGACAACAGAGAGGATGTGCTATTTCCTTACTGATTTCCTCAAGTCTTTCAGTGTGTGCAAAGCTGAATGACTTTATTGTTTGCTTCCTTTAAGAAACTTATCCTTAAAAATAAATTAACAGTAAACCGTATTAAGTTGTTCTCAAATTTCATATGCTGTGACAGAGTCATTGCTTGAATTTTTAACATTAGTCTTTTTATGTTTGGAAAGGACAGGGTTTCACAAACAACTACAATCACTAAAAGTCCACTGTGTGGGCGAAGATTATATTTCTTAAAAATAGTTATAAAAAATGATGGTGTTATATTTCTGTTGAAAATTATGTATGATGACATTAATAAAATGTCAACTAAGGGCTTGGAGAGATGGCTCAGCACTAAGAGCACTGGCTGCTGTTTATGCGGACCTGAGTTAGGCTCTCAGCACCTTTGTGACATACACAACTGACTATAGCTCAAGTTCCAGGATATCTAATAACCTCTTCTGGACTCTGTGGGCACCAGGCACATATGTGGTGCACAAACCTATGCAGGTAAAACACCTGCATACATAAAATATTTTTTAAAAAGTCAATTGCAAATTATTTAGCTGAGATATATATGGTAAGGACAGAAATATCCAGAAAAGCAAATCAGATGTACAAAACACAAACCAAAGCACTAGGCTGTAAAACTGGGATGCTAGGAAACATACAAGAGAAGTAGGCTTTCTGTTGGTAGAGAACAATGTAATATATCCTGATACAAAAATGACAAGTCTCCCTTTTTCAATAGACAAAATTTTCTAACAAAAATTTCTAACAAAAAGTTGCCTAAATAGAACAAGAGAAACTCTGGCCTACTGTGGGGAAGTCCCCTAGATCCCCTTGAGTGGCTAACAAGACAGGAGAAGGAACATATAATTACAGATTTAATTTTTAGGGTTTATTGCTAACTGTAAAGTAACAAAGTGGTATACTTGACTTAAATTTTCTTGCCTAGGGAAACCTTTAGTCCACATGTTCCTGCTTGTCCATTCACAGATGTGATGTGGAAATTAACAAGTGTAGAAGGTAGAATTGTTTACATAACAAAAATGATTAAAAGGTACACTGGAGGTTTAAGGAAAACTGGTTTACCACAACACCACTGTAAAGATATGAAGGCTTAATTGAAGCCTCAAAGTTAAGTGCTCATTTTACTTCTTGTACATTCTCTGAGTTCATTCTCCTCTGCCTACTTTTGATCTACCTTCAACTTTTTATTCTGCCATATATTAGTTATACACAATAACTTTATGAGATCAGCATACGGGCAAATAGTGTACTTTGACTATGTTCATGCCCACATTACCTTGAGTACTCCTCCTTTTTCCTACCCCTGAACAAAATTATTGTCTTCTATTTTCTTACTATTTTTAAAAAGTAGATTACATATATGATGAGAAACACACCTGTGAGGCATAATATATTTACTTCAATGGAAGACAGACTAGCCCACACCCCTACTTTGCTGGGTGCTATATCCTCAGATACAAATAGTCCATTTCCTTTCAGCCCTGTTTTTTTTTTTACCCACTACAATCACTGATTATAATAGCTCTCTCTCTTTCCTTCCCTCCAAATCTCACACTTGCATTAATTCTGAGCTCTATTGTCTACCACTCATTGGGTCAGGCTTTCTTGACCTCTCCTACTGCTCATTAGCTGACTCATTGTCCTCTTATAATTCCATTGTATTTTCTGATTATCTCTATTATAACATAATCCTGTGATGGAGGCTCTTAGTGTTCCATTGTTGTTATAATATAATAACATAGTATAGATTTAGTGTTAAAATGGGCTTAAATAGCACAAAGTCATTAGTTTATAGTTCTAGCCATCAGCAGTTTGAAAGGGTCTTGTTGGACTAACATCAGGTATTGGTGTGAAAACTGTGCTCCTTCCTACCCTTTCTGGGAATAACCAGTGCCTGGGCTTTTGTCAACTTCTATAGGCTACTTACCATTAGTTCATTGTCACCTCTGATGTTAAAAGCCATCAGCAGCTAGTCAACCTTACTTTCAAGCCATTATCTGGATTATTATGCTTTTCTTTTCTAGGTTAAAGAGTCTTGCAGTGCCATTTTTGCCTTCACTAATAATCCAGGAAGCCTACCTGTTTTAACACAATTATCAGCTTTAATTTCTTTTGTAATTTTTGGTCACAGTATTTAACATATAAAAACTGTAGTGATTAGAATTTGGATTTCTTTGAGAAATTTCTTTTGGTTTACTATAAAGTCATAAATATCCTTATTATTAGATAGAAATTGAACCCAGATTCTTGTACATGTTAGACAAGTACTCAGTGCTAAGACCACAGCATCATGAATAGTGAATTTATATGTCTATAGCATATTTATGGTACTGTGCATATGACCAAGTAATAGTTTTTACCAAAATAGTAATTATAAGTCATCAAGTTTAAATGACCTTTAAATTTAAAACTAGAAACAATCTTACAATTTTACTCTCACATATTTTATAGTCTAGTTAGAGTTTAGCATACATTAATTATATATTTTCATAAAGATTTTGCTTTCTCCTATCATGAATCTATGTTACATGAAAAAATATTGGATACATCACAAAAAATCAGGACCACAGAATTGAAGAGGTCAAGTTATGAAAACTCACTGAATAAATCATAAATCTTTATTTGAACTCCCTTGTAAGGTTTTTAAGATTTTTTTTAAGATTGTAAGAATCAACTAACTATAATGTTCAGTTTTAAATAACAACTTACAATAGATTTTTAGTCCTTCCTAACATAAAGCTAATAGTAATGCTATACCTACTTGTAACTAAAAATATCTCTAAGCCATCAAAATATTAAATCAAAACTCTGGAAGCAGTTTAAGCTCATATAAGTTCATATAGTTTGAGCTTATTTAAGAAATTTGTCAGAAGGTCACCCCCAGATAAATAAATGTTAAAGAAGTATTTTGAGCAATGATCACATAACATCATGAGTATCTATATGAGTTACAGGCAGCCAATAATTTCATATTTCACTAAAAGTTTGCTTAATAAATGTGTCCTTACTCCATATTTTCCAATACCAGCCCTTCAGTTGTGAACTGTCATAACAGAGAAGCTGACTGCGGTATGGATATGTGGAACAAGGCCATTTAACATCAAAGGATTGCTGCTCAAAGATCCTTTTAATGCAGAATTTTAAGTTTTACAATATATTATTTAATACCAAGATATTGATTTCAGTAATATTCACCTCAGAGGTTTGGACAGGCAAATTAAAAGACATAAATATTTAAAGGAACATAATAGTGTTTAAAGGTATGGGATTTAAATATCAGGAAAAAAAAAAGAATTATAGTAATGAAGTTAGATAACTCCCAGCTACTATACACTTTTGGGCTTCTCTGGGTCTTATCTAGATCAAAGTCACCCAAAATCATCCTACATTTCCTGGAACTATAGTAGGCTGGCTCTTTTCTCAGCTATTAAGATATGGGAAAAATTGAATTTTCTATTTTTACCGTGGACTTTTAATAAAAAGGTTATTTTTTCATTTCTATCTATGTTATCATCACAAAAGCCTGTAAAACAAAAGTACACACAAAATTCTAAGCTGTTCTATGCATAAAAAAATTCAGAAGAAATGGTACAATGTGCTCATTTTTATAATTTTCTTGGTTCTGGTACAGTTCCCAACAGTTTAATTCATCATTTCTTTAGCTTTCAAGCTTATAGAAATGTTGGCACAAATTGCTGAATATGGCAAAACCATATACTTCTTTTTTATTTTTTTATCATTTATTACTTATGTAATCATATAATGCATGAGGTATGAGTTTAATTTTCAGCTTAGAGTTGTTTCATTGCATTCCTGAGTATACTTATATACAATGCATTTTAGTTATTTCTATTCCCACCCTTTTTTTTCCCCCTCCCACCTTATCAAGCCCTCTCCCTTCCTAAAAGCCTCCCTCCAGGTTTCATGACATTGTGTTTTGTTTTGTGGCTCACTCAGTTTAACCTAGGCCATATCTATGTGCATTAACTTATGGAGTTATCCACTGGACCGTGGGGAACACACCAGTGCCTACACTACTGAAGCTGATGACTTCTTGTCTAGTATCAATCTAAAGAAAATAGAACTCAAAGGAAAAAATGACCATATAAGCCTCTCCTATATCCATGACTGACTCTTGACAGGCCCACTCCTGTTCTAGTACAGTATAGGGAACTGTAGCTGCTTTCAGTTCATGATTGCAAAGGCCATGTCATTTCCAGAAGACAGTATTTCACATCCTAACTTCAGGTTCTCTGGCTCTTATAGTCTTTCTGTCATCTCTTCTGCAATTTTCTTGGAGCCTTACAAGGATGATATAGAAACTACCTTTAGGATGCATACTCAGTAGTCACTTATTCTCAGCATCTTGAGCAGGCAAGAATCTCTGCATTTACCAGCATTTTATGTGGAGAAAAAGCTTCTCTGGTCAAAGCTGAAAGCAGTAATATTTCTATATGGGTATAAACATAGCTATTTAGATGACGGTGTAAAACCATGTCTGCTTAACAAATCCATAGTAGTAAGTCCTCCAGGGCCTGGGAACACCCACTTAGGTGTTTGATCAGTTTACAGGACCCAGTGTGAATTCTCTTCTGTGGAGCAGGTCTCAAAACTAGTCAGAAAGCCATTGTGGCTCCTATAACAGCCATATCACTATTGTGGCATATACACTATTGTGTACATCTGTCCTGGCAGGGCAGAACTGTATCATGGAGGGCCAAAAGCTGAGTAAGTTAAATGACGACTTTTTCTCCCCAGATGTATTCTATCATGTCCCAGAACAATGAAAACTGGCCAGTAGAGGAGAAGATTCCAATTAAGAACTACCTTGATTTCTCTGTATCCTATAATCAAGGTCTTCAGCAATAGGATCTTACCATCTAGTTATAGTTGGATAGTAAGAGCAATGGCAACAGCCTATGTTCAAAACTGCATGCTATGTGACCACAAATGGCATACTGTACCAGAAAAATATTAATAGGGAACTTGAGGTAAAAATGTGAAGTTAGAATTTCAATAGTACAATGTCATTGCATATAAATATGTATATATATAGGCCAAAAATTGATATAAAAGAATTGTACTTTACACTCTGTAATGATTCTAAGATAAAATAGTGGGGAATAGGACAGATTCAGAAGAACGTACATGAGAATGAATTAATAAGAGAAGTATGCATGTAAATTGTTGCAAGACGCAAGGTTTTTAATAATTTTAGTATATTTTTACTGGAAGGTAAGGAGAGGATAACATGCACACAAAGGTTAATGGTCATGCTATAAACAGAAATTTTAAACATTTTACCATAATTATATTTTATACAAAGGAGACTTAGGATAATTAATCATTAATCCAATAATACATATCCCAGGATCATAAGATGAATAACTTTTGTGAGTAGGTTATAGGCGTGATTAAAGGTGATAGTTTTAGAAAAATCCATCTTTCTGATGGAAATAATTAGTCTCTTTATGTTCTTAATTGTAATCATAAAATAAATAGCAGTTTATTTCTGTAATAGCTTTCTCTTTGGCAGAAAGGTAGCATGTGGTCAATTTGTGATTGATTATACAGAATGGGACCTAGATCACTCTGTTTTTTACAGCTCAATTGACTCCTTGGGTGGATGCCCAGCCATGCATAGCTTAACATTGAGGCTTAAATTCTTGCTATATTTCAGGATTAATTCCTTTCATCCCAGGTTTCAAGTCACAGGTAGAGTATTAATAATTTAATAGCCCTATTCATTGTGCACCTATTGTATGTATGAAAATGCACTTGGAAATTTGCATATACATAATGTCATGCTTTGTTAGCAGATAAAGAATAGGCTTGAAAATATTAAGCCAATAGTTAAAATAGCCATGCTATTTGAAAGAGATTTAAATAGTAGACTATCTGATGATAAAAGGAGATTGTTTTACTCCACCACATTAGTTTAAAATTCTTTTCATCAATACAATGGTGTAGGCCAGCCACTGAGCCACACTCCTTTGTTTTCTGAGTCCTGAGCGAGGTGAGCAAAAGGCTCTAAGAAAATTTCCATAGAGCTTTCCACCAGCTCTCACAGTGGTCCAAGCTCTGATCTCTGTTTCAAATCACTCCTTTACATCACATCTAATGGTTTTACCTCCCTGAGGAATGAGGACCCTCATACCTATGAAATATGTGTGTCAATAACCACGATTGACAGACTATTACTAGAACATTCCTACAGTGTATTTTTGAAGTAACTTCATTTTGGTAAAATTTTAAATTAATCTGTGTCATTGTTTTCCTTTGCTTAATGGTGAATTATTTCAAAAGCTAAGGCAAATTCTGTAAAACTCATTCTATCAAATATTTACTTCTAGTGTATAGAGTCACAGTATGATTTGAATGATTAAAGTTGCAGCCATGAGGTTGAAATACCATCTTGTATACTCCCTGGCTCTTGACTATGAATTCTGTGTAAGGCCTACAAATTAATTTGCATAAAATCAATTCTAATCTTCCATATTGAGTGCTTTATGTGTTGTTATTAATTAACTTGATTGGCTTATAATTAGTCCATTTATTTATACCCCTACACAGATTCTCCATTAGTAACAATTACTCTGCCTTTAATACTACAAGAAATGTATTAAATCCACCTCTACGTTGACTCTAAAATATTTAAAATCTATACCGCAGTTCAATACATATGTTTCCTCTCCCATTTAGTTTCTTTGCCTGGTTATTTATTATCTTATTTGAAGCTTTGGATTATTCACACTTATTGATTCATGTAAATTCAGACAACAAGCCTAAGTAGAATATGCTGCTATTTGCAAAGAAATTAGGAAATATAACACAAGTATATATAATATGTTTTACTATTTCCTTTAGTTTTATTCTTAGTTTATATTTTATAAGTTTCTGTATTTGTGAAGAAATTGAGACATATAATTGTTAAGAAGGTCTGCTGCTGGACAACTTGGTGATTGTAGCAGTAAATGAGTCACTAACATAAAGGCTAGTAATATCTTGTTGTTTTTTAATATTTAAAACCCTTCACCATAAATAAACATATGTTTATAAGGAACCTGTGGCTAAGGGAAGATTAAAAGCCTTTCAGTGTTGGAGAAACTTAGACTCAGTGACATTGAATTTGAAAGAGGTAAGCCAATCACAAAGCAGAGAATTGGGTAAGATGATCTCAAAACTCTGGTCCACACACTCCACATTTGAAGGGCTTTTAAACATAATATAAGCTGGGAGGTGGTGGTACACATTTTTAATCCCAGCACTTGGGAGGCAGAGGCAGTCAGATCTCTGTGAGTTTGAGACCAGCCTGATCTCCAGAATAAGTTCCAGGACAGCCAAAGTTACAACAGAGAAACCCTATCTCAAGAAAAAAAAATAAATTTTTTTTTAGGAAGTAATAGGAAGTAACTGGAATGCAGGAGTTGAGTTCAGCTCTAGTCCACACGGGGTTTCTCAGTCTCCACGAAGGTGGATAAACAACGAAGTTATGACAAGTGAATGCAGTAATTCACTCCGGTATGGCACCTTTAGTTGGCACGCTTAACACGCTTTAATGAGACACATAGAATACACCTTATGATGTTAATGACACGTAAGAGCATTTCTTTAATAATAAAAATAAAGAAATTAGAAGTTAGAAAAGTTAAGAGAGTAAAATTGACAATGTGCACATTGGGGAAAAAATTACAAGACTCCCCTCCCTACAGAGAGCTGTCCTGACTGAAACAGCAAAACTGCTAACTTCTTATCTAACAGAATGCAGGTGTTCAGGCATACATCAATGCAAGAGTGTTCATCCCCTCCTAGCTGCAGGCTTCTAATCTTCAAGGTTAATTTTAGTGGGTAGTCTTGACACAATAGTCTGTTAATGAATAGCTGAATTTTAGGTCTGTATACTTGCTACAATAAAGGGGGCAGGCATTCAGGGGTGAATTATCTATTGGCTTTTTAAGCTTGCTCACATACTGTCTAGACTTCGTTTCTGATCTTGACTATGGCTTTGTCTCTATGGGAAGGTCAGTTTTACCAAGAATAATTTTTTTTTATATATCTACAGAAAGCATGAATAGTATTCACACATGCCAAAAACTTGAAGGCCAGTAAGACTGTTACAATTACTTCGAGTTGAGATGGCAGTGTTCCTCTCCCAGCCAGCCCAGGAATTGATTTGAGTTTTCACTATAAGACCAAAATAAACAATATTATTGATGAGAGCCTTTTGTCACCATACAATAAAGATGAGAAAGGGGCAAAGCAGTTGGTGGGCTTCAGACTCCTAGCAAAGGGAAAAACCAGGATCTTTGTCAAACTGGTTATGTCCTCAGCCTGGGTATCATCAGCCCTCAACACTGGAATAATAGGAAGATCAAATATTTTAATGTTTTATAATTGTATTTTTGAATTAAGCATCTGTGATCTTAATTACTGTTCTGTGACCTTGACTTAGTCAATTATTCTTCCTATTCCACCTTTTATGATTTGCAAATGAGTCACAACATTTCGAGTTGGATGGACATAAACACTCAGGTTCTGGCCTCTACTCATGAAGGAATAAACATTAAAATATGGGATAATCATGGGAATACACTGTACTGGCTGCTTTTATATCAACTTGATACAAAATAGAGTCATCAGAGACGAAGGTCCCTCAATTGAAAGAATGCCTCCATAAGATCCAGCTGTAATTTTCTTAGTATTCAATGGGAGAGGGTTCTGCCCATTGTGGGTGGTGCCTTCCCTGGGCTGTTGGTCCTGGATTCTATAAGAAAATAGGCTGAGAAAGCCACAAGGAACAAGCCAGTAATTAGCACTCCTTCATGGCCTCTGAATCAGTTCTTGCCTTCAGCTTCCTGCCTTGTTTGAGTTCCTGTCCTGACTTCCTTTGGTGATGAACAGCATAGTGGAAGTGTAAGCTGAATAAACAAATTCCTCCCCAACTTGCTTTTTAGGTCATGGTGTTTTGTTGCAGAAATAGAATCTCTAACTAAGACAGACACAGAATTGGATTTGATCTAATTTGTTAGTATGAATATTCTAACAGAGATGCTGCTTTTAATGCTTCAGAGAGTGAACAATTTGGTTAGTTGATGAAATATGAGCTAAAAGATGCTTTACTTAAGTTTAACTTAATTTACCAATGAAAGACATACCTTGGTTTAATGTAGAGATGAGGATTCATAGGTTATAGGAGGTAGAAATGCTAGGATAAGTTTTTAGTTTAAACTTTGTCCACACCAAAAGAGTTAAAAAGGCATTCTTTTAACCACTACTGTGAGAAACAAATTCATCAGAACTCCATGGTTTCTTCCTTCTGTAGGTCAGAACTTTTCTATTGAACATATATTCACTGAATTGGGAAAACCAGATGTAGTAAGAAGGGTGGGATCTCAAGGTGGTGGGATCAAGTGACAGTATTAGATAGCCAATAATAATATAGATGTGACTCTTATCATCAATAGCACACAAATTAGCTTAGTTTAACTGAGTTTGATTAATGGTGTTAGTCATTTGATCATAGTGATCTAAGAAATTAATATTGATAGTAAGTATTGAGAGGCATGTCAGAGGATGCAGCCAGTGTTGAGTCTTGAGGAGTACAGCCCACCATTTCCAGGGGATTATCTCCTGAATAGCTCCATCTGCTGCTGCTGCTGCTACTGCTACTGCTGTAGGACTCTGACTGGCTGACTGCTATTAGAGTCACTTTATCTCTCCCATGGTACAAAAATTCTGTAGTGTCTTTAGTATCTCATTATTATTCTTAATAACAGTGGTGATTTTCTAAAAAGGCAATGTCATTCAGTTAAATTGGTTCAGTTTAAACTCCAGAAAGAATAATGTAAAAACATGTATAATTAAAAACACAAAACTATGCTTTTCCAGCTGCTATAGGGAAAGTTATCTGGATAAAATAAAATGTATTTTTGGCTGCTGAGGCCTTGCTATATTGGGAAGCAAGTAGAAAGGGAATGCAGTTGCTTGGGCCCACGGGTCTATGATTAATAGATGACAGGTGAGTTTCAGTGCCCACTGTTAAGTTTGATCACATTTGATTTTCCTTGTTTTACAATTATTATTATGAATTTGCTGGTGCACCTTGAAAACACAAAGACACTGTAACAGATATATTTTCTTCTCTATATGATAAATAAAAAATTCTTTTACTTAGAATCCTTTGATTAACTTTAATAGGAAAATAATAGAGACATTGATTATTGTTTGGTTACCATACACTACAGACTAACAAGGAAATTGGCTAAGAGAAAATAGTTGACTTCCATCTATGGGAACAGAACACATGAGATGTTTTGCTATGTGTGGGTACTTTCATGGTAACCTGCTTCAGGGCTTTTGTTCAAACGCATATAAGATGTATGTGAGTGGAAAGCACAAAGTAGAATGTTCAAGGTGGAATGCATAAGATGGTATCTACAGGGTTAAATCCATAAGGTTGTCATTCACAAAAGAGTTTACAAGATGTATGGGTAAGGTGAATGTGTGTTAAAGCTTACAAGATGTAGGTGTGTATGAGGTGTATGTGTATGTGTTGAAGCTCCGCTTCATCCACAAAATGTGTGAATGTGTGAATGAGTGTGTGATTATAGGAAATGAAAAGAATAAAATTGTTGAAGTTTGCCTTCTCCAACAGGAGGTGTATGGATGTGTGTAAAATTAGAAGTAAATAGTGCAGAGAGGAAAAATCTTGAATTATATAGAGAGAGAAAGGAGAAAGAAAAAGTCTGAGTAAAAGAGAAAAGTCTGATGCCATCTAGAAAAAGTATGAATAAAGAGAGCTCAGTTCTTCATTCAAGAAAAGCATATGCATGAGTGATTTTTTTTTTGCCAACTCTACACCCACCTCCTAAAAGTCCTGACCTGCCTGGACCGGACCCCAGCAAGTAAGTTTACTGAATTCTTCATTTGTCTGCAAAACAGAAAGGTTGAAGGATCAAAATCTAACTTGAATTATGAAAACAGTCATTTGATTCCCAGACATTACCTAATTATAGTCCTAGATTCATTAAATCAAAAGGAAGTTGAGGCCCTGTGAAGAAGGATCTGGTATTTTGCTAAAAATTTGTATCGTCAATCTTTTTCTTCTTTCTTCAGAAGGGTATACAATTTTACTAAGACCACTGTGCAATGGAGAAAGGGGAAATAATCAAGCTGTAGAGAATTGCTGGATGTTTACTCTGAACTGACACTAATTATGTGAGATTCAAATGTCACTGTAGTCCACCAGGCTTTGAGAGGTCAGGCAATCAATGCAGTTTTAGGTCAGGTCTATCATCACACAGTGAGCCCAGTGGGCCAGCCCCTAACCTATCTTTTGCTTGTTTGTTTCTCCAGCTAATAATTGAAACAGACACCAGCAGTTTACAGAATCCTTGTATTCATTGTTTAAATTTTTAAAGCTATATATAATGCTATGGTAAAGTTGATGCCTCCAAACTGTCTGAGCGAGAAAACCAGTAATTCCAAAGGAATATCATTCTTGGAGAAATTATTGATATCACTATGGACTTGAAAAATAAAGGAGTAATGATTCCCCTAGAGTCTCCTTTTGCCTGGTCAGGTAGAAAACAGATCTTAAAGTTGACAACTTATTCAGGCAGCGACTCTAATTGTACCTTCTACGGCAAATGTAGCCTTATTTCACAAGCAAATGATGCCATCCTCTGCTATCCAGGAGACAGATATTGGAAAGTGTCTTTCTCCATATTAAATCAGAAAGCCCACCAGAAGTAGTTACATTTCAGATAGAAAGACCATCAATAATTCTTCACTCTCTTATCTACTTTGACTGTCTCATGATATGCCATCATTTAATTTGAAAGGATTTCAATGGTCTCTTCACCATAGATATCATGTTGGTTTTTTGCACTGGAGAGCAAATAATGTCTTCAGTACACTGATTGATGAAAATTTTGCCTTCAGAAGGTGAGACTGAATAAGACAAATCCAGGAGCCTTCTATCTCAGTGAACTCCCTAGATGTCTAGAGATTTAGCAGTGCGGATCATGCTATGCTATTGATTCTAAGATGAAGAGTTTAAAAAAAAATGCTGCATACTGCTTCTCTTGCAACTGAAAAGGAGACATGACTAAGTTGTTTCTTAGTCTATGTCTTTATTTTGATGTGTTACTTTGACCTTTCCACTTAATTCCCCAGAAAACTGATTGTTTTGAGTAGAGTCCAGACAAAAATGTTGCAGCTTTCCAACAGGTCCAAGGTGCTACTTAACACAGATACTTTGTTATTTGGGTTGTATGATCTCACAGAATCAATGGTGCTTGAAGTCTCAATTATAGATACAAATGCTATTTGGAATGGTTTAGGATTGACACAAAGACCTTTAGGAATTTAGAATAAGTTGCAACATTCTACACTCACTACTCTTTGAATAAAGCCCCTAGTTTGCTTCTGAATCTTCCTAGCAACTGAACACTTAATCCCAGGTCATCAAATCACCCTGTGAATGATTCCAAACCAAGCTCATGATAAACATAGCATTTTACAGCTCATATCACCCACAACACTAAAGTTGAAAGTGTTGTGGTGGGCCCTAAGCTTAAGTTTTAATGATTTTTTAATGCACTCCACATCTACATTTCTCCTGTTGTCAACACAATAGTAAAGGGTGCTTAGGAAACATAGCAGCAGAGTAAATATAAGTACTCAAAGATCTGGAAGCAGCAGAGTATTGAGGGAAGAGTCAATAGCCACAAAGTATATGAACATGCATACTCTGATGCTGGGGGAAGGTCCTCAACTCTGTCAGTTGAAGAAGCACCATTTACTAAATATTGTGCCTTGGTCCTTAACAGAGAGTCTGAGAGTGAATCTATGTATTGGTATTCATTGAATTTCCCCAAGTGATTCAAGTGCGATGACAAGTGAATAAATTGCAATTGAGTTAAAGGAAGCTAACCCTGGAAAAGAGAGATAGAAGTATAAAAGTGCTATGAGCAGTAAGCAGTCCAAAACTGCTGACAATCGTTGAAAACAAAACACATTTGGTGTTTGTATATCAGTAATGGCTAACAATGACAATATTTGTTTTCCACTGTCACATGGCATTATCTCTTGATAATATGTATCTGGGTAGTTCCAATATTTTCTAATACTGTTTTCATTCAAGTAGGGTTTGTATCTCAGCTTTACAAAGCAATATTAAGGTTTACTCATATCAAGATAGTTAAGTAAGAGAATACAATTTTCTCTAAATGGTCAATTCTTTTCCTCTTGGGCTGATGTCAATGTTCAAGATAAACTTGGTTATAGTATTATATGTGACATGGTTTGTGTCATCCTGAATCCACGAGACCCCACTCTCTCTAACTTGGTCCACTTATGTTGAAAGTTACACAAATTTGTAGTCATATGAAAACCTAAACTGTAGAAGCTTTCTAATGTGTGTGTGTGTGTGTGTGTGTGTGTGTGTGTGTGTAAAGGAATTTAAATGAAGTTGACCTATAGCAGAGTAGGGTTTGAAACACCTCTTCCAGATACTATAGACAATAATGTTAAGTGTTTACAGTTCTGAGAAGGAAGGAAAGGTATCCTGGCAGTCTGGAGCCAAGATGCCATGCAGCTCTGAGGTGAGGAAAGTGTCCTTAATGGCAGTATGAGTTGCTCTGAGAGGAAAGGTACCCTGACAATCATGAGCCAAGGAAACACACAGCTCTGAAGTGGGGAAAGTAACCCAATGGAGCTCTGAAAGGAAAGGTGCCCTAAAAGTTGGGAGCCAGGGAATCATATAGCTTTGTAGTAGAGAAGGCCTCTGCAATGGTAGTTTGAACAGCTCTGAGAGAAAAGGTATCTTGGCAGGAAGGAACCAAGGAACTACATAGCTCTGAAGTGTGCAAGACTTCCCTAACTAAGCTGAAGTGTTACAGAGTAAAACTCTGTTCTGCTCTACTGTAAGAGGAGGGGTTCTCTGGTAATAGTTTTGTAGCTCTGAGGGGAGGATATCCCAGGCTGAGCTCTGTGTTACAGCTCTGCTCTGCTCAGGTTCATTCAGCTCCAGACAACAAAGGCAGCTTCATGCAGTAAATCTCCAAAAGAAATTTATTAGAAGGGGAAAATCCCCAGAGGGTGGTTGTCTCCGATTGGGTGGAAGGCAGCAGCTGCAGCTGCACAGAAAATTAAGCTCTTTGAATTCTTTTAATTCAAGTGCTTTTAATTTAATATAAAGTAAATAAAGATCTTTATATAGGGTTTCTTGGGTGTGGAGCTTTCCAGGGTGACCTGGGATTGCTAGGATTTTGAGCTTAGGGATTGGTGGGTTTCTAGCTTAGTTACTTACTGCTCAGAGGTTGGTGTTTTGGTGGGTTGGTTTTTTTTTTTTTTTTTTGGTTGTTGTTTGTTTTGTTTTGGAGGGGCTTACAAAGGCTAGTTGTTAAATATGTATGTGTTTGTAATTAGCCATACAACGGTTTAATTTAGCTTTGAATTAACGAGGATTCAACTTGTTCTGGGTTTTAGTGGCCATAAATTTAACATTAAAAACTCAAGGGGGTTACAAACAAAGCAAGAATCCCATTGCCAGATAAATATTGTGTTTTCATATTGGTTAGTGATATCTAATAGTTCAAGTCTAATAAACAACAGTTTAAATAAAGACATTGACCTTTATTATTATTTAGAACTTGATAGTAAGACTCAGGTGCTGAAGACATCACATTTTTGAGGTATGTGATATGGATAAATAAAGCTAGAATTGAAGTAGGAGCTTCATTCCTACTGGCTAGTTTTCACAGTGCTGGAAGGATCCATGCACATTATTCAAAAAGAAATGTAAGCAACAGTTTTACTTGACTATAAACTCTGTAGCCTATAACAATAGCTGTGCTGGCAAGATAGATCCATTGATGCAATAGTGGTGTGGATGTTATAAGAATAACCAACTACCTTCTCATTCATAAGTGATAATCTAATACATCCTATTATTCTAATAAATATTCGTAATAAAAAATTGGTTACCTAAGCTCTTACATTTTAAAAAGATATAACTTTATTTTATTTTATTTTTAATTATGTGTATTTGTGCATATATGTGTGGGGTTATGTGCATGTAATTGTACTGTTCCTGAAAGCCAGAAGAAGGCATGGATCCCCTGGAACTGGAGCTGGAGTAAAGGACGGATATAAGCTACCTGTATGGATTTTGGAGAGCAAAGCCAGGTCTTTTTAACTTGCAACTGTAGTTATTTGTAACTACAATGTACATTATTAACCACTAAGCCATCTCTCTAACCCTAGTTCCTATCTTTATATCCATAGAACAGCATATAGATTGGCATGGCCTTACCCATGAGCAGAGAGGTTTCTTTTACAGTAGATGACAATTAATGCAAAGACTATGCACAAAGAATAAGAGTCTGTAAAGTGCTCAGCTTCAATAGAACATCTATATCAAACACATCCTTATAAACCTCAGAGATTATTTCAGAAGAAGAGACAGAAAGATTATAAGAGTCAAAGGTAGCTGGTATCTTCAGCCAGTATTTTCTGCACATGGCAGTGTCATTGAACACATGAATTTATACCAACTAGGATTACATGCACAGGACCTTCGCAAATCAAGTCAACCCAAATCCCAGCATGGGTAGGGGAATGTCTCATGAGATTCCCATCCCTAAATGTGGAACTATTGGCAATGATGGCTGTTGAAGGAGCAAAAGTCTGTTTTCTTCAAGAAGGTGCCAGCTAAGAGGCTATTCATGTTCTAGACCCATGTGTACATAGGTAGCACTAAGTAAAATCAGTGACTTTAAAAAAAGAAGAGCACATGAAATTGGAAGAGAAAATATGGATGTGGGGATAGAGAGACGGGATAGGAGTGGAGTGGATATGAGGCAATAATGTACTATCTTAATGTATATTGTATTGCTCAGTCATATTTATAATGGCCTTTAAATTGGCAGATAAGTTTTAAAAATCTCTAGATAATCTATCTTAAATTTAAACTGGTTTTATCTTTAAGATAACTTTACTTACATTTTTAGGGGTGACATATTATTCAATTAATTTAAAAATGATAGCTGGAAATTAAAAAAAATAATTTATTCTATTTTATGAAGTATTTTTGTAGGCAATATACTTATTTAGTATAACCTGTTACATATTTTTATAGCATTATTTTCTTTTAAAATTATTTGCAAGTAAGAAATGAAGTAGTTTATGTTCTCTGAAACTTCAAGCTGAACATTCAATGCCTTTCTGTCTTTTCCATTTTTAAGACTTTATGTTTTCTCTATATTTTTTGCTTTGTATTAGTGTCTATAGTGGGCAACTGTTGAAAATACCCTAAAATTCCAACTCCCTTTCATTCCAGATTGTCAATCTCAACCTCTGCCTACTGCCCTGCCCTATGTTATAGTGGTACTAGGGACTTCCTAAGCACATCCTATGTCAACCTCCATGTTCTTTCCATCACTATCATTCTTCACTTCCCCCACACCTGACTGCAGTGACTCTGGAATTACCTCCTTGATTTGTAGATTTCTCACTCTCAACTGACTTTTCTACCATTCACGCTTGGTCATATCGTTCCTGAATCTAATCCTGTTTTTTTTGGTCATTATGTTGTTACCATCATCCTTTTGATCTATTGCCCCTGTTTGACAAAGAAAAAATCTCCAAGAACTATTAGTTCCCCCTGTATATAATTTGTTTCCAATATTTCCTGGGGAGTAAATAGTAACTGACTGAGCATTGCCATATAGTAACCTTCAAAAATGCCTTTTGATTTTAATTTGATCCATCCCAGTAGGTTATTCATTGTGAAATTCTTTACAGACATATGGAATCACAGTTGGAACAAAATATTCCAACATAGTGCTCATTAATCAAAGTCTCATCACACACACACACACACACACACACACACACACACACACACACGTTATCATGCAGCAGTTTTTGCAATAATCTTAAGGGATTATTGATTTATTTGTTGCAATTCTTCTGGTGTATTAGATACAATTTTTTCAAATGAAGGAATCAATTTAGTACATGATGCTGTGTAGAAGTTTTCCAAAACCATTGCACGTAGTGTTTAAATAAAATTGTCATCAAAATATTTAAGGAAATTAAGACATGTCAGCAAAGGTATAAACTGAAAATTTGACTTGGAAATGTATGCATATCTTTGAAAGCTATATTCCTTTGAAGTTAAATCTACAAATTATGCATATCTTGAACCCTTTCAAATGAGAAGAATGACAAGCACACAGCAATATGACACGTAATTGATAATGCATAGTATGCAATGTTCAAAGACATCTTTCTCCCAAGGGTGCTCACAGTTCAGAGGGATATTTTAGGGAATATAGTGATTAGTAAAGATGTTTGAGATATTAGATATGAAAAAAATATTTCCTTCATATGAAAAAGAAGCTTACTACATAAGGTGTAGTAAGAAGCTCTACCTATGTTAAAGTGAATAGGTCTAGAATGGAAGAAAACAGGAAAGCAATATCTGATGTGCCTAAACTACAGCTTAGTCTTCCAAATCCACTGAACTGGACCTCATTATCCCTCACAAAAGAAGCTGTTATTCTGCATATACTATAAGTTATAAATTTTCTCTATACTAAGAAATTTAGTTTCAATATATAATCACATAGGTGAGTGCTGTTCTTTGTGATCTAATTTGTAGTCATTGAAATACATAATTGGTCTCTCCATATATTCTCTCCCTCCATGCCTCTCCCCACTCCTGGTCCTTTCTCTTCCCATTCCCATCCTTCCCCATCCCTCCTGCATCATCTGTTATATTTACCCTTTACCAGGGAGACTCCATATGGAAAGACAACCAGAATTGGAGGACATGTAGGGGAGAATTGGGAGATTTAGTGCACTGGAAACTCACTGGAATCAATAAAAGTGGCCCTATCAAAGACTTCTGGTAATAGGGGATATGGAATCTAAACCGGCTATCTCTTGTAATCAGGCAAATGGTGGGACTGTAACACAATCCCAGACACAAAATCTTCAACCTATAACCTTTCCTCTCTACAAGATCAATTGAAGGACAATTGAAGGACAGAACCCCATGCTAAAGAGGAGGGAACCATGACCAATATTCCATGGCAGACTAGAGACTGGATAGCCAGGAGAGGACGTCTAAAGATATCCTGTTCTTCTCATAGATCAGTACCTAGCCCAATCCTTATCAGAGAGGCTCCTTAAGGCAGCTGATGGGAGCAGATGCAGAGGTCAGGGAATCCTATGGAAGCAGTGAAGGAGGGATTGCCTGGATCAGAGAATGGAGAAGGGATTGCTGGGAACAGAGGAGTCGAGGACACCAAGAGAACAAACCACACACAGTCAACAGACCAGCATTCTTAAGGGCTCACAGAGCCTAAAGCAACAAACATGGAACCTGCTAGGTTCCCCAAATATGTTTTAACGTTGCCTGGCCTGGTGATATTTGCAGAACTCATACAGACTGGAGTAAAATGTGTGTGCGTCTGAATCTCTTGCCTGCCCTTGAGACCCTTCACTCCCTACCGAGTTGCCTACTCCAACCTTGAGGTAGGGAATTGTGCCTGACGCTGTTAGATCTTGTTGTGCCATGTTGGAGCAGTAACCCTGACAGGACTGCTTTTCTTGGGGAGAAGCAGGGGTGGGAGTGGAAGGAGTGGAGGGAGGAGATAAAGGGTGTTGGGATTTATTATAAGAGAAAGGAAAAAATTAAAAATTAAAAAAAGTCATAACTGGTAACTTTGGGAATGAGAAAGCTTAAGGAAGTGGAAACAATAGTAGAATAAAGCATCTCTAAATTTTCATTTTCGCAATTGCTTTAGCTCCTTCTTAAGTCTTTAGATTGTTATTGGATCCTGCAGATATTAAATCTTTATTAAATCATTTAGACTATTAATGCACTTTTTCATTTGTAAAATTAGACCAAACACTGTTGGTGTTTGCAAGGAGATAATATTTGCTGAAGCTTTTAAAACCTAGAAAATATTATGTAAATATTGTTATTAGTCAATAACTTCAAAAACATTTTTGCCTTAATAAATATTTCATTTTATACTTTTTCAGGTTAAAGAACTCAGATGTTTCCCTGGTATTTCATATGCAACTAAAATGAGTGCTCAACCACGCTGATACTAGTGAAAATGTTTAAATATATCATAAATATGTTAAATACATACTTATAAATATATACTCATCAATGTGGTAAATTTGTAAATCTGAAGTTCTAGTATTTGATTTCCAGACTTGGGACTTGCCTCAACTGCTGAGGAAAGTAATGTAATATAATGTTTCTCCATGTAATAATAATATGTTTCTCCACCCCTTCCTGAAACACAAATGTAATATCAAGTTAAAGAAAGGCTAGACAATATGGAATAGTTGACTCAAGAAAAAGAAAAGGACAAATGAGTCCATTAAAAGTCACAGAGAATAGTTAATGCTAAGTGACATTTGTGGAACAGAAAGATTGAGAGTTCCTTAGCACAGGGAGAGCATGTGACAGGAAAGAGAAGTTTCCTACTATTTCGGTGAAGAAGGATCCTTCCTCAGATAAGAAACTAGGTGAGGCATGAATTGATTGCAGTAGTCTGTGGCCCAGTTCTTAACTGTGAGTGACAGGACTATTTAGATTTTACATAGATAGAATCCCAGAAATACAAAGTAGATAAAGAAGTTTGATTACATTGGGTTTTTTTTTCTTTTTCTTTTTTGTTAAGTTGAGGAATGTTCTCTCCATCATCTTCTCTACATTATCTTTTATTTTTCGAAATTAGATTGTGTGTAATAGCCAGTTCTCTGGTCACATACTCAGATTCTTCTCTTGATTTGATTTGTTTAATGGGCAACTAATATTTAACTCTAAGCTGTTACATAGGCAAGTGTTATTATTTATTATCATTATTTTTATGTCATTATATTATGTTATCATTATATTATAATAGCATTATTATTATATCATTATTTAGAGGAATTAAGTGGTTAGTGGAGCATGTGCTGAAGTGAAAATCAGGAACATGAATATATCTGGAAAGTATACTATTAAGCAAAGCAACCTAACTCACAAAGAGAAAACTCACATATTTTCCTTCATATGTGAATCTTTACTCAAAACATAAACACTCATATATTCAAATGGGTGTAAATGTGAATAAAACTTAAAACATTTGAAATAAGATCAAGAGATGGCAAAAACAGGGAAGGAGAGAGGGCTGGGGATGGGCAGTATGCTACATGGGACATGAAAGAGGGGAAGAGACTCATGTGAGAGAGGTTACAAGGGGAAGCAGTGAGAGCAGGGAGGTGAGGAAGATGAGGGAAGAAAGAATCTACTAAAACACACTTTTCTAAAAATGTCATAATGATATCAAATACTCTATGTGCTAAATTATTTTTTGCTAGCTAGGTGTTGGTGGCACATACCTTTAATCACAGCAGGCAGAGGCAGGCACATCTGTATGATTTCGAGGCCAGCCTGGTCTACAGAGTGAGTTCTAGGACAGTCAGAGTTACAACAGAGAAACCCTGTCTTGAAAAACCAAATATATATATATATAAATATATATATATATATATATATATAATGTGACATCACTGTTATTTTTATCTTTATTAATTATTAACTATGAGATATTTATGGCTTTCAAATATGGCTCAGTAATGAAAATTACCTATCTCATGTCACTTGGGATTGCTAATGTCTGTTTGACTCAGCTCCACTTAGTACTGCTTCTCTTAAAATCTTAAACTACATATGTAAATGTACATATATTTGCATATATATGCACATGTGTATACATATGCACCTTTTCCTTAAAACACGACTTCTCTAATATCCTCATTTTATACATGAAGATTTCTGAAGTTACATAACTTGCTATTGGCAGGACTTAGGATATAACAAACTATTAAAAATACTTGGCAATATTTAGACACTGTTTTCATGCTCATGTCAAATAGTGACACCTAATTTGATCATATGTAGCATTCAGTGCTTTCGAACATATCTTTTTCCTAAGAATCCTCACAGTTTGAGGAAGTTTCTCTGGGAACCAGTTCAGCATTTAATAACCTGACTTGGTAGAAATACTTCTTTGATTTGAAAGAATATTTTCCCAACACGAAAGGAAACAAAATGAAGAAAAAAAATGATCTAAAGCAGATTTAGGGTAGCGGAAAATTGAGAGATGATTTTCAGCTGTTGTACATCTAAGAATTTAAAAAGCCCTAACTAGTGAGTTGAACCTAATTCCCCCCCACCCCCGCAGTGAAATCTTGGTTCCCTGCAAGTGTTTTCCTCGTGGTAAGTGGAGATGGTTGACACTGTCATCTGGATCCTGTTTAGCTCATTGTTGGCACCTCACTGACGAATGTGAAGTTTTCTATGTGACTCAACCTCCTTACTGGGGGCATATCTCTGTGGATTTCTTCAGATATTCTTCTCTCAGTTAATAACTTCCATTATCAATAGTTAAAAAATATTTTTGCCATGGTGCTAAATTTGTATAAACACATATGTTTTGGTTTTATTGGTTGTCTTTATACTAATGACATCCTAGTTAAAAAATTTCGAGCTAAGTTCCACTGTATTTGTGTCTCATGAGACAGGCACATACAAACTTCCCTTTATTTGTTTTTCATATCCATAGCCTCCTTTTGAATTAGTTGCACAAGGGAATAGCAGAAGACAGCAAAAATAATGTATTTAATTGTGATACTTTATCTGGATCAGGGATTGGGTGAACTATAACCTGGTTGTCAAGTTTGCCCCACCCCTGTTTCTGTAAAGTCTTTTCAATTATTGTCATACATATTCATTATAATTAACTATGGCTGTTTCATACTATCTTGGAGGTTCATAGTTGTGGCACAACTCATGCGGTCCACAAAGCCTAAAATGTTTAAAATGTCTGATCCTTGACAGAAAACATTTGTTGTAACTAGCAAATTCACTTATAGAAAATGTAATTTACCAATTAACAACTCTTCAATGACATATTATATGTTATAAAGAAATTATAGAAATTAATGAAATTATAGAAACTTAGAAGTTCTATGACTAAATTTTCTTTTCAAACAATAAGTTGGGGCCTTAGCAAGCATGACAAACCGTAGCAAATCTTAATAAGTTTAACAAACAAACTTTGGTTAGTTCTACAGTATGACATTTTGTCTACTGACATAAAAAATTAGTGATGGGTAGAGACAGAAAAACAGCGAATTGCATTCAGAAAAATGTGGGGCTGTGAAATATAAAAGAAGATGGGCTGGTGAGCAGGGCCAATCGAGTAAACAAAAACAGATTTTTCCAGTGATATTCATATGAAGTAGGAACACAATATTATCGTTATAATATATATATATATATATAATATTAGTTATAAATATCTTTTTTTTATTGGAGCAGCAGAAGGTAACATTTTTGATAAAATTTTTAGGCTAGACTTAGATGAAAGGCCCCCAAAATACTAGTTTGATTATTCTATAAGGCTAATCCCTTTCTCTGAGATTGCAATATATAGAAATTCTTCAAAGACTTTTCAAAGTTCAGTTTGAAGAGTACAGTAATATTATGTCATTAAGTAGATTTTATTCAAAGTTCAGGTCATTCTTACAGTCTCTTTCAGTGGAGTATTGCAATGTAAGGGATCTTTGCAGCTAATAGGACTGTGTTGAAGCTGTTCACCACTTAGCTTCTCTCCCATTAATTTTGCATCATTTCCTTCTCTACCACAGACAATAACGCTATGGACATTCCTAACAATAACATGTATCTTGATCTCTGTTCTCAAACCACTCTCTACTACACTCAAATTGTAGAAGCTGTATAAGAAGAGTCCCAAGGAAGCACTTACTCTGATAAGATTTGTAATCTGGATAACCTACTGATTACTGGGATCAAGATGCTATTACTAGGAACTTGGAATAAGAGGACAGCACTTGGCACAAAATGCTGCAGTGCACTTGTTAAAACACTTACTGATCAAGAATTATGCTGGCATTCTTGTGGGAATGAATTCACTGATTGGTGTGATACAACATCAACTTGAGAAAAATTGGAGCAATGGTAATTACAGCGTGAACTTTAGGAACTGTTGCCTACCACAAGTGCTTTGCTATAAAATAAGGGATGGCACAGGGTGTTTCAAAGCCAAACGTGAAAGCCAAAGGACCTGCTAGATAGCATAGAGAGAAACCTTCAATTTATGAAACCAGAACATAGATAAATCTAAGGTCAGGTTGAGAAAATAAGAGTAGCTGAATTCCCAATGGTTAGATTTTTTTCTTCTTTAGGCTTAACAATTTTGAATTGCATAATTCTTAGAGGCTGTAAAAGTGGCCCAATTCTTATCATTCTTTTTGTGTGTGTGAGAAGTATAATTCCCCTTTTATAACAATAATTGTAGAACATGGAGATAACCTACTAATATTTTAGCAATTAACAAATTTAGCATGATGGTGGTAAAACACTGAATTTTTAGTGGTTTATATAAAAGACACATGGCAAGATGGAGAGTCAGTCAATACTGTTGTATTCAAAAGACATTTACTTTCATAAGAAAATATACAATATTTTGTGAGGGGGCTAATATTGTATATAGTATGCTTTTTATGAGTTCAAAAGAGAGAGATAATGTAAACATTAATAGTAAAGCTGGAGTAGTACACATGTGGATGACCTTTGGGTTTTTACGTGCATGTAAATTATTTGCAAAGATAAACTTATTCTATCAGAAAAGCTATATTGTTTTTAAAAAGTGACGGTGGCTATGTCAAAATTGAGGTGCAAAAATATCACATAATGTTATGAAAGAACATTGTGTTACTGTTTATTGGTTAGACTATAGAATGGTGAACTTTGTCCTCAGTAACCCCTGGGAGGTTTCTTCTTTGTTTCCTTTATTTATATTTTCATATTTTATACTAATAAGTTCAATAACATGATTAGGTTGTATTCATACCGGAAAACGTTTTCTTGATTTTAACATCAGTCTTGACAGCTTCATGCATATCATTATATGCATGACTGTGATCATATGCACCCCCCCACTGTGCTTTTCTTCTTCTTCCACTCCAGCGGCATCCCATTTTCACAACTAGTTCCCTTTTGATTTTCATGTTCTTTTTTTTTGACCCACTTCCTTTGATTGGAGCTTCTGTTAGATGTCATCAACCCGTATGATCAGGCAGGCTCAGCAGAAACTGTTGTGATATAGAAATCATACATTAATGATGAGCACCAACAGGGCTAGATGACAGAAATAAGAGGTATAAACAACTAACCCAAACTCTTGTGTCACCTATGTTCCAGTTCCAGGTTTATGGATGCCTTCAAATGCAGCATTTGGAAATCTTAGAACCAAGCATAAATTAATACCTTTAATATTTTAATTAGATTAATTAAATTTTAATATTAGATCAGGAAGATTACCTAATTGTAAAAAAAGAAAATCTTTGTAAGATTGACACTTTTGACTTTTAAAATGAAGAACATTTGTCATAAAAAGATAAACAGTTCTCAAAGCTACACATTTTGAGAACGAATTTGCCAAGTATAGTGAATGATGGAATATTGTAGAGAGTGTAGAAAGTTTAGAAATTAATAGATAGAGGAATTCAGTGGTTAAATGCTTGTAGAGGCTCCAGGCTTACAACTGTTTGTAACTCCAATTCTGGGTTATTTTGTACCCTTTCTTAGCCTCCGCAGGCATCTACATGCACATGGTGCACACATCCACTTAGGCACACAAATGCATAATATAAAACAAATATCTTTTAAAACTATAGAAAGAGATATCAGTCAAGAAAAGTTGGGAAGAAAACACATGAGGGAATGCTATCCTCTGTTGAACTGACCTCGCAATGCTAAATGCTAGAGAAAATGTAAAGTCAAAGAAAAGGTGAAATATTAAATATTACAGATACTGGGTATTTTGCATCATGGCTGGTGGAAAAGCTACTTTGTACGATAACCCTTAGAAACTATTCCATTTTATTCCCTACTATTTCCTAGTAGACTAATAACCCATTTTCTAACTATAGTCAAAATAAACGTGTACTTGTGAACTTTAAGGTTAAAAAAAGTATATCTAGGAAGTGCCGTTTTAATAGTAAATATCAGAGAGAAATAAAATATTTATCATCATGATAATATCAGACACAATACTGAATAGAACAATAAAATATAAGTGTATGAATGACTTCTTCCTTATTTATTATTGTTCAGATTAAAAGATATATATATATATATATATATATATATATATATATATATATATATTTATATGCACATTTCAAATAAACTTAGGCACAATTTAGGAGGGAAAGAATTTTATTTAGTTATTATAATACCTGAGAAGCTAGTAGATTTATCTAGCAGCTTTACAGGTCTCAGCCCATGGTCATTCATCTCCATTACCTTTCCTCATTTGGACAAGTATCCAGTGGATCACATGGTGGAGAAAGCTTACTGTGTGTCCTCTGCAAAGCAAAGAGCGAGTGAGTGAAGGGACTAATATCACATATTCTTTCAAGAGCATGCCCCAAAGATCTGGACCTCCAATAAAGCTACAATCTTAAAAGTTCCCCAAGTTCCCATAGAGTGAGTATCAGGCTCAGTGCATGACCTTGAGAAACATTTCATGATAAAAATTATGAGGATTAATAACAAATTGGGGACATGGGTTTGTAGAGTAAACGATTCTGTAAATAGAGTTAGTTTTAGTTATCCAGTTCTTTTGTTTCATTCTTACTTTGTGGATATTCACTGTGTCACATATACAGAATCCAGTTACATATACATGAATTTACTTCTTGTGTATTACATTACAATAAATGAAATGATTTTTAGAAGTATTCACTTTAGCTTCAAATTATTTTTATTAGTTTTTTCTCACATGGCTGAATTTCTAATGCGAGTATTACAAGGCAAAAATCACTATGTTTTCAGGGCTGAGATCTTGTGGGGAAATTTTGTTTTCAAGATCCTTCTTGCTGTTGTCAGAATTCAGTCCTGTGGCTTCAGATTGAAGTCCCCAATTCCCTGCAGGCTGTCAGTGGAGAGTTAGTAGATACTCCCTGTGCTCCTTGCTTGCTAATTCTTGCATCTTTAAGCTATCCGGATCACAAGGAATGCTTTTCTGGTCTATAAATCTCTTACTTTCATTTCTGCAAACAGCTGGAAAATTCTTTCAATTTTAAAGTGCTCATGTAATTAGTTCAGGCTTGGTTGGACAAACTCTGTATTTAAGAGTTTGTCCAATAAATATCATCTATTTGAACAACAGGAGAAAAATTCTTCAAATTCACAGTCCCATATGTAGGACATCAGAGAGCAGGAAATCTTGGGGTGGGAGGATCTTTGAATTCTGACTACTCATCAAGAAACCAAAGAAACAGAATTGTAAGAAGCCAATAAATAATTATTATTCTTATTTTGTGAAGTTAAGATTGATTTTATAGGTAAATCCTCACTTTTTACTTGTTATTTCATTAAGCCACTTTAAGGATGAGTAACTCTTGAATCTTGAAAACATTTTTCATAATAAAAATGACTGCATCTAAATCATTAAATTCGATGTGCATGTGGACTGATTATGGTTTGTGCAGATGATTTTAAGGAATGTGTCTTCCCCTAAGATTCTGTGATGTGACAACTCTAATAACATTTTTTTCTAAAAATTTGGTTTGAGAGTTAGTTATTGAGGTTTCCAATGAAGAAAGATGATTCTCTGCTCATCAATACATCATGATTTCCTAGTTCTTAAGTTATAGATTTAAACTGAAGTTTAAATCCTGGTTCTGTCATTTACTACTGGAATGCCAAGGACTAGTAGCATAACTTTTCTAAGAATCTTCATACAAAAACATTAGAACAGTATTCTACTTTCTGAAGAATATCCCATATATTGCATTTAATGAATGTAACAGGACCAGTAAGATGACTTAGACGGTAAAGGTGTCTGCTGCCCCGCCTGATGATGAGTTTGATCCCAGGGACCCACATGTTGGAATTTTCTAGTTTCCACACACATGCACACACACACACACACACAGAGACACACACACACTCACACATTAAAATGTAATATAAAATTTAATTAAATAAGTTTTAATCTAATTTAAATTAAATATAAAATTTTAAGTGTGAAAGTATATAATATATCATGATTATGTTGCAAGCATCATATTAAAATATCACCTATAATTATTATAATTATATCACTATGCTTTGTCTATAGTACATGACATTGTAATTTGATGAATTCTAGTGTATGTAACATGAGTACATTTGAATACCCAAACCTACTAGTCAGCCCTTTCTAAATATTAAAACAAGAAAGTTTATCTAACATTTTATAATGTTGTTTATGTCAACTAAACCCTTTATAATTTCATATAAATCTAATGCTAATAATATATTTATTCATTTTATATTTGTTTGTTGAAGATATCATTAGTATGTTTTGATCTGTCTGGCCAAAAATTGCTTTAATTTTCCATTTCTTCAAATAGTTCAAATCTCCCCAGTTGCTACATGTTGTGAGCATTGGATTTTATGCGTTTTACTTTTCCTGCCTTTTGGCATTTGTTTTTATTGATGCTGTATATTGTATTGAGACCTGACGGCCTATTTCTGCTATCTTTCTCATTTAAAAAAAATGAATGGTGTATTTTTTTATTAGAAGAGGCGGCACATAGTGACTACACTCATGAAATATTTTTATTTGGTTTACCTCTTTTATATCTTTGTAAAAGGAAGTAGAGTATATGTTTCAGTTTGCTCTTGGAATATATTTTGATAAAGTATCACAGTATTGCATAGTCAACCTGACAGAGATAAAGTGTTTGCTGAGGAAGTCAGCGTTTTTCATCAGTCCCTGGATTGCCTCTTAAAAGTTCTGTGAGCCTGGAATGGCAGCGTTGCTTTTGCTTACTGACAATGGGTGATGTGTTTCTTTTTCTGTCAGGAACTGCTGATATGACAACTCAAGGGAGCAAATGGTGAAATGAGAATTAGATAGACTGAGCAATTTTCTGTATGAAATTACATGCCATATGCTCAGTATTTAGGTCACAAAGCATATTAAAAATCAGAATGGGAAGAAAATGTCTTAAATTTATGTAAATGAATTCTTATAAAAGTAACAGGGCAAATATAAGCTAGAAATCAGGCTTTCCTTTTCCCTGTCCTTTTCTTTCTCCTCCTGTCTCTCTCTCTACCCTCCCTCTCTTTCTCTTTCTCTCTCTTTCTCTGTCTTTCTTTTTCTCTCTCTTTCTTTCTTTTTTCTTAATTTCTTTCTTTTCTTCCTTTATTTGGTAATAAACATTCAGATAGCAGTTCCAGATCTTGAATTAGAGAGCCAGAAACTTATCACCTCGGTACCTATAAACATCTGCTCAGAATTCGGGGCTGTGGTGGAGCCTGATGTTCCATGGTGTTGCTGATCATGAGAGACAAATGTCCATGTCAGAAGGAAACACAAGAGATGGCCAGCTGAGGGTCATTTGAGTTGAAGGAGATCTCAGTGTTTGCAATGAATAAAACTATGATACTTTTATTGAAGCCTAAGTGTGAAGAAGCATGTGACTCAAATTGGTTATAGAATACACTGTCTGATAGGAGTGAGAAATGAAATTCAGCAGTTATCCAGGCCCTATAGGAAAAGAAGATACCTAAAATGGACCCATAGAGGTGAAGATGTGGGCCTTCAAAAACAGGTATCTCCCCACTAGGCTGGTGAAGTAAACAAGAAATGATTAACCAGAACCACTCAAGAGGCATATAGTAATTGAATAGCCCATTTCTATTGAAATTTTCCTAGTTTGTGTTTTGAAGTACTCAGGCTGAAATTATTAAGGGAACAAGTCTATCAACAGATTAAACTTCCTAGCATTATTAAGTGAATGGCCAGCTCAGAAAGCCAGAGAAGGAAACCATCCCTCTGGTCTGTAGAGGTGGCTCAGAAAGAGTACTCACTTTGCAATCATAAGGACCTGTAGTTGAATTCACAACTATGCAAAAGAAAAAAAAAATGTATGGAAGTAGTACCTGTAACTCCAGAGCTGAAGATAAGATGTGGAGGACCACTGAGGCTTGTAGGCCAGCCAAACTAGCTGAAAAAATGGTAAGCATTGGATTTAATGAGTTATTCAATTTGAGAGGACTAAGGCAGAAGTAATAGAAAAAGACACTAGACATCTTTAGTCCTTTGGTCTCTACACATATGCACATGAGAACACACATCCACACACATATGTGCACATACACAAGCATAACACACACACACACACACACACACACACACACACACACACAGAGACAGACAGATAGAGAGACACAGAGAGAGACAGAGATGGGGATTATTCCTCAGTGGTTGAACTGAAATATTTTTATTCTTTCAAGTTGAAAACCATCTGAACAATGTTTAGAGAACCTCCTGAAGAGATGGCATTTGATACACATATAGTAAAAGTAATCAGTCATTCACAAACTCAAACTGAAATTTTTTAGGAGTCACATTAAAAAAGTAAAGCACCACAGGTGAGAATACTTTTAAGATTATAATTTATTGATTCCAATACAAACAAAACATTTTAAGTCACAGTCAATACAGAATTATTGCTGAGTTATTTTGTCTTTACGTATTTTAGGAATCCTGACATTTGTCTGCATTTTCACGTGCAGCACCTCTCAGTTTGGACTAGTGCATTCACATGCCCTAGATTCTGTGTGTCAAGTAGCCTCTGTATTGGACAGCTCATCTCAAGGGGAAATCCAGACGCTGGCTTGAGGGACTCCCTGCAGGTGTCAGGCAGAGAAGGAAACCAGGCGAACAGATAAGAATGAAAACTCAGCACAGATTGACTTTGTGAACCTGGATCAAGACTCTGGGGAGTCTGATACCAGTCAGTTTATTCCCAACCTATTTAAGCCCAGTACAATTTGGAAAAAAAAATTCCTGGTGTAATACAATATCTGGTGAACAAGAAAGCATAATTACATTGAAACTCAACTCAGAGAAGATACCATTTCTTCCAAGAAGATGGAATTTAGAGATAGGCTGCCTTGTACTAGCTTTTGACCTAAGGAGGAGTTTGGCCTGGTCTTGGTCCTACAGGTACTGTAGAGGCCACTTGGGCTATTAGCTATTGCTGGTCCTGATTGTGGGTACTTGGGGGAGCTTTGGGCTTCAAGGGTCATTTAGACTAACAGGAATCTCTTGTCCTGGTTGTGGAAGTTTGGGGAGTCTGTGGTGGTAAGGGTCATTTAGATTACCAGCCAATCTTGGTTATAGGATCTTGATATGGCCTGGCCCAACAGAAAACACAGATCATCAAGCGATTAATAGCTTCTATCTCTAAGTTGATGAAAGAACAAGTTTTTCAGTTTTTTTCTATTGGAGAGACAGACAATCCTGTGTGCTTAACATTCCTAGTTTCTCTGGAGATCTGTGTTTGCAAGGACCTCCATGCTATGTTCCCAACACTGACCTATCATTTTATAGGCCGAGCCTGTGTACAATGTTGGCAAATAGACTTTCCCATTGCAGTGTTATCCAGGCACTGACTGACACAGGCAGGACTAAGTATCTAGTACTTTCTTTTCCTCATGACTTATTAATATTGTAGATGAACTGGGAGGATATTCTATTGTCACAGGTTGCCACTGCCAGGGTAACAGCTTTTTAAATTTAAACTACTTAACTCAGAATGTGTAGGAAGTATGATAACTACATTTTTACATTCATGTATCATAGAAGGGATTGTTCATTTATAAGTAAACCCAAAATGTTCTTCCATAAAGATTCATTAGTGATACATTTTACATATACATATAAAGGTACATTCTAGTATACTCCCAAAAAGGTCACATTTCTATTACTTTCATCACTTTGTTTTGCAAACTTGCTATCTGGCATTTAATTTTGTATTGTTAAAAATACTATCTTTACCTTGTAGATTTTCCAGGAAGAAATGGTGTTGAAAGGAGCAGAACTTATTTTGCCTTTGTTTAATAAAGATGAGTATTGTTGGCCATGTAGGCAGACATACTGAAATACATAGGGAGCCAATTTTGTTTTCTACTACTTTGCTGAATGTCTTTCCTAGCTGTAGGAGATTTCTGATAGCTTCTTTAGGGTGTCGTTGTATAGAATATTATCATCTAGAGATAAGAATTCTTTGACTTCTGCTTTCCTATGTATATCTCTTTATTTCCATCATTTGTATTATTGCTCTAGAGAAGACTTCGTACATTATGGAGAAAAGAAAGGGAGACAGGGTATCCTTTACTTGTACCCAATTTTAGTGGACATTCTCTGTGTTTTTCTCCATTTAGTGAGATGTTGTATGTTGTGGTATTTCCCCCTTATCAGCACTTTCTCCAGACTTTTATCATTAATAGATATTGGATTTTATCAAAGGCATTTTTTTGCACCTAATAGTATAATTATGTGGTTTCTGTCCTTAAGTCTATTTTTGTGGTATTCATTTATTGAATGAATACCAATATCTGAATCTCTGGGATGAAGCCAACTTGATCATGGTGCCCAACATTTCTTTTGTAAATTAATATTTAAGGGTTTCATACAACATGTTTTGATCATATATACCATCTTCTCCAAGCATTCCAAAATCTAAGCCCTCTTTCCTACACATACAAGTTTATGTCCTTTTATGATTTTTAAAGACCAATTTGGGTGTCCAACTGTTCTTGGATTAAGGTTTTCTACTGGGACGTAGTTTTCCTGCCAGGTCCTACACTGTTAGGGAAAACTATCTTTCCCTCTCCCAGCAGCTAATAATTTTCAATAGCTGTAAACTATGGATAGACAATATTGTTATGTGTTCTTGAATTTGGTTTGCAAGTGTATTACTGGGAATATTTGTGACCACGTTCATTAGATATATTGGCCTATGTATTTCTCTTTTTGGATGTTTGGTTTTTGGTTTTGATATCATAGTAATAGTAGCCTATAAAACTAATTTGGAAAATATTTGTGGAATAATTTGAGAAGTATTGGTGTTAGTTATTCTTTGATGGTCTCATAGAATTCAGCACTGAATCATGTTGTTCTGGAATCTTTTTAACTGAGAGATTTTTAATTGCTGCTTTTATTTTGTGGGTCAATTTAATTCACATGCATTCAATGGTACCTTGATGCTGTCTGTTTTGTAGAGATTTAATTTTCCTTCCGGAAAGCCCTTCCCTCAGGATGGCTATAGTATATCACAACATGGTGGGAAGATTTCCTCCAGAACATGATCATAAACTCATTGAAACTTTTTGAATGGCACCAAATTTCTACATTTTTATTTATGTATTATTCACTTGATCACACTGGTAAGGATTGATTTTTTTGTTAGTGGTTATAAATGCTAGGAGGCTAGAATCACTGGAGATTCTTTGTGGCTGGCTATCACACCTAATGTACATCTTAGATAAGTCTGTGGTACAGCATGAGTTTAAGCTCAGCTTTGTTGACAGAATAAGATCCTATCTCAAAAAACAACAACGACAACAAAACAAAGGCACCAGGAATGTAGCTAATTTGTAGAATGCTTGCCTAACATACCCAAAGCCCTGAGTTTGATCCCCAGTACTACATAAAACATAAGTAGTGGTACATGCCTATAATCTTAGCACCTTGGGAGTTATAAGTAGGAGAATTCAGAAGTTCAACATATACATTTCTACAGGTATTTGGAATCCTACAGATTCATTAACCAAGTTAGAACTTTCAATTACAGAAACAACTTGTAAACAAAAATACAACTCTGAATATGTTTAATACATTTGCAAACATAGGAGTTATGATTAATCATTGTATGACCTTCATGATAACAATATTTATTTTACTTAAACCATAAAAATCAACATAGCACTATTTAAATGTAACTATAAATATCACACAGTTTGAGCTATTGGGAGAGTATTTGAATTCACATTTGGAATTTGGTTATCTTATATCACAATATGAAAAACTTCTGTGAAAATTTATAGCCAAATAATATTAGTTCTCCTTAAGATGGACAGTCTTTGAAGCTCTCAATAATATTTATTCTTATGAAAATATTTCTTAGGTGGTTAATGCTTTCTTTTATTTATCTACTTTATGAGATATTGTGATATCAATGAATTATTCTATTGTCATGGATCTTGTCAGTGTAAGATCTGTCTTTACTTTGATTAAGTACTTTATTATTTTCAGCAACAGAAAATGATTCTTAATGCCTTTCTAGCATATATTTTTACTCTAAAGCTGTATGTTCTTTCAGTTTTCATAAGATAAACTTATGTAAATTTTTTACAAAGAAAAGTGTGAAATGTAAAAAAGAAAGTCTTGGAAGATTTACTTAATCCTTAATTTAACTTTCTTTGGAACTTGAACACTAGGAATGTATTGTATGCATTGCAAAGTTTATAGTTTTTTTTGATAATTGCTCTGTGTAAACTCTCAGATATTAAGTTTATTTATTTATTTTTTTTGAGGATGTGGATTTGGGATGGTGATGAGTTGTGGGGATTCTAGGGGCAGATGGAAGGAGGTAATGGTGGATGCATTTGATCAAAATGCATTATATGAATGGATGCAATTTTCAGAATAAAACATTATTAAAATGACTTAATACAATGAGACCCAGAGCTACATGAAAACACTTTTAAGAACATAATGCAACTTTCAAAGTTATTTTGTGGATAAACTGCCATCCTTTCCCTACAGCCAGCAAGAAATCAACTTTGTGTGAAAAATAATTCAGTCAAATTTAAATGTTCCACTCTATGTCCCATTGTGTTTATTTTTCTCTTCTGTAGCATTCCTGTTTCTTCAAGCCTTTCCTCTATGCATTTAGTTTGCTTGCCTTGTTAAATGCAATTAAGGTTTTGGCACAGTTACAAAGAGTCTATGAAATTGCTATGGACACAAAGGCATATGTAAAAAAGAAGTAGACATTTTTGGTAATTGTAATGCAAAAGAGTTAAAATCCACCAAAATTCTCTTGGAAAAAGTAAATGAGGAGAGTTGTTCAGCCAGTTCTAATTGAAGATGTACATAAAACAAAGAAATGCAAGCCATGCTATGCCTCTACTTAGCAGCAAATAAATACATTAAAATGAATAAATAGAGAGATTTGTCTGTGAAAAGTGATAGGTGAGTACTTTATAAAAAAGCAATACTGAGGCAGAGAAAAGGCCATAGTTCAGTGATAATCTATGAGACAATGCTTTATCAGCAACTGCAAACACATCACTAGCATTTATACAGATGATGTCTTTGTGCCCTGGGGGCTTATATCTATCCTTTTCTGTAACACAGTCTTCCCCACATACTACTTCTGCTACCCGACTCAGAGTCCTCATTTGGATTTGTCGGTAGACATAGCTCACCATATTTATCAAGGACCAAAAGACGAGTTAGACTGTCAGGTTGCTCACGAGAGTACTATACATACACAAAAGACCATTTTAATAAGGTTCACATATATAAATGGAATAGGATAGAGGATATTATTTTGTCCACAACTCCTGTAAGAGACAACTCTTTATGGTGATTTTGTGCCTTGTGCGAAATGCCTTTAGGGAGGATAATTTCAGTAATTCTTGGGCTTGGATTTGAATGAAAGGGAATTAAAAACATTAGGGTAGAATCAAGTATATTTTAATAACAAAAGAGGCAAACCTTTTTTTTTTCTTTTCCTTTTTCTTACAGCACTCAAAATTTCCTAGAAATACATTCTAAAATACATATTGGAAAAAAATTCAGTTCTTAAATAAGATTTATTTGTTTTTTATTTCATGGGTATAAGTGTTTGCATAAATGTATCCATGTGTACCATGTGAATACCTTGTGTCTGTGGAGGTCAGAAGAAGGCCTTGGATCTCCCAGAACTAGAATGACAAACAGTTGTGAGCACCTAGTAGATGCTGGGAACTGAACCTCTGTCCTTTCCAAGTGCCCTTAACCATTGAACAATCTCTTCAATAACTCTTCCTTTAACAAAAAATCTATTTATTTTAATTTTATATGTACATGCATGTGCCTGTCTTTGTGCAGGTGCCAGCAAAGACTAGAAGAAGGTGAAGGATTCTAGAAACTGGAGATATGAATGGTGGTAGCAGTTGTGAGTTTCCTGATATGGGTCTGAGGAACTGAACCTAGGTCCTTTGTAAGAGCTATAAAGGATCTTGATCACTGAGCAATCTCTCCAGGCCACATTATTAGTTTTTTGTTATGTCCCATCTAGTCTGACCTTAGTTAATTTCATGACTAAGAAATTAATGGCCCTCATCTCCTATCTCCTTAAAGATTATATGCACATAGAAAAACCATTGCCCTAAACATGGAGTCACCTTGAATTCTAGGGAAAACCCTTCAGATGTGAGACCACAACCTCTAACAGAGGTTCTATAAGGATGATTTTGTTCTCTCCAGCAAATGTGAATCTCTTAGGGCCACTATTCAGGACCAGAACAAATGGTCAAAAAGTACATACTTAGTTCCAGGACTTATTAGTTAAGTCTTGCCTATTGTCTAATTATTCCTCTATTTATATCTAAAGCTAAAATCAATATACCAGAAAATGAGCACAGACTTAGGGACACTGGAGTCTTTATCTCTGCTTTGTTTCCAAGTTGTCACACTGAATAAATCTCTTATTATTCCTCTCTTCATGGGTAGCAGATTCCAGCCTGTTATGGTTGTCAGAACTTGGGAATTTATCCTAAATCTCTGGTTTTACCATCTCTATGTTATTTTATCTTTTTAGAGCCCATCATTCATCCACTTTCATTTGTATATAGGTGTGTGTGTACATATAAAATTGGTGTAATTATATATGTATACATATACATATATAATATATACACACACACACATAGTAGCGGTACACTACTATGTTGGTCCGCAATAAAGACAAGGAGACATTTTCATAGATGCAAACACTGCCAGACCTGAGCAGAGGGAAACACCTGTCATGGCAAGCACCATCCTGGACAGTGAAACCCTAATAGTCTGATCTCAGGTGTTTTTATTGATACAGAAGCTCCTCATTTGTTCTATTGATATAAAAACTCTGCCCTCTCATCCAAAGGCTTGACTCTGCCAGAGAGCAGTGGGCAGGTACAGATCATGATCAACCAAACATCCTTTACATAAAGCCAACACCTGCATATAATACAAAGTGCCCAGGCTTAGGCAGCCCTTTCCCCAACAATGTACAATTATAACCATAACTCAAAAATAAACTTCTCCAAACTATGTATTTGTAGCTTTCTAAATATTATGATCTCTGAGACATATTGAAAATTCAATAGGAAAAATGCTAATAGCAAGTAACTGTTGCCTGAATAAATACAAATTAATTTAGAACAAGTTCATCCTTTTGAAAATATTTGATCTCTAGAAATTTCCCTAAACTTTTGAGTATTAAAAATTTTAAAGCCATGTGCGATGCCACATATCTCAGGACTCTGGTGGCTGGGGGAAGGATCATGCATTCAGTATTATCATGAACTATATCACAAGTTCTGATCTAGTTTTGGCCAGAAAATGGTGTCTCACTGAAAGGAAAATTAAACCAAACAAGATCAAAACGTAAATCAAGTGACTCAAGTTACTCTCTTGTAAAGCTCAGTCTATGGTATGCATTGTAACATTTGTAAGAAAAACTAGAATAAACAGAGGTGTTTCAAGGTTAGTGGTCTTAATCTCTTTAAGGTCCCAATAAAAGTGAATGCACATTTGCTTCCAAGGACTGAACTATTCAGCTCACAGTTCTAAAGAGATAGGCCATAGCGTAACACTATTCACAAACATAAATTCGCACTCTCCCCAAAATAAACATTTGCTTATTTCTTCCCAAAGCTCTGCTGAATAGCTTGACATTTGGCTTGAGAGATAAATATAGTTTATATCATTCTAGCAATTAAATTGATCCTAAAGTTCCACTGAATCCTAAACAAAAATATTGGTTTTTATCTCACTCATAATAAAGATTTTGCAGATATAATAAAACTGTACTCCATGGAAAAGGGCTAAAAGGTCATTTAGTGACAGAATTTATATCATGTGTACTGGTTTTTTATTTTCTTATCCCTCTTCTATGTCATATTTCACTCTTATTTCAAAGTTTATTGAATTTTTAGTAATCATTTATGTTAACCCAGAATCCACTTCTTGAATTTGCCTGGTTTCGTTAACCACTTCTGATCTTTTGTTCTCATGATATTTTTACTATTTATTTGAGCATTTCATACAATGTATCCTGATCATACCCACTGTTTATTCCTCCCTGGTCCACTCAGTGGACCTGTGCCCTCCAAAAGCAACAACAACAACAACAACAGCAGCAACAGCAACAACAAAAACCAAACCCAAGTCCATTATTTGTTGGCTTATCCTTGTTGCAGTATGTTCAGATCCTTAGAGAAAGTGACACCTTTCCTCCCATGCCACCATCAGAAGCCATCAACTATGAAAAGCTATATACCTCAGCATCTTTACCATAATTTTTAAGGACTCTCTTCAATAGCTTCTTGTGTGGACTATTTCTATTTTGGGGGAAGTGGTGCAAAGAGTCCTCAATGTCTCTTATTCTCAGACTCTTTATGAATGATATGAGTCAGCATCATACTGCAATTGTTTTTTCATAGATGTCTACTCTGGAAACTTAGGCTGAAGCTACTGCTTCCAAGATGGACAAGCCCTAGGAAATATTTTCTATTCCTTTTGTTGATTTAGATAATCCTAGACCTACAATTTTATCTCACTTTATCCATTGTCACCTGACCTATGGGATCTAGGGGACATGATCAGATGAGAGTTTCAAGCAGTGATTTTTATTGTGGAGTTTATAAAACCTCTTCAGTACTACACAAGAAAATGCACAGCATGGCATTTCTTGGCTATAGAAAATTTTGCCATTACTCAAAACAAAAGGAATTGTTAGCCCCATATGATCTTTTATACTTCACTAGGACACAATTCTGGGTTTTGGGTATTGTAGAAAATAATTCTTTTGCATATATCTTGATTTCCCATGACAGTGGTAATCTTGTATCAAAGAATCTTTGCCCTTCTTCATTGACATAAAAATGTGACTAATACTAACCACATTACAGGGAACAGAACAAAGCAAATCACAAATGAATCAAAAACCCAGACATGACAAATTTGTGCAAGAGTGAATATAAGCTATGGGCTTAGTATGACTTTTTGTGAACAAGGGGATCAGATAGTTTGCTATGAGATTGTGTCTCCTGGTAATTTCAGAAACTTTACCCATAAGCCTCACCAACATGACTGACAAAACATGATTTGAACAAGAATAACAATAGACATGCTAAACTGAACAGGAGAAAGCCCATGAGGCATCAACCCTACATAAAGAATTATGGGCAACTAAGGAAAGTTCTGAAAGTAGAAGCAATAGTCTACCCCAGAGAAGAGCACATCAATTGGCTATCCAGTACCTAACTGTTAACCTTGAAAACACAAACACACACACACACACACACACACACACACACACACACACACACACACACACTCCAATGTAGCAATGGTTAAAATACTTAAGAAAAAATTCAAGAAAAGAGATCAAGGAGGAAATGTTTAGAGAGAGAACTGAGAAGGGTAAATGATATAATTATAAATCAGTAAAAAAGTAAAAGTAAAAGACATACTTTCAAGACCTAAATAATTGTGGGCTCACAGAGCAATCGGGTTTAAACTATCATGGTTCGACTTAGTCTAGGAAAAGTAAAATTGCAACACAGGTAAGATGCTACTGTGGAAAGAGATGAGAGGTATGGGTAGGTCTGTGAATCACACCCCTTACTACTGTTCTCAGAAGAGAGTCCCCTCTTGATGACTAGAAGATTGCTAGAAGAAGCTTCTTGTATTTTCTAATTAAAAAGTTAAAGCAAAATTTTTGTTTAGTGCAGCCATGTTCAAGGACTTAGACAACAATAATTTATAGATAATGCTGATAATGATTGTGAAAAATTGGTGACTGTGAGCAGATAGGAATTTAATCTAGCATTTTACATTATGTATGTCAATTCTAACAATTGATATTCAGGAAAAGGCTATTATATTCATTTGCAAATGAGTAGTCCAAGAAGATGAAAGAAGAGGAATATTTAATCATTTAATTCTGCAACATGGCTGCTCTGGGAAAGGATCACATTGAAAGGCCTGTGTGATAGCTAGGAAGGAATCAAATCCAAAGGTCTATATGAAGGGATCATATCCACGGATCTATATGAAAGAATCACATTCAGAGGCCTATATGGTCCAAATGAAATGTAGAAAGAATGTTAGTACACACCTTTAATCCCAGTATTCATAAGGTAGTGGTGGTGCATGTCTTTAATCCCCAAAGCAGAAAGCAGAGCTCAGAAGGTGTCAGACAGGAAGTGACAACTGAGGTGAGAGTGAAGGGCTCACAAAGTGATGAACCCAAGGAAGCATTGGCAGAGTGAGAGTATAAGCACACCCAATTCTCATGATTAAGAAGCAGGTTTTCAATTCAGTCTGGAACAGACAGAGGATACAAGACACAGAGGCAGAAAGACACAGCATCAGTTTGAGAAATCTGAGGCAGAGACACAGAGGCAGCACTGCAGAAAAAGGCAGTATCAGACGGGAAGAGTGACTCAGTTTGAAGCCTAGCAAAGCAGTTCAGTCAGAAAAGTTGCAGGAGTCAGCCAGAATTAGAAGAGTTTGGTCAGAAACGGTCAGCTGTCTCAGAAGATCAGTTTGAACCATTAGCTTGAAGAAGAGTTTGATTCAGAGTGAAGGTCAGAATAAAGAGTGAGTTGAACCAGAAGAATTAATTGAGTTCAATACAGAGCTGAGTTCAGAAGGAGCTAGGTAGAGAGGCTCAGTCAACAAGTCTAAGAGGTTTAAATGTTCTAGATTGTACAGAGGTTGAAGCTGAGGCCTTCCAGGTCTAGGCTTATGATCAGATTGTATAGAAGCCAAAAAGTTCCACGGTGCCAGGAATAGGACATGTGATTGAATTAGCCAAAGAGTAAACTGCCTTTTGCCCTGAATCAACTTCTATATTTGTCGCCATGATGATTAAACATGAGTGGCAATATCAGCATTTTGAGCTAGGACCTTGATTCAAAGATGAATCTCTTAGCCACAAAGTCATTAAGGAAAGGGTTTTGTGAATGAGAGGCACCTGCTCAGACCCCAAAGTTAGGACAGTTTAGGGTTTGTGCTATGAGCAGAGATTACATAGCTGAAAAAGTGGGGAACATAAGGGTACAAAGATTGGAGTGATGAGGCTGGGCCAATGATAAGGGTCTTACAGTAACAACAAATTACAACTTTTGGTGTGGGGTATGAATGTGAAGAAATATTCCCTAAATAATATCACCACAAATGAAAAATTGCCAGAGCCACAGATGTCACCTAGATCAGCTTTCCAAAAATCACTCAACACTGTTCCAGACACCTGCAAGCCTTTGGATTTTAGAGGCTATGATAGAGAATCCAGCTTTATTCTTGTTTACAGTTTCAAAAGCAGGAAGCATATTTGGATAATGATACATATTTCAAAGATGATTAAGAAACTTTCTATGACACTGATAATGTGAAAATTCTTTGAACTTCATGTTAGAAAGAACATGAGATAGATTAAAATGGGCTAAACAATGTCATTGAGTGTCTTTAAGAAAATTTTGTCCATTGTTTATTTCTGGGGTTACTTCACTTAAAAGAGTTTTGAAACATAATATTTGATTTGTGTTTTTTCCTCAGTTAAATGAAAGAAACCTCAGCTTAGCACATGGTTGGCATCCAAAGCAATAGTGTAGAATTTTGTGGAAAAGTATTCAATATTTTATCACTGTATGTTCTGAACAATATTATGTCATGTTATAAATTCATTTTAAGTTTTTCTTGCATGCATGTGCTTTTGATTTCTATCTTGGGCCATTTTCTTTTATTTATCTCATTTTGTTGATTAATTTCATAAATCTGATAAGTATTTATTTGCACGTCCTTAAAATTTTAACTCTTCGGTTTGTAGCTCAGAATTGAAAATTTTGTTACTCTCAATGATATAACATTCCTTTTTTGTTATTCTTGGCTTAATTGCCTATGATATTGGGTAATTTAACATTTAATTTAAATAGAAATTGATGATAGGAGTATTAACAGCTACCATCCATTGTACATTGTTGCTAGAATCATTTTGAGTAAGTACATAATTTCCTACCTAAAATATGGTAGGTCACAAGAATACCTACCTTACGCACAAAAAATAAGATTTAGACAATTCAGTCAATTGTATAACAATATATAGTAAATGGGAACCAGAATTTAAACTTAACTCTTGCTAATGGAAAGATATTTGATTTAACACTAGACCATATCTTCTGTGGGAACTTGACATAAACCTTAATCTACAATGTATACTATTAGAGCAGGGTCACTATTGATTAAACATAATAAAATAGCAATGTGTATATATATATATATATTTCATAATATCTCTTTGACTAATTCAATAAACAGGCAACTCATTTTATTAAGTCCTCAATTTTTTCCTATATTAAGTGCAATTATGTCAACTATGAGAGCTAGAAAAATAATCCAAGGAGTTTGTTCTAGCGAAAAGGTGAAAGAAGTTTCTGGTTCATTATGCTAAAGAGTCAAAGGTGTGATCTGCTCCCCTCAGTTGATTGTAAGGGGTGTTATCTCTTCATCTAACACTCAGTTTTTCTTCCTCCAGAGAGAATGATTTGCACATTAGCATATATCAGATCTATAGCCTATAACTCCAGGAAAAGAAAGGGCATCTTTGCAAATAATTCCCAAAGAACTGTCCTAAAAGGCTTCAGGCAGTGTGTTCCACTAGGCTAGATTGTCACATTTACTTTTGCTACATTTTCAGTTTTTTGTCAGATCACTTAAGTAATTTCTTTCCATAAGTGTTAGCTAGCAAACTGTTAGACACAGCAGTCTGTTTATTTCCTAGTCCCCTCACTCTTTCTCATTTTCTTCGAATTCTGCACATTGGTCTTTGGAACAACCAATTCAGTCACAGAAAAGCAAAGCAAAAGTAAAAATGACAAGGCCCAAATCATCTAAAAAACTGACTTTAGTAGTTCTATTCTGCTTTCATTTCTCCAACGGAATGGTAGTATAGGATTCTGTGTTTCCAAACATAGGAGCCATGATTCTAGCTGGGAACAAATCATCTAGGAGACTATGGACTTGGGCGATGCCACAAAAGTTATGCTGACAAATTATAGTGCTTTTTGATTCAATAATAACCTGTCCCATTTTGCTTTAAAATTTTTATTAAAATTAGTTACGCAATTTCTCTTTATTCCCTTTCCTCCCCACAACTCCCCCCATTCTGTACTCAGCCATCCTTCCCAAAGATATTTTTTCATAATTTTTCTTTCACCTGTGTTTTAAACTATGTCCCAAGTCCTCAGTTCAGAGTGAGCTGGTCATCTAGTTTGCTGATAGGAAGTTTTTGTCAGCTTTATAGGAAGTTAATTCTCACTCCTTTAAATAACCAGCTCACATTCTGTAGAAACTGCTCCAGCACTTATAATTTCCTAGCACAAAACTGTCAGGATTAATCAATGTGAGGCATCTTGAATTTTAAGTGCTCTAAGTTAAATTCAGGTGGTTTTATGTTCGTGCTTTGTGAATCTTTAAAGACATGGGAACAGGTAAGGGTTATGATTAATGAGGTGTTTGAAGTTGAGTACTAGGAAAGTAATTTAGGAGAACATACCAAGATAGATGAAAGATCACGTTTGTTTTTAAGAGAATAAAGAGAAATGATCAATATTAGATGTATTAGAGGGAAAATTGTCACGTGTGAATAGGTAATGCTATCTGGTTAGATGGAAAGAGAGTCAAAGTAACTTTAAGAGTTTGAGCTTGGATCACAATGATATATGGTGTTTTCTGTCATTATGGATGTGAAATCCAGCTGTCTGATGCAAACTTTATGGATAATGAAATTCATCTATTGAATAAGCAGAGTAAAAAAGCCAGAATTTAAAAATATAAGGTTCTTGCAATTCTCTGAAAACTGATTGTGCTTTGCTGTTTGATTGCAAATCTGTGGGCAACAGCCAAATATCCATACACAGCATCCATGCAAATAGGAACAGCGTGGATTAGCAGTGGGAGGACTTTATGAACAAGAGTCTAAGTACATTTTGCTTGAAAGCTCTAATAAATCAGTTCTGTAGGAAACCTCTGTCCTGATACAACACCTCCCCTCAAGGTAATGCAGCTACACTCCTCATTTTTTACTTGTGTAAGCTTTAACCTCTGTTACTTCCCCCAAGTCAACTTTGAATGCATTTTAGCTTGATGATTTATGTATCATGTCACTAAATATTTCATGAAAAAATGTACTTTTTACTTAATATACCCTGAAGTCGTTTTGGCTACAGTATTTTTTTTCTTCTCAAGCAGTTGTTCTTTAAACCTAAAATTAAGATGACTGATAGTAAGACAAAAGAGCAATTTCTGTTTCTTTTTTGGCTCCTTAGAGCAATATAATATTAATATTTTCTCCGTAGGAGGGGAAACCAACCACTTAGTCCTTACTTCACCATTTTTATTCAAATGCAAGGCAAATTTTTATTTCCAGCCGGTGTCTATAGAGAGTTTCTCATCATGACCTTGTAACTGACCTCCGGCTGTGAGTGCAGAGCAGAGCTGAGTAAGTGTATTTTAAACAGCTTGTTCCATTATGCCATTAGATAGGACTGTAAAAATGAATGTGCTATTTAGTTAACCCAGAGAAAACCTAATCTCATTTAAAACAATCAATATTAGCAATTTTTCAACTAATACCATGTTCATAACTGACAAGAATGATTTTTTGCACTTGATCTGGGGATAATTCTGATTTATATTCATAATGTAATTTGCTTTGGAGTTATGGTTTATTATTTGACAAAATTTTTTCTTAATTAACTTAAATATAATATTTCTTGTAATGTATGAAGCAACTTGTGAATTTCGCAATAATTTTAACATTGAAATTTCAAACAACTTTACTTACTTACTTAAACTTGTTGAGGGTTCCAGCTAATGTTACAGGTTATGCTGTTAACCATTATATGAAAATTACTTGATGCCTTTTCTTTTCCTGATTCCTGAGAGTGAGTATCAAAATTTATACTTTGAATGGAATGTAAATAAATGCATTGATTTATTTAAAAATTTTCTGTATGTATTATCCAATGCTCTGTTTATGCCTCTTTTGATTCATAAAAGACTGTTTGATTCATGAAAGTCAAGATGCCAATTTTAGAAGATAAATTGGGTGGCCAATAAAACTGTTTTTACTTTGCCTGGAAAATTTCAACTCCAAGAAAATAATATTACTTTAATGGGAATTTATTGACAAGAAAGATAAATTATTGGGGGGGGAAGCAAATACCACTTCTATAAAGACAATATTATAGGGAGTGCACTGCCAATGATCTGTCAAGTATGTTTACGAATGCTATCCTTCTTTAGGAAAGAAAAGAAAGCTCAATATTAGCTCAAAAACATTTCAGTTTGAAATACTGACAATAGGCTTCTGGGTAAGAGATTGATAACTGGTATTATTTTCTGGGTCTGAGAAAGACATTACAGATCAAAATATATGGTAGACCATGAGTATAATATTCACCCACAAAAGCACACTTTCTTGGTTCTCCATTTCTAAGCATCACTAACCACTGATGCAAACAAAACAGTATATGTGAATGATGGGATTGGAGCCTCTCAAATGCATGTTGCATGTTGCAGGAATCTGCAGTAAGAAAACTTCATAACAAAACTTCTGTAAGTTTTTAAGAGTCACATTTCTTTCCTGAGCTATCTGGTGAAAATTTTAGATGCTGCTATTAAATTAATATCTGTAATGACAGAGATTAAGAAATGATAGATTCTATTTCTTTAGTGAAATTATTAAAATATGAATTGTATGGGTATCTCTCTTGCTATGAATATATATGCATTTATTCAGTCATAATAATAGTTTTTATTATATTAAGTTATTCAGACTTGAAATACTGGTTTTAGTGTAAAGTTATTTTTACACTAAATTTACATTTTTAGTGTAAAGTTTAGTAAAGTTATTAAGTATATTTAATATTTTTTTCAGACCAATCATCTTGAAAATAATTTTGATTTACAAGTTTTGGCTCCTATTTGAGCTTAATGCAGAGAAAATAAAGTTGATATGCCCTTAACATATGAATTCTCTAACAAGCCTGAAAACTAAATAAAAATCAGAAAAGATATACCCATAATCATAAATTCCCATAAGGAAAAGCTTTCCAACAATTGCAATGATATACAGCAAAATAAAGTAGTATGCTATCTAATGTGTTTTCTTCTGTCTCCTATAAAGTTTTATACCTCCATGGCGGTAGAATATAAGGGATTTTATTACGTGATTTCTTTCACTGGTAGATTATTTTATGTTGATGTTGACTTTGGGGTAAAAAGTGGTTTATTCTTTGGCTAATTCAATCCCCAGTCCTAGTCCTGCTGTCCTGGAGCACTTCAGCCTCCATGCAATCTAGTATTAAGCCTAGAACTGGAAGACGTTAGCCTCTGTACAATCCACAACAATTAAGCCTCCCAGACTTAGTGCTGACTGATCACTCTGACTAGCTCCTTGTGAATTCACATCTGAACTGATCAACTCACTTCTGTTCTGTTCAAACTCTTCTCTAAGCTACTAGTTCAAACTGACCTTCTGAGCTGGCTGACTTTTTCTGACCAAACTCTTTTGACTCTGGCTGACTCCTTCAACTTCTCTGACTGAACTGCTCTGCTAGGCTTCAAACTGATTCATTCTTCCCATCTGATACTGACTTCTTCTGCCTCTGTGTCTTCCTCAGACTCCTCAGATTGCTTCTGTGTCTTATCCTCACTTCATACTGCTTCTGTCTTATATTCTCTCTTATCTTGACTCTGAGCTGAGAGTCTGCTTTCTATCATGGGCATGTCCTCACTCTGATTCATTTTGTCAGCTCTTCCTCTCATTCGTCACTTTGCCTCCACCTCAGTCTGAACTCATCTCAGACATCACTTCCTGTCTGACACTGACTCCTTCTGAGCTCTGCTACCTGTCTGCTTTCACTTGCTTCTGTCATTTGGATTAAAGGCATGTACTATCACAGCCTTCTGAATACTAGGATTAAAGGTGTGTACTAACATTCTTTCTACATTTAATCCAGGCCATACTGACCTCTGAATGTGATCCATTCATATAGACCTTTAGATTTGATCCCTTCCTAGATTTCAAACAAGTCTTTCAATATGATACTTTCCCAGAACAGTCATGTTGCTAGATTAAATGGTTAAATATTCTTCTACAACTTTAGTTATATGAATAGTTGTGATTTTTGAAAATCACAAATTTACAGAATTAGCACAGGTTGTAGAAATTATTCTCAATCAGGATTGTTTTCCTCTCCTATCCATTTAAACAAGCTAAAAATATACTATGTATCTACTGTGTTCTAGGCATGTGACTTTAGTCACAAGAATGTGACTAAAAACAAAACAAGATTACATGAAGTGCAATTTGTTTTGTTGCTCTGTTTTATTAGAATTTTCCTTAATCTATGAAATGATAAGCTTCCTTGATTTTTTTTATTTTTTATTCAATTCTTGTATGTGTATGTTTACTTTGAGGGGAGCATGTACACCATGGTACCTGTGTTGAGGTCAAAGGACAGCATAAGAACATTGTTCTTTCACTACCCTTTAAGTCTTAGGACTTAAACTCTGGTTTGTCCAGGGTTGGTAGTAAATACCTTTACCTACTGAACCATCTCACTGGACCACTTTTAAAAAATTTCTACTTCTGGTTCCAGTGAATATTTTGGAGCATTTACCTATTATTTTTATGGTAGGTATTTTGACTATTTCACTTGCTTATGTATCTACACAACATGTGCAGGTTATAACCAAGGAGAGCAGTAAATGCTATCAGATCTCATGGAATTAGAGTTAACAGATGTTTGTGAGCCACTATGTGGGCTATGAACCCTAGTCCTCTGAAAGAACAGCCAGTGTTCTTAAATATTGAGCAATCTCTCCAGCCCTGGATCTGCTTTTATATCTCCAAAAAACCATTTCTGACATATTTATTCTTTCTTTCCTGTTATGCAAATTCAAATGTCTGTGTTCCTAATAATGAATACTGCCATGATTACTTCAGTGACTATCTTGTCATTTATTATTAATGTTCTGTTTTTCTTCCTGTAGAAAACAATACATTTAATTATCTTGTGTCTTAGCCACTGCTATTTAATTAGCTTGGGGAAGAGTTGAATGAAGATTTACTACTATAATGTTACATCAATATTTCTTCAAAGGAAATGCTTGACAAACATCCAAAATTCTAAGATGAAAACTGCCATTCTACTTTACATTCTCTTACTGTTGCACAACAATGCATTTAAATTGGAAGCAAGAAGACAAGGAAGAAGTGTTTATGTCCCACCTACATAGACAAAAGAATTTCCATTGAAAGTGGACCTTTGCACAATACAAATACATTTGACATATAATTTAACATAAACAAATATAAAGAAGTCTTTAATTATGATTCATAACATTGTACAAATTGACTACAAAAACTAGAAGAAAAATATGAAGAATAATTTGTTGATACCAATAAATTTAGAATTGATTTTCAATTAATGTAATACTGTTTAAAATTCAAAGTTGGGTAGAAATAGCTTTAATTTCAAGCTAAATAAATTCTTTAAGGAAAAAAATGTAATAAGTTTGCTCAATACATATGTCAAGAGTCCAAAAGAAATAATTGATACCTTATTCAGCTTTCGTGAAAATTTACAGCATGCTTGGACAACTTAGACACATGAAACTATTCTGAATTGTAGACTTTGTGTTGTTTTGAAAATAATCTACTTGGCATGCCTGTACTTTACACTCAAATTGGTTCAGAAATGAAAACTATAATTCATGTTTTATTAAAAATCTGAAGACTTGGCCAAATATTGTCTCTTACTGAGGCTTCGAATAGGATATAATTTAGGGGAAATATTTCTTCCTGAATCATAGACATTATCTTTGAATATCTTGAGGGCATGTCACATTTTTCTTTTACTTGAATAATACAATTTGGAGCACATATTTTCTATTTTAATAAATTACTGAAATGTGGCTTTGAAAACCCGATCAGTTTTAATAAAGTTGAGATTCCACTTACTGCACTAAGTAGGACATACTTCTTTCATTTGACACAGATAATTTAGGGAAGCATTTCCCCCACGTAAGCACAGCATTGCTTATTCTACTCCTATAATTATTCTGTTAGATTCTAACTTCAGTCACTGAGACAAAATGCTTACTAGAAATGACTGAAAAGGGTAACGGGGCCTATTTTGATTCATAGGACAACATAGTGTTATTTTGATTGAATAGAAGGCTATAAATCATTGCAGGTCCAAATCTTATTAACTGTAAAGATAATTCTGTATAACTCTATGTGTGTAGAATGTATTTCCCACCAAGAAATGGAGACTATTTCTCTTCCCTTGGGGTTTCTCTTGTCCTAGTGACAGGCTTTGAGAAATTGGATGCCGTGGAAGAATAGCAATGTTCTTTCTTTTTTATATTACCTTTTTTATATCTTTTTTTATATTACCTTTTAGTTGCTTTGATTTGTATTAATGCATTAATTGTATATGTCAATTAGACTTGGCGTATTTTAAAACAGGCATACTACATACACTAATCAATTCTAATGATGCTTCTTCAGTTCCATGACCCTTTCCAAACCCTAGTAATTAAATTCACTTTCAGGATCAATTTTTTTTAGCTTCCACACATGAGAGAGAACATGTAGCCCTTGTCTTTCTTTTTCTTTCTCATTTCACTTAACATAATATCCTGTGGTTTCTATGTTGCTGCAAACGACAAGATATTCATAATTTATGCAGATAACAATTATGTCTACACAGACAGTCATCATTTCTCCTTTGGTAGTAGAGTTCCTTATCCTTTTCCAATAGTTACATGTCCACTATACAAAAGCATTCTACATTTGAAGGACGACTGCTTATCTGACTATATTCTAACCACCAGGATATAAAGGGATAATGTATGTATGATTTCTAGGAATTATAGAGCAAGGGTAGAATTCATACCTAAATTTTTTCACTGACTTGAATATATACCCATTTTCTTAAAGTCAGGCAATCATGGTGAACTATGAGTATTAAGACATACCTTAAGGATAAAAGCAACAAGATATAAAGAATTTATTTTCTAAAAATTATGGGGCTTTATTTCAGCACCAATCTGTAATTAAAGAGAAATTAATCTTTTCATAGGATAGGGATATGTTTTTAGCTTTTTAATGCATGTTACTAAAAAAGAATTGTTTCTTCACCTACAATTGTTAGACTCATCTGATCTCACCTCTTGACTATACCTGGAAGATGTACTATACAAGAAAAGCCTTCCTTGCCTTTCCTGTCATTTATGGGTCCAAATTACTCATTTTTAGTAACAAACCTACTAAGTAAGTTTAGTTCGGATTAACCCTCACCACATACTTCTATATTATCACCCTTGATCTCTAACTGGATGCCCTCCTTCTACACCTTTTATGTATAAATCATTGAGCTGATTTCAGCAAAAATCCTAATAAGTCAGTTTAGATAGAATTTGCCTACCTTTGATGTCCCTTCTTAATAATTTTCCATCTATTGCCTACTCTTACTCTGCTAGTTCTGATTCCCTTATTGTAGTAACCTTGACATTTATTGTAATTGTACTGAATAAAATTTTCTTTACTCTTTTAAAACTTGTCAGAATATTTTTTTCCTCTAACAGTACAGACTTAATATTTCCTGAATTAGGGGACTTCCTAAGAAAATAAATTGGCAGATTGAGGCAGTTGAAGCATTGAGACTAAGTTCAGGAGGAGCCTTTATGCATTTGTATTAAGTACTTTTATTATCTATATCAGTAGAATAGTCATCAATAGAAAATGAGTTATTCTTTTATTAAATGGGGAGGGAAATTACTGGGATACATATACCTGTAAAATGATTTATTAATGTAAGTAGGTGATGTGTGGGAGTGTACATATTCATGTGTGTGTATACATGATTATGGATGTGGTTATATGTGCATGTTGAGGCTAAAGGTCAAAGGTGGGTGTATACCTTAGTAGCTTATCTCCTTAATTTATGAAACAGGACTCTCACTGAAGCTAGAATTTACAGATATGACTAGACTAGTTGTCCAGTGAGTTTTAGGTATTCTATGCATTGGCATTGCAGATGTTTATTGCTGTGCCTGATTTTTCATGGTTACTGGGGAATTTGAATTTAGGTCATCATTCTTGAATAACATGTTGCTGACTGAGTCATCTCCTTCCTGCTAAATTTATTTTAGTATCTACATTTTCTGTACATGGTTTTTTCTTTCAAAAGGGATATATATATATATATATATATATATATATATATATATATATATATATATATCATATTGTGGAAATTGTTGGAAATTCAAAAATATATGGAGAGAAAGTATTTTGTTTGTATATCAGACAAATTTGAAACATTCCTTATAACACATCTCAATCCTAGACCTAAGCTTACTGTTGGGTTAGTTGCAAAACTTTTTCATTCAGCATAATCATCAATGGTAGACAAATATGTCATAGTTTATATTCATTTTGTCATTTGGAATTTCTTTTGGTGCTCTTTTCTTTTCCTCATAGTTTATCAACTTTCAATTGATAGAGCCTTGTCTTATGTGTTTCTCTACAGCTATGATAAAAGAAAATGATAAAGGTAACTTACAGAAGGAATGGTTTATTTGGGGCTTACATGTTTCAAAGGATGGGACTTCAGCACTGTCATCTAAGTGGTCATGGTAGCAGGCAGGCAGCCACGGAACCTGAGCAGTAGAAGAAAACTAACATCTTGACCCTCAGTCGGGGGGTGGAGAGCACACTGGGCATGGCACCAGTCTTTTGAAGCTTGAAGTTCATCCCCAGTGACACAATTCCTCCAACAAGGCCACACTTCTCAATTCTTCTCAAGCAGTTCTACAAACTGGGGACCAAGTATTCCAATTTGGGAGCATATTGGGACTGATCCCCAAAAGCTTTGTATTTGATCTCAGAACAGTAAAGGCTCTGGGTTATGTCACAACGGACCCTGCAGAGTAGGTAATTCAGTCAGTAGTCTGACAAATGAATGTAAACTCACATTTAAGCAAGGTTTTATGTTACAGATTTCTAAATAATTGAGAAAAACAATTTCTTCAAGAAAATATTGAAAATTCTCAGCAGAAATTAGAATTTTATGACCATCTAAAATTTTAGTTCATTAATATTTACAAAAACATAGACTCATAGATATTACATAAATATAAATATATGTACCACAGATTAAGAGAAATGTTTACATGAATCTTCGCTTGTCTAATTTTGTATATTACTAATGAAGTCATGACTTAATTGAAATCTGATGAAAAAATTCACTTAGAAATACATCTTTACATTTAACTCCAAACAGATATGGTTGTTAGGAGAGAAAATCAAAATGCACCATACTGCTTTTCAGTAATAGTTGGAAAAAAATTAAAGTCCATAAAAATGGGCTTTAAAATTTTCATCCATGACTATCAGAATATAAAAAACTTTCTTAGGAGAGTTAAGTGAGTGTAGAATCTCAATATATCCAGCACTTACATTTACTCTGTAGTCCTGCCTCATTTCCCAGGTTCTGGGCTTACCAGAGTGCACCACTATGGCCCAGAATGGATCAAAAATACTTTATGGAATTATTTTTTAAATTATTAATTAATAAAATAAATAAATTATTTTTTACATTTATAGGTGTTTTGCAGGTATGTATTTCTATGCATGTGTGTATCTCGTTACATTACAATCCAAATGAGTGCTTTAGATACCCTGGAATTGGAACAGAAAGTTTTGAGACACCATGTAAGTACTAGGAATTGAACTCACATCCTCTTAAGGGAACAACCAGTACTCTTAACCACTGAGCCATTTTTCTGGCCCATGTTTTAGGAAATTCTTATGGAAGGACACAGATAATTTTTTGGAAGATAGGAAAGAAATTTTACTTTTAAATTTTTATAAGACTAGAAAGCAAGAGAAGAACAGGGGAAAGCTACAGGGAACTTTGAGTTGCCTTTATTAAAAAAATAAAATTAAGTTATTGTTGAGATTGGCCAGGTCCTTTATTTTAGACAAATTTTCAATGCATTTCAAATCTGCTAAAACAATGTAGAATTGAGAAAAATATGCAAATAACTTGCTTATTAAGTATTTAAGGCTACTAAGACAAAATACCATAGACTGGTAGTTATAATGTACAGAAATTTATGTCTCACAATTCTAGAGCCTGGGATAACATGTTGTCAATTGTAGTACCTAATGTAGTCCAACTTTCTACAAGTGCCATCTTCTTCTACTTTATCAACATAGGGATGCATAGAGTCTCTGGGTGCATTTTTCTTATGCACTAATCCCAACCACAAAGATTTAGTTCCTCATGACTGAATCACCCAGCAAGAAGACTTTAATGCCTTCATATTAGTGACTAGATTTTGGCATAGTAACATTTTGTAACAACATACAACATCCACTTTCTGTAAATTATTAATATGAACCATATGCATAATTCTAATCTTCTATATAGTGCATGCATATATAACATTTCATGTTATGGAGATTTGGAAGGGACAAGGCATTTTTTGAGTTTAGTCGTAAGTGTGCATGATTGTGTAGAGAGTGGCTCTCATAAAGTAACTATTTCTTATGACTGATTTACAGACAAAACGCTGTAATTTCCTGTTGCCACTGGCTGTGCCTTAGGACTTGCCCATTTCATGTTTTGAAAATTTTATTTTCTTTAGAGTGTGTTGATTTCCAAGTCCCTGATCATATACTGTAAAGAATGAACTCTTAATTTCTTTTACATTTGTGGAGCTAATCACACACATATAACAATTATTTCATGAATTCAAATGCTGAAGTCAAGTTTAGAGATTTAAATATATATATACAATATATATCATATTTATATATATTTATATCATATTATATATTATATTTATTTATAATAGTTCAGGTTCTATACATTCATTAAAATAACAGCAGAAAGAGAACAAACAGAATCCCAAGGAACCTGGCAAAAGGGGAAGCATAGCTTTGCAGACTGTGCTGTCCCTATCACTCAATTCCTTGTGGAATTTCAAGTTGACTGAAAAATCTTCTGAATATGTTATAGATTGTTACTTATTCTCTTTAATGAGAATCAAAGTTAAGCAAACAAGCAAATGCTTTTCAAATTCTGATTGTTCTCTGACATCTTACCCTAGCAGAGGGGAACAAATGTTTTAACCAGGTTTTAGACTCTTTCATTTCAATTTAGATAGTGACAGAGAGAAATCTACATTCTCTTCCCTTCCTTTTTCCTTGATTATTCATTTCACTTTTATAAATTATACAGAAACTTGAGAATACCTCACCTCTTATTTTATTAGTTAGTGACCTTCCTATCTACTTGTAAAATTAATAAATATATTGATTCCTTGAATCAGTAAATATCTTATCTGCACAACAATTGTATTATACTTCTTATTTTAAAGAACCCTACGTTACATTAACTACGTTTTAGAAATTATAAAATAAATAAATTATTAAGATATATGAGATTATAGCTCCACTTGGTGTTTTCTTCTTTTATCTCAAGTTGTTTCAGTTGAATTCAGGATATTATGGGATGTAATAACACCCAGTACAGATTACCATCATTATCTTTAAGACATAAGAATGTCCTTGCTTATGTCAGTGGGTGGTGATATTTCCTGCGTGAGTTTTTGTGGACTGTCATTATCTAGAATCCCCTTCATTCACTTGATATTCCTAGGAATGTCTGAAAAACCTTAAAATGACCTCCTGCACTTTATTCTGAGAAAATAGTAGTGATTGTCTTCAAATTTACTAATGTGATAAGTCTCTACTTCCATTTTCTTCTTTCCCCTTAGATGACTGTCATGTTAAGTTCTTTCCTCTCTCTTTCTTCCTTTCTATTAACTGGTTGCTGCATTGTTGAGATCATTTCCCTTCCTATTCTCTGCGTTTCATCCATGGACACCTACTACTTTGAGGTTATATTCCATCTTCCATACCTTCTGCTCATATCTGCTTCTTCTCAAAGTACAGCACCACCACTGAGTTACCAGACAATCAGTCTAAAAATCTTGAAATCAGACTTGAGCCATCTCCATCTGTGATAAACCACCTCTCAAACATCAACATGAGTTTGCACTTGGCATCCCATCACTGTCAACAAACATCAAGACATTGCTTTGTATCAATTGGAATTCTGCTTTAGCCTTCTGCTGTGCAAACCTGCTTTGGCTTGGGTGTTATAAAGATTACACTGAACAGGGTGAAGATAAAGAGCACATAAATGCCCTGAGATTAAATAGATTTAAATCCCTCTGAAAGGTTTGAAAAGAGATGCATAGAATTTTGATTCAGTTTTTATTTAAACTGTGTACCTCTTGAACTCAAAAGTCCTGCACAGGGATCTCTCTAAGTGTTTTCATGGGTATTGAATTGTAGATGTGAAGGGTAAGATTTTACAAGGCCATGGAAAGGAGAAAAGCCAGGAAGAACAAGCATAAGGTATTTCCAAACTAAATAACTACCAGAACTGAAAGCAGGCTGGGGTGCCATGGGTGACCCTGTCCAAATGGAGAGACTTTGAGAAGATCTAGAGAGAATATAGCTTATGACAGAAGGAGTATGGCTAAGTTCTGTATAAATACCATCATATTCTCAAATAGACTTTTATTTACATTTTACAGTTATTTAAATTGTAATTATTTTCTAATTCTTCTTACCTTAAAACAAAACTTAATAGTAATGTTCATAGGATTTGTAACATAGAGAAGAGGGGAAGATTCAGGATTTCAAAACCCTACTGAAGCCTGAGCTATATGAAAATTCTTATTTTCCTAGTAGATCACCTAATGGAAGATAATTAAAATAAAATCAAAGAAGAGAAATAATTTAGAACCTTAAATACTTAGTCCAAATGCTGATAAGGAAAGAAAATAAGCAAAAATAATCTCTGCAACAAACTGAAAACAGATGGCAAAGATACCAATGAATTGCAATTATACATTTTACAGTTATACAAAACACATGAATTAAATATGCCAAGTCTGTGGTCTAATTATCAAATTACCAAAGCAAACCCCACTGTAAACCCCCACAAGAAACACATGTGTTTCACAAAGACACACATTATTCGAAATTAAAGGACTAGAAAAATTAAATATCAGGTAAGATGTGACATTATATTAGTAGATGTGACATTACCAGATATGAAGGTAATATTTACTAGTGATAGCAAATAAATTAGTCAAGACCTGTTCAATGCTTAATTGTATGTGAAAATATTAAGTACATAGTAAACACTAACAAACCATAATGAGAAATAGACCAATTCATAGCTAATGGTAATTTTAATATTATTCTATTATTAATGAAACAAGTACATAGATTGTCATGAAGTGTGAAGAAAGATTGAATGACATCATCTACCAATTTAACCTAATTAACAATTATAATATTCATTAGGACAATACAGAATACATGAAATTTTTAAGTGCTCATTAAACATTTATATAATAAATGATATGCTTGACCACAAAGTTCTCAACACAATAACATAATTAAACTAAGAGTATATAGGAGACAGAAACTTGAGTTAGAAATCAGTAGAAACGTTATCTGACATTCTAAAATATTTGGAAACATCTCACAATATTTATAAAAAAGCTATGTATCAAAACAGAAAATATAGGAATTAGAAAATATTTGACACTGTATGAAAATCAAAATATGAACAAGTAAAATGTGTGCATTGCAGTAAAAGAACATTTCAGGGCATTTTATACTGTAGGTCCTCATATTAGGGGTTAATGATCTATGTTTCTGGGCTTGCATCTTAATAGATGAAAAAAAAAATAAAACCAAAATTAAAATAGGAATCTTTGGCAAAAAAAGGAGAAAGTAGGAAACAATGAAGAGTGAAAATTAAAAGTAGACGACTCAGTGAGGTGAGAACTATAAAGTAAGCAACAGTCCAGTGTGAAGCAGTCTGAAGCTTTATCAAAACAATAGTTCCAAATGGTCAGCATATTAATATATGCATCCAGATTTGTTCACTTCTAAGTTTTCTCCATTTTTCAGGCTGTTTGACTTAAAATATCACCATAATGGCAGGATCTAATATGTTAAGGAAAATGTTTTATTTCTATGACTATCACTCAGGTTACCTTTCAAATTTGTATTAGAAAAGTAAGGAGTATTCTTTTGACATGTGGTATTGAAAATAGTGCTTTCTCACAAAGAGATATTGGAGAGGAAGTTGGAGACATGGGAGACAGTACCTCTGTTGGGGCAGTGTACCACCCAAAAGCCCAGAATCTGATCCCCATGGGACCTTGTGACAGTAGCACAGAGATTGTAACCTTTCTGTTCTCACCTAGAAACAGAATTTGTATGCTCTACCTATCAAAATTTCTGACACCTTCTTTCTCAAGCAGGTGTAATCTCTTTGGAAGCACAGCTCTGTCTCACAGAGAGTCACACAGACAAGTATTTTTCCTTCTGTCAGTCTCCATGTAGCCTGATAACCCGGGAGCCTGCATCTTTAGCAGTTCAGGGGTAAATGATTCAAGATTATGCCACCAGCTGCTGGTTATGTACATGGCAGACGGCAGACAGCTCAGCAGCCATCTCTAGAGCTGTGGTGCCTTCACAAACCAGCGACAGTCTCTGCTCTCTGATAGCTCAACAATATTGAATCCAAGAGATCTGAGTTGTCTTTCTCATCTATAGTGATCCATATATACATTCTCGTGCCTTTTTATTTTAGCTTATTTTTCATTCTGAACTTTACTATGTTGAACAATACTGTATTTATCATTTTCATCACTATTGGATTTCAAGCACCTCTTGGAATCCTGACCATTATGGGGCCCATATAACAATCTCAGAACTGTCAATTTAAAATTTTAACAATGCTTAGTTTGTCTGCTGAGATGCCTTGACTATATCACAATCCCCAGTTGACTTCCGTTCCTACCACACTGTAACAAGGATATGTAACTTGTTGTTAGAAGGCAAACACTTAACAAGTACAGATACAGGGCTGCAATTTAGCAATTTTAGCCACTTGTGACCATAAATTATCACTTATTTAATACTAATAAGTTACATATTCCATAACTTGGATGATATTCACTTATTTACCTAATATACCTGGAGACTGGCACTTGTGAGCCGGAAGTCAAACACTTTTTAGCTTCTCTAGTTGTTGCTGAAAACTATTTTAGGAGACAGTCTTGCTAAAAAGAAACTATAGGCTCAGTATGAAATCTGGCTTTTTGGTAGGTATAGAATTTAATAGACATCCATTTAGTCTATCTGGGCATAAGTAATGTCAAAGGATGACAAGAACAAGTCATTTGCATCATCTGGAAGAGTTTTGAATGCAATTCCTAGAGCAATCCCAAGGAATCTGTACTTTAACAACCAGTGCAGCAATTCCTTTTTTATTGGCTTTCTTAATTATTTAGAAATTTTTGTAGCTGTAAATAATGAATTTGGTCAATTCTTGTATCCTATAAACCTCTTTAATCTTCCTTCCCTTCCTTATGAAAACTTTCTTCCCTCCAATAGCACTCCTTCTTTCTCTTGTTCATCTACACACACACACACACACACACACACACACACACACACACACACACACATGTTTGATTAACTGAGTTTAATTATAGTCAATTGCATAATTTATTACTGACTAACTTGTCAGTGTCTACCCCACTGGAGAATATTACCCCTCTCCCCATCAACCATTAATCACCCATAGTCCCTCAAGAATAGGCAAGTCTTGTGAAGCTCTCTTCCAAGTCTGATATAATGTTGATGGTTAATTTTGTGCAGGCTGTGTGCTGGTAACTACAGGGACAGTAAGTGTATTAGTTGCAAAGCTATGCCATGTTCAGAAGGTCCAGTCAAACAGTATCTCCATCCATCCTCTGAATCTTATGTACTTTCTGCCTCCTCTTATTGGGCATTGAAGGTGACAATTGATGCACTATTTATGGAGGATCACTCAAAAGTCACGTATTCTCACCAGTCATGACCAGTCATCACTATCTCCGTTTACTTCTGTCCTCTGCAAAAAGAAGCTTCTCTGAGGAAGAACAATGAAAGTATTCACTAATGGGCATAAACATTCATAATTTAGAGATACATTGACAGAACATCTGTTTTGCAGAGCAGCAGTTTTAGGTTATACTCTCCCCAGGTTTTATCACCTCCTCAGCCATAGGATTTTGATTAAATTTAGTAGTCGTGTGTTCCTTCATATGCGGTGGGCTTCAAATCCAATCAGAAATCAGTTGGTTAGTTGATAATATTCTAGCAGAGAGTATATCTAGCTGGTGGGTCATTATTGAAGCTGAGAGTGTCCACAGTAAGATAGTGTTTTTGGTGACTTTTGTCCCCTAGCAGTCTGCACAGCACCTTCTACCACTGTCACATTTAGCCATTAAAGAAGAAACTTCCAGTTCAATTTCTCTAAATTCTGCAACCAAATCCTGTGGTATCTGTAGCAATAGGGCTCTCCCATCTCATTCTCATGGGCAACCAAGAGCAATTAATTTTGGCTAATTCTTCCCCTAATCCTCTCCTCTTTATTATCTCCTGACCCATTCCTTTTTGAACATTTCCATCCCTAGTATCTCCCTTAGTTAGAAATCACAAGCGTTCTCCTATTCTCCTCCCTTAAGACCTCTTCCCCCTAGCCCTTTCCACCTTCCTGACCTCTACAGCCACTACAAGTTAAACCCAGTAATCTCAGAATTTGAAATAAAGATCAGCATCTGTGAAAGTACATGCATTTTCCTCTGTCTTAGCCTGGGTTACTTCCCAATAAGTTTTACAGTTGCATCCATTTTTTTTCTATAAATTCCATAGTTTCATTGTTCTTTACAGCTGAGAAAAATTCAGTTGTGCATTTTAGGCACACCAACATATGAGAAGCAATGATTTAGAACTTTTAAAAGTAGCAATTGTTTCTGCTAGGTTTCTAACCCAGTAGTTTTGGTATGCAGAAAGTTTTGAGAGCCATTAGATTTAACAGACAGCCAATGGCAACTCTTTCCATTCCTGAACATTGGAAAAGAGGACAGAAGAATATTATTAGTACATGTTTGATTACAAGGAATGTGTGGGCTCTGGAGAGATGGCTCAGTGGCGAAGCATTGACTGCTCTTGAAGCAGGTCTGGTTTCATTCTCCAGCACCCACATGGAAGCTCACAGCTGTCATTAACTCCAGTTACAGGGAATCTGATACTTTCTTCTGGCTTCTGGAAGCCAGACATGCATGTAGTGCACACACATTCATGAAAGTAAGCACTGACACACATATAATAAACCTTTTTTTAAAAAGTATTTGTCATGCAGAGTGGGAATGACGTATTCTAAGAGTGAATTTCTTTATTCTAAATGCACATTAAATTTTATTCTTCCTCTTTTCCTTCCCCTTCCTACTCCACCTCAACACTTCTAGTTACCAGAGAAATTCTATTTACTACATGACCACAAAATGGCATTTTCTAATCCAAATATAACATGTTATCTGGGAATCATAAAAGTAGCTTTTCTTTTCTCATAACAGTTTAGCATCTGTCAGTGTTATAACCTTTTAAACCAAATGGCTTATAAACAAAACCAGGGAATGCTTACTGATGCGTAAATTTCACATGATGTATATTAATAGCCTGCACATGTGTGGCTATAACTTTGTGAAAACCTCATTTCTACTATATGAGTTGGTTTCAACTTGCCAAGATGTCATTACTTTTATTTAATAAATATTTTAGGCTTTGGGATATCAGTGGGGGAATGAATATTCTGCCCAGAGTATCCTTAAAGTATCATCTACTTTTGTGTCTATCATTCTGTGCTTTTATGAGAGATTAGCTCAGTGTGCAGTGTGTGGCAAGAAGAGAGAGCTTACTGTCCTTTTACACTTTTCTCAGTCATAATGCTCAAAGCTGTATTTCTTTCCCATGCCTAGGAAAATAGAAAATATTCTGTATATATCAGCTTCATTGAAAGTAAAATAAATTAGTCACACAGCAAAACGATTTTCCAAATATAATTTCTGTGCATTATATTACTTGAATCTGCATCTGGGCAAAAATGATTGTCAGTTTTTAAGGTTTTATTTTTTTAATGTTAGCTTCAAAATAAAAAAGACATCAAAATGATAATTATATAATCACCAAGCACAGTATTTCAGAGCAGCATTTACTGATAGAACTTTTATCATTTCTGCCCAACTGTATTCTATTACCCTTTGAATAGAGTGGGTATGGTGAATCCTCTGGGAAGCAGACATCTTCATTCTGTATGGTTTGTACTATACAGAAAATGAAATAAATGTTCCCTCTCCACAAACTCCTTTCCAACCAAGTGAGCCAAAGTGTCTTATACAAAGTATCTGCAGTAGCCAACTAAGGAAACAAGCTCTGTACACTTCTAGAACAACCAACAGCAAAAATGACAGGGATAGCCACAAGGGAAATAGTGGACTTTCCTGTTATGAGCCTAAATTCATGGAATTTCTTCTCCTAATGTGTGTGTGTGTGTGAGTGTGTGTGTGTGTGTGTGTGTGTGTGTGTGTGTGTGTGTGTGTGTTTGTGTGTGTGTGTATGGTACATGGATGATGAATGTGCATGCACTTTTGTGAATGCATTCAGAGGCTGGAGCAGGATAATGATGGTCTTCCTTGATCACTCTCCTTCATAGAGCCTTGAAACAGTCTTTCAAATGACTGGAGTTTTGAATTTGGGCTATGTTGTCTGATCATGAGCTTTTGGGATCCATCTGTGTCCAACCCCTGATGTTAGGATTGCAGGCACATGCAGCTATGCTCAGCTTTTAGCATGTATGCTGGGGATTTGTATATGCTGGGTTCTCATGCCTTAAAAGCCATTTTCATTGCCCTTGTTTATAGTATTTCTATGTTTTGGAGGATGAAAGCTATGTACACTAATGAATAATTATATAAACTATTCATTTTGTCTGTGCTGGACTATTTCTCTATTCTAAGAAAGGAAGTAATTCTAGACTAGAGGAATCGCTCAGTCAGTAAAATACTTGAGTTTGATGGCCAGAGCCCACATACAAAAGCCATGAAGGCACTCTTGCAATCCCAACCCAAGGGAGGTAGAGACAAATGGATTCCTTAGAGTTTACTGGCCAGCCAGATTATCCAACCAACTCAATGAGCCCTGGTCCCAGTGAGAGGATCCATTTCACAAAAAAAGTCACTATTCCTGAGGAATGATGCCAATGTTGACCTCTGGAATGCATGTGAACATACATGCATATCTGTGGAGTCTTGAATGCGCAAAGATGGGGTGGGGGTGCCATTCCACTCTTGCTTATTTGATTCTTCTGACTGAAAATGAGGCCAATCAGTTTAGCTTTATTTCTGTCTTGGAATTTCTGAACTTGTAGACTTTTAACATTAAGAAGTATAATAAATGTTTTAAATGAGTAGAGTTCTTGTTACACAGTAGGCCTTCAAGTTCCCAGGGTTATGTCCCGGTACGTGAGAATGGAAAACCCAGGACTGTGACAGCCCTAGCTCCTGCTTAAGAGTTCAGTGTACTTTCCTTAAATTCAAGCCTTCAAGGAGTGACCTGTTCATAAACTAACTCCATTAGATGTATATCTAAAGACTCTAAGTAGCAATAAATGTCAGCACAATTGATCACAGATCCATTACCAGCAGTGAAGAGATATGGGAACAAACAGAAGGAAGGGCAGTTGGAATATCACAGTGATACAGAGTAGGTAACAACCTCATCCCCAACAAATGCCAGACTAATCACCCTTTGATCTTACCGTATGTGATCCTAAAAACTAATCTTTGCCTGAATATAGTATTCATCCATGATTTTAATTCCTTTCAAATGTCTTATATTTATTTCTGACTGATTGAGTATTGGCAATAATGAACTCTCTTAAGTTAGCCTGAATTTTCTTGATTTTGACAACTGAATGAGAAACAAACACCTGGCTTGCTGAATAGATGTTTTCAGTAATGGAGTATCATTTATTCTTCAGTAATCGTTATTGGATTTCACATACAAGAAGATATGAACTGAAATATAAAACAGCCTTTGAAACTAAAACTGGATAACAAGATGCTTTTTTAAGTCATTTATGTACATTCTTTAATTCAAATGGGTAGGACAGTTTAATACGAAAGGGGTCATCTTTTCTTGAAAACAAACCACAATTAGAAATGTCTTACGTAGTCTCAAGCATTTTCAGAATGTTCATGCCACTGTCTAGACCATGGTATCTATTTTTATAATAAAGCATCAATATTCTCATCATTTCCATATGCTTTTTAAGCTTTAAGATACTATTCATTTCAACTTCTTTTGTCTGTGGGAATAGAAGCACCTATTTTAACCACACAATTTTAGGACTTTAACAAATGAATAAACTGATATAGAAACAACTATAATCAAGCATTTCCATCATACCCCAAACTTTCCTCAAGCCCATAAGTTCCTCCATGTGATTCTGAGTAGAATATACATAATTTGATGAATTATTCTGTGAATATATGTTAGGTCTAGTTTATGTATTATGTCATTCAGTATAATTTTTCCAAGACTATCAATTTCTTTATAATAATCATAATATGATTCTTTGCAGGTGAATATTGAATAAAATTCCATTAGATATATGGCAACATTTTCTTTATCCATTAGTTAGTTGATAGACATCAGAGTAGCATCATTACCTTAGCTATTGTGACTAGGACAACACTGAACATGTATGTGCAGATATACCTGACTGGTATACAGAGAACTTTGGATGTATTCTGGTTGAGCATGGGGAGAAAAGGGTAATAGTTGAGAAATAAATATGATACCTATAGTCAACATAATACTAATGGGGAAAACTAAATGCATTCCTACTAAGACCAGGAATAAGACAAAGTAATTTACTCTCTTCCCTTCTATTCAACATGGTGGTTAATTTCTGTCTTAATACTACAAGGCAAGAAATAAAATGAATATGAACAGGAACAAAAACCAAAATAACCTATTTTCATGTGATGTGGTCTCATCTATAATGGATCTATAATGGATCCTAATGGCTCATCCAAAAACTCTTAGAGATGATCAACACTTTTAAAAAAGAGGCAGGATTCAAATCTTCACACACAAGTTTGTACAGTTCTTATACAGCAATGGCTAACACAATGAATTAGCCCCCAAAACTAAAACACTTAAAAATACACCTAACAAAGCAAATGAAAGATTTCTAAAATGAAAACTTTAAGACACTGGACAAAACATAGATGAAAGAAGACACTAGAAGATGGAAAGAACTTCCATGTTCATGGAATATAAAAATTGATAGTGCGGAAATGACCACTCTATCAAACATACTCTAATGATTCAATGAAATTACAACAAAAATTCTAGAGCCATTTTCATGGATATAAAACAAATTCTTAAAAGTTTTATAAAATAAGAAAACACAAAGATAGTGAACATAATCCTGAGGAGACGAATAAAGCAGAAAATAAAGACTAACTACACCTGAATCTAGTCGTTCAATAGTTCTGCCATAATAATAAAATGGCATAGCAATGGCTATAAAAGATCTCTTCATCAATGGAAAATATGTACTCAATATGTACTCAAATGTAAGTCCACACTACTACAGATACCTGCTTTTGACAAAGATACTAAAGATAGACATTTTAGAATACAGTCAGCAGCATCAACAAATGGTGTTGGGAGACTTGGATATTAATGTGCAGATGAATAAAAATAGATATTTATAACTCACCCTGCTAAAAACTCAGCTCCACATGGATGAAGACCTCAACATAATATCTGGTACACTTCAGTGTATATCTATACTTAGTGGTTCTGCACAGGTTTTTCATTTCACAGGAAATAAGAACAACCAACAAATGGAATTCTATGAAATTAAAAGTGTCTTTAAAGCAAAGAAAACTATTAATCTCATGAAAATGTACCTTGAAGCAGTGAAGAAAAATCTTTTCCAGCTAATATATCTGACAGAAAATTGGTGATGAGAATACATAAAGAACTGAAAAAACTAAACATCAAGACAACAAATCTATTGAACTAAGAGTCCAATTAACCCAACTGCAGAAAATAACTTAGGAGTCCTCAAATGGTGAAGTAGAAATGTCTATGAATTATTTTTCAAAAGTTTTCAGCATCAATAGCTAATGGGGAAATGTAGAATAAAATTACTATATGATTCCATTTCACCCTGGTCAGAATGTCCATCTTAGGGATACAAATGACAACAAATGCTTACATGGAATAGGGAAAAGGGCAATTATTGTGTACCACTGGTAGGAGTGTAAACTACTGCAGCCATCTTGGAAATCAGTCTGGAGGTTTCTCAAAACATAAAACTAAAACTACCATTCATCTAAATTATACCACTCTTGGGCATATACCCAAAAGACTCTAACTTATGACAGGAATGCCCACATATTGATATTTTCCCTGTGAATTTATACTTTTTGATTGTGAAATGTCTCTGTGATAAGAGTCTCTCTTGTAACCTACTTTATCTCTAATTAACATAGCCTTGTTAGCTGTTTTTGTTGAGTCTGCACAATAACTAGTTTCCTTCCTTTCAATTTTAATTTATCTCTGCCTTCTCTGTGAAAACTGTCACTTGACAGGAAGCTGACCATTTGGCCTCATGTTATGTACAATTTGGCAATATATGAATTAATTTATGCTTAAATACATTTGTTTATAAATTGAATTTTCTTTTTACTGAGGCTAGAGTTAAGTCCATTTTCTCATTTGTTCTTGGTTGACTGGTTCTTAATTTTGTTTCATTTTCCATTTTATCCCCTTGTTAGTGATTTAGTGTTATGTTGCAATATGACTAGTCCTCTGGGTAGGTGGTGTATTTAGGCTAGGTATTTCATAAATATGGTTAGCATCTAAAAGTAATTGACTTGTGTAAAGGATATTATTCTGAATATTTATACAACTTATATCAATCTAAAATGGCTTAAAAAGTAAAGTTTTACTTAAAATTTTTTTTTTCTAGACTTCAGTATCAAATCCTGCCTAAACAGGATTAAGCAGTTTTGTTTTTTTTTTTAACCTTTATTACTATTGTGGGTGTTTGGCCTCTGAATGTCTCTAAGTCATGTCTCTGAGAACAATGGAGGTCAGAAGAAAGAGTTAGATCCCCTGGGACTGCACTTGTAGATGGTTGTGAGCTGCCATCTGGATGCTGAGAATTGAACCTGGGTACTCTGAAAAAGTAACCATTGCTCTTAACTAGTGAGCAATCTTTCCGGCTTCCTGCCTAAGACTTTCTATCATGTCATTATATTCAGATTATTCTGACCAGACTCCATATATGCATGGATCAACTTCCTTTATGAATTTGTTTCTCTTTGTGTGCGTATATGCTCTTATACACAAACATTTGCATTTTGTTCTCTCCCTTTTTTGAGATCATTTTGCACAATGTATCCTTTAACTCATAGAGATTAACCTACCTAGGCCTCCAGGGTGCTGAAATTAAAGGCACGATCTACCCTGACTCTTTTGAAAAGTGATTCTATTAGAGGAAAATCTTAAATATAATGAATGATTCATTTTTACTTGTTTCTGGGTTTTCAGAAAATTACTCTAATCTATTTCTTTTATATAACATGCTAATGACAAGTTTTCAGTGGTAAAAAAAGGTTTTGTATGTCAGTCTTTAGTACGTGGCAAAAAGAGATATAACATTATTGATTTTGGATTCTACTAATTCAATACCTATAGAAAAAAAAGACATAAGGTGCTTAATAGTAAATATAAGATTTATATATTTAAATTTTATGTATAAATTTGTAACAATCAAGAATTATCTTCAATCTATGAGAATAATAATGGTTTCTGATGAACTAAAATACTGAAATGACATTTAACATGAATTATTGTTTTAGCTTTGTAATTATTTTATTTTCTATTTTTTACTTTGTTTACCCTTTGTGGAATCTATTTTCTTTTCCTTTTTTTTTGCTTTCTTAAAAATGATTGCTACAGTTTAGATATAACCATCTATAATAACATAAGCTTTCCCTTTTAGAATCTTTGTGAGGTGGGAGGAAATAAATCCTGTGAACTGTGGGAGTAGTAGGAATCATGTCATTGGATGGTGCCCTAAGGTTATTAATGTAGTTCTTAGGCAGATTTGGTTTGTTTGCAGACAGGAACACAGTAGAAGAGTGAGACTGATTCTTTTTTGCTCCTGCTATGTGGCTGCTTCCCATCTCCTATTGAATTTATACCATTATGTCATCTGCCCTTATGACCTTACTGAAAATCAAACTGCTGGGACCATATAACCTCAGCTTCTCAGATTCTAAAGCTGTATATGAAATAAACTTTCTTCTTTATACAGTATTTACTTTGGGTGTTATTTAATAGCAATTTTGTAGAGCCCAATATAATGTAGTAAAACATAAGCTCTCCCATATTAATTATAGGGAATCCCATATTCACTTGCCACATTTGCTCTATGGTAGTTCCTCAGTGTTGAGCTTGGAATTTCTATGAAATGAAGCACTTACTAGGATAGATCTTATCTAAAAGTATACATTAAAATTAACCACAGCGTGTGTATCACTCTTTAGTGAGTGTAGTTTCAGTATGCAGACAGTACGCTACCATAAAATTTAAATACAATGTCTGACTAAGTTTTTGTAGAATGTTTGCATAGCTGTTTACAGTTCTGTGACACATATTGGGGTGTATATAATCTCTCAGGAATTTCCTTGTTAAATATAAAATAACCTGGTGGAAAATTTCTGTAGAAAAATATCTAAAATTTCAAAAATAAATAACTAAAGTATGATTGATAACGAGTAATGAAAGTGTTTCCTGTATAATTATGTATATAATTCACACATTAAGACCAATGTCTGCATTTTGTAAACAGTAGAAGTAGATGAGGGATTTAATGTGACAGGTGTTGATTTAGTAAGCTCCACTGGAGAAAGAATTTTCTTCTTGACTGTGTGCCTAATACTTTTGGAAGGCGTTGAGCATTGGCCTGAGGCCTACAAACATTGAACTTTTGGTTCATAATGCTGAAATACATGTTACGCAATACTTCATGTGTACTTGATTTAAGCTGAAAGAAAATCTGTAGGCCTTTTCTCCATTAATATACAACCTTGATTTAACAAACTCTAAGAATTTTTAAATGATTTGCTGACATAAGAAGGCCTACGGGGCACTGGTAGCTGAAACAAGAGGGTAATTTTTTTCTTGCTTTTCATTCTAAGTTATTCTAGAGTAAAATTATTATAAGATAGAATTTCTTGAAGTGAGAGTTGTTTGTTAGCCTCATTTATAATTTGTTTATTCTCTTATTCAATCCCTATATATATATATATATATATATATACATATAGTTTTAATAAGTAAGATGTATTTGATGCACAATACATTTAAAAATATATATAATAACCAACTTCTATCATTCCCTCAAATCCATATTTTTGGGGCTTAGTAGGAGTCTCTTTGGCAACAAGAAGTGTCATCTGTACATTGTGAAAATTGAACTTGTAAATATGATGGAATTTACAACCATCATGGAAATAAACCTCTGGACATTGTTGTGATGAATTGTCTTTAAAGGTTAGTGGAAGCAGGAAGATCAACCCTAAACATGGACAGTACCATTCAATGGACTAAGGTCCTAGACTTAATGTAAAGGGAGGAGAAAGCTCAACATCAGCGTATATTATTTCTGCTTCTTTATTGTTGATGCAATGTGTACAGTCACTTCACATTCCTGCCATCAAGATTCTCTCCCATGATGGACTCTGAGCCGAAACTAACTATTCCTCCTCTGAGTTGCTTCTGCCAAATAATCTTGTAGCAGCACCAAGAAAAGTGCCCAAAATATGCACTGAATCGATCTGTGCTCATGTACATCTAAATCTTCACTTTTACTGTTTCTGTGTGAAAAGCTATGACTCTTCTCTGAAATCCTCTGTATAGAAACTTATTTTTAATCACTGAAATTTGATATCCTGTTTTTTGTTTGCTTTTAAAGTTCTTTTATTTTGTCTTACTATTTGATTATCCACAAAATAATCTGACATTTTTAAAATTTGACAATTGATTCCTCCTACTGGCTTTTGTTACTTTGTAATTAAACTAATAATTGATATTTTCCTCTGACCCAAATTTGAAACTGCTTCCAAACACTTCCTACAACATCGAGTTTAGATTGTATTATGTTCCTAGTTAAAATTTTCATCGCCATCAGATTGCTGAGTAAGGGGATTGGGTTAGAATTAGTAAATTTGGGAGTAGAGGTAAGAGCTTATTTGTATTGGGGTGAGAGTAGAGAAGTGTGCATAATTCCTATTGAGTCTTACTAGTCAAAGAAATCTGAATAAAACTTTTGTAGCTTTAGAGTCTGTAGGTAATAGGGATAAACATGACCAAAGCAATTACACAAAACAGACAGTGAAAACGGGTGTTTTTTTAACAGTTCTAAAGGGAAGATGTCCTGATAATGTCTGAGAAGCTGAACAGAACACATTATTTCATCTATTGACTAATCACAATGATTTCCTAAAATATAACATAGAAAAGGTATTCCTGAACTAATGGGAAGCTGATCAACAGATATATTTTCAAGAGTGGTTTCGAATAGGTTTTTTTTTTTAAAGCACATATAAATAAATTTAACCAAATTGATCAAAGATTTTTATATTGAAAAAAAAATACAATATTGATGAAAGTAATTGAAAGTTTATTTTCCAAAACAGAAATCTATCCTATATCTATTAATTGGACAAATAGGTTATAATTAGACTGTTAATGTTACCCAAAATACTGTATCAATTAATACAATTTCCACCAAAATTCCAGTGATACAGACATCACAAAAATACAATTAAGGAAAAAAACCTTAAAATTCACATTGACCTGTAAGTTTCCAAATAACCAAGGCAATTTTTAGCAAAATTTAAATAGCTAGAGGTATCATTTGACTCAGTTTCAAAATATATTACAAAGCTATAGAAATGAAAGTTGTATAATCCTGATATACAAACAGACAAATTAATCTATTCAGCTATATGGAGAACCTACAATTAAACAGAGACATTTTCACCTGATAGATTTCAACCAAAGTACCCAAAAACAAAGTGGTCTAACCCTGTCTTTTAATTAATGGTGTGGGGAAAATTGGATATCCATGTGTAGAAGAATTGACTTAAACTTTTTTTTTTTAAGACAGGGTTTCTCTGTTGACTCTAGATGTCCTGGAACTCATTCTGTAGACCAGGCTGGCCTCAAACTCAAAGACATCCACCTGCCTCTGCTTCCCTAGTGCTGGGATGAAAGATGTGTACACCACTGCCTGGCTTTGAATTGAACTTTTAATATCATAGCATACATAAACATTAACACAAAATAGACTAAAAATCATGCATAAGAAACTTTACAGCTAAGACTAGGAGGAGCGCTCAGGTCTTAAAATATCAGTTAACTGTAACTGGCTGAGTTTGATTCTCAGCACCCACATAAAAATGCTGGGCTTGGTGTGTGTCTATAACCCAGAGTGAGGAGATAGAGTAAAGCAGAATTTGCAAGATACAATTCCCTAAACCAATCAGTGAGTCTCAAGCAAATGAGAAACTGTGTCTTAAAACAAAACAAAACAAAACAAAACAAAACCAAACCTAAAATAGAGAGACCCAGGCAGTAGTGACACACACCTTTAATTCCAGCACTCCTGAGACAGAGGCAGTTGGATCTCTACGAGTTCAATGCCAGCCTGGTCTATGGAGACAGAGTTAGTTCCAGGTCGAGAGAGAGAGAAAGAGAGACAGAGAGACAGAGAGACACAGAGAGAGAGACAGAGACAGGGAGACACAGAGAGAGACACAGAGAGAGAAACAGAGAGAGAGAGAGAGAGAGAGAAACAGAGAGAGAGAGAGAGCATATACTCCCAAGAAATGACACCTAGGGAGAGGGAGAATATGTTTCTGAGAAATCACACCTAATGCTGACCCTTGGAATCTACATGCACACACTTGCACCTGCACAAATGAGCTCACTCACATGAACATGCACACACACCAAATAAAACAAAATAACCCATTTATATTTTATCAGTAACAAAAAAGAAGGATAATAAAAATAGCAACATTATATTTGGAGGATAATATGAGAATGCCTGTGTTTATCTGTGTTAATTATCAGAAAGCATTGTAGATGTTAAGTAACTCTTTCTACAGTTCATAAAGTAACATTTACATCATTTTATATGATTTAAAATGCAATTCTAATGAGATTTTCAATTTTCATTATAAATTTTAGTTTCTGAAACTACTTTATTAATCTCTTGTAGAGTCATATCTTCTGAAACTTTCTTAATTCTTAGTATATGACACTGCAGTTTTATAAAAGACCTGTACGGATTTTAATTTATTTTTCTTACAGAGTCTTGTAAAGGATGCAATACAAAATAATAATAATAAATAATAATTTGAGTGGACATAATTACCAAGGTAATTTCATTTTTTTGGAAGAAAGGGAAAATATGATAATATATTCCTGCTCAGACTAAGTTTTAGGGAATAAAGTAGTATATTTTAAAACCTTAATACATAAAATTTTGAATGGCAACTATAAACATGACCTTTTAAAATCTGTTTTCTCTCATTTAAAAAAGAAACATTTTTAAATATAACATCTGTAAAAGGGTACACTACTGTGTAATTGAGTGGTCTTTCTGAGTAAAAGCAAAGACAAAATACCTTTAAATGTTTGCAAACTTTTGATCTAAAAATAAGTTACATTTTAGATAATACTATGAATCATTGAAATAGCTCTATTGGAATTATTACTTAAATAAAGGAAATAATATTTCAAAAGTATAGCTATAAAATACTAAATTTAAGAATAAATAACTTTTCCTCTGGAAAATAGGAGAAATGATGTGAATAAGATATTATGTTAGAAATAAGTACAGGCATGTAGAAAAAAAGGTTGCATTTTGAAAAGTTTAAAATGAACACAAATTTAGGTGGGTAGGGAAGTAAATTAGACCTGGGAATGGTTGGGAAGTGGAGGGTTGAATATGATCAAAACACATCGTACAAAACTTCAAAGGACTAATGAAAGTTTAACAACAACAAAAAAAGAATAACAATCCACATGAAAAAAAGGATGATGACATAAGATTTTTTAATTGCACTTCTGTTAACAATAATTTAAAAATTTAGCTTATATAAAATCCACGAAATACTATATGTTGACAAAAACAAAGAAAATTTTAGCAGGTTCTGAAGAAATGTTTAGGATATGTACATTTCACAATTTGTTGATGTTTTAGTAAGTCAAGTTGACACAATCTAAGTGTTGCCACAATATAAATGAATATCTTTCCTAAAATGCTAAGCTAAATAAACTTTATATTGACGGTGACACACGCTATATGGTGTAAATAAATCTCTAGCTTGTACATCTTGAAGGAAGTTTTTTATGGCTTCCTCGTTGCCTACCTAGTGAAGCTAAGATCTATGGCTCTATGTCACTATCAAAGTATACGTGTATTTTTGCTGACTGCATTGGGTGATCTTGATTACAAAGGAGAAAGTGAACGAGTATGTGAATGGAAATAAACATGAGTATATTTGCACTAGACTGCATCCCATTGGATATCTCTTAGCTCTTAATCTTACCACGTATCATGGTCCATAGAAAATTTTTACAAGCAACTCTCAGTTGTTTTACTCAGTGTCCCTTTGTGAGTTAAGGGCTGGGTGACTTTACCAAAAAGGAACCCTGACCATCTAACCATGCAAAGACAAAAGGAATACAGAATGTCAACTCTCCAAATTGCCAACAAATAAGCTACAGATAATCTGTCATTTAATTGAAATAAAGTTTATTATTATTAGTAGTAGTATTACTACTATTGTTATTATTATCTACCGTAATAAAGGAGGCTTCACATTGGTATCTTGTGTACTTTTGAATTTTAATTCCTTTTGTCATTAAAGATAAAATTACTCATCTGACAGTGCATCTGAAGTGTGCATATGTCAAAATCATATTTTCATAAAGTTTTAGGATCTAGCCTCTGAGCTCATTGATAGAGAAATTTCATAAGGATTTGTTGAAGTTTATGATGGAATTATTTGGAACTGGTGGACAAGGTGAGATGAGCATTTGATAAATAAATTATTTTGATAAGCAAGTGATATTCCTAGCTGAGTGATTTATAGCCTCAGAAGGGAGAGATTTGCCACAGAAAGTAATCTATTGTCCTGAGAGAGGGCTATCATTCAGAAAAAGAAAAGAAAGATTTTTCAGGAGATTCTTGAAATAGTAGATTATATTATTTAGTAGATTATAAAAATTGCTGAGAACATTCTTGATCCTATTCGGATTCAGTGGGAATACAGGGAAGTTGAAATCAGCGTGGCCTAGAAGGTTGTACTCAGATTTGAAGTTAAAGCCAATGTTATAGAGTATTCTTTATTTTCTGTGTGTATAGACATGTAAAGAACAAAGAATTTTGCCTGATCAATAACTATTTTTTGTGTCTATGGCTAATAATAGTTGCCATTTTCCAAAATTACATTCTTCAATAAGTATAATTTCAAATAATATTATTATTTTTCAGTTGTACCATAACTCAAGATCAATTAGCAAATAGGGAAAAGGTCTTTTTTCATAACATACAGAATTTTTCAATATTTTGAAAATATGTTGAACTAAAACATAAAAATACAAAGAACAGACTATGAACATGCATTTATAAAAGGCCAACTTTAACAGAATTAAAAAGTAACTAATAACATATGAATACATCCTGAAACATGAATGAAATATTGCTGAGTAATGAGAGTGTATAGTAATAGATTCTTCTGAGTTAGTGCATTGTTTCTCATTTATTTGAGAAGTCACAAAAATTACTAGTACTGATGATATTGTATGGGACTATCCAGCAGGTATAAGTATCAACTCTATATTTAAGATGGGTATGTGGGTATGTTTTTATTTATGTACGTTTCTAGACTCCATACCATATTCTAAGCAGAATAATGGGACAAAAGGGGCAGAATACACAGGAGTTGTCATTTGTGTATAGTTCTACAAGATTTTTCTTATACCTTTCATTTCAGGGATGGTTAGGAAGTGTTTTCATTTTAAATTTCCAGGCACATAACAAAAAACAGCACTTCTACTAAGTATGAGAAAATTCTCCTTTTTATTGTTTCTCAGTGCAAATTAACTCCAATTTGTTTCAGCTTCTAGGATCTAGTTTCTTTTTTAGAATAACTAAGAGGTTCATTAAAGATTCTCCTGAACAAGAATGTAGTTTTTTTTTTTTTTTAAAAAAAAAAGAAATCTGCTGCTTTCATAGCATTTAAATGCATGCACTCAGATAGTTAAAAGATTCATTGCTTCATCTAAAACAAGATTAAAAACTGCAGTTGTAGAATGTTTGTGAATATATAAATTAACTCAGGGAATAAGGTAAACTGCTAAAAATATTCATTTGCTAAGTGAAAGGACAAAAGATTATTTTAACTTTTGCTTATTTTCAATGTATTTTTATATTAAAAACAAACATTGAAATAAGAAGAGTTTTGCTAATTGGTTCAGTCTTCATTCATTTCACAAAATGCATTTAATAATTTCATATTCTCTGCGTAAAGCATAGTTAACCTCATGTCAACATTTCTCCCATCAAGTTGTATGATATGAGTTGGACACATTGGATCACAGGTGTGAAAACGTTCCCCACAACTGAAATTTAGGGCTTAAATTAATTTGTGCAGAGTTTTGCAAAGTGCCCAGGAATGCACTTTAATCAATGTGTGAAGGCTGTTGGTCACAATTTAGCATAGTACAAAATCTGTTGTGTATTGATGTAGTTTAAGTGTAGTGCACACACAGGTACATGTATGTGCACACTATGGTTTCATTACATGTGCAAGAAATGTTGGGAATAAAATTTGGGAGATTTCCAGAAGCCCTTAAGAGCAAAGTATCATTCCATAAGGTTTTAATTTATTGTGAAGGGCTCACATGTAGACTGAGATTCCAAGTAGAGGATGTTGTCATCAGATTGCCTTCTATGAAGTGACACATCTGATGCCTCATCAACAAATACTCCGATCTCCAGGTTTCTAGGTGGCACACATGGACTGCATTTTCAGCACCAAGCTCTCTTAAGATCAGAATGGCATTTGCCTTCATCTAGCTGTCCATGACACTTGTACTGATGTGGAGGAGGGCAAGGTTGTGCACACAGAGAAAAACTCACAGAATCCAAACCTTGGAATATTAAATTGAAAGATAAATTGAGTATATACAATACAAGAAACAATACAATGGATTTCTATATGTGGGTGTTTGGTGTTTGTTTTTGATTATCTTAAATTTCAAGGCAATGATTTAATTTTGTTTTTGAGCATGCAGGGATCAAAAAACTTAGCTTTGCAGAGCTTTGCATACCTTCCTTTATTGAAGATGAGAATTGAAGTAAAAAACAAACCCAACTAAACCAAACAAAGGCTGTTGGAATGCACCATTAAAAGATTTCAATCTCTGCATTACTCTGATATCCATAGAGAGTAAGCACCTCCTCTTACTACTAACATGAGAATTGTCTGTATTTCATTCATGATTAACTTGAAACTCAGAGAAGATGGATGGGGAAACCACTTATTACAAACCAAATATGATAGAATCAAAGATTTAGCAGCTTGATCCTAAAACCTTATGGCATGTGATATAGGCAATTAAATGTAAATAATATCAACTATACTGCTATATTCTTATCTGTTTTTGAGATGTTTAAACAATTTACATATATGTACTTCATCTCATACGTACATTAAATGTGAACCAGAGATTTTAGAATTCATGTTTGATTTTTTCACAGGTACTGACGTCTTAAGATTATACCTAGTAATTCACACAACTCCACTATATATGACGATTATAGATGTATTTCTTCTACAATATACTACTATCATGTTTCAATAGTCTGATTTTTTTCTTCTTCCATTTATTTCAAGACATATGAATTTAAATTCTCTACACATTTAGTAAAAAAGTTTTACAATAGTTCTTCTTGGTTCAAACTATGTTTTATAAACTTCTCCAATGAGTAAGAAAAAAGGAAAAAGGGAGTGTGTATTTTCCTTGGATTTGGAGGAGGCGCCCAAGAGGCTCACCATAAATGTGAGAACCCTTTCTGGTCTCATGCTTTGTCTTAAATTATTCGTATAGATTTTGCATTCTATTCCATACTATTTCCTTGTTTGTTTTAATAAGATATGATTTAAATTATTTACTATTGAGGAAACAAATATCCCTTGGTTGTTTTGTATTTGGATGCTTCTATTGCCTTCTACCTGTTGTGGGAAATAAAAGTAGTCACAGTTACCATGCAGCTGCTGACAGAGAGTATTGTGAGACTGTTATATGTTACCAAACAATTTCTGCCAAATTATGTGAGTCTGAGTGGCACTTTATGATTTAAGCGAGAAAGGTTGTGAATTAAGTTATTGTCACATTGATTTTTTTGTTATATTTTCCTTCTTTCATTTAAAAGAAGAATGGCTCAATTTTAAGTTTGAGAACTCTGATTGCCCATTTCATACAATAAGCCCTATATAGTAAGGGGAAGCAGGACTTCAGAAACTTTTCATGGAACATGATGTTAAAATTGAAGAAGTTTGGCATGTTTTATTTTGGATATGGCCTTAGTCAGTTTCTTAAGTCATGCGTTAGATTCTTGGCTTCTGGTATGGTTCTATGGGAACCAGTGAATCTTTGAGAGCTGAGCCTAGTGGGGGAGGTGTCCTTAGGTCTATTACAGGTGTTCCTTCTAATGGACTATAGGCTCACACGCCCCTCTCTAGGCTACTCTACAAAGATATGATAATTTTCTGCCATTAAACTCCTGTAGTTGTGATACATATCTGACCCTCATCAAATCCCAGTATGTGCTGAGACTTTGAATCTCCAGAACTATTAATTAAAGTGAACTCTGAACTCCTTTTTAAAAAGTTACTAGCTTCTGGTACTTTGTTATAGCAATGTACTAGTGGAGCATATCTGTTTGAGAAACATTTCTCTGTGCCATTAATCTCAGCAGAAAGCATGTGTGGAGGTATGCAATAAGATGTGATTAAGGAAAAAGGAAAAATGACTGGCTAAAGTTCAAAAATTAAGACTTAAGACATGGAATTTATTTCTGAATGGGAAATAAGAGGACAATAAGACTGATTTCAAGAGATTTTTAAACATTTTGCAAGTGATCAAAAATCTTATGTGAGAATGATAAAGTTAGAAGACAATGCTAAATTGTAAGTTTGTGTCATATGGTGTAACTTAAATATAATACAAAAGCAGAGGCACAGGTTATCTTGTAGCATGCTTGCTTATCAAACATAAAGCCCTGGTCTCAATCCCAGCACCATGTATAACAGACCTGGGAGGCACAGACAGGTATTCCAATCACTAGTAAGTAAGGCAGTAGAACCAGAAATTTATTATCATCCTTGTCTATGTAGCAAATTCTAAGTCAGCAGGAGTTCAGGAAAACTCTTAACACACACACACACACACACACACACATACACACACACCAGAAACATGTGCTTGGGTGCAGTTACTATACTGATGACATTAATAAAATAATTGAGTTTTTATTGCTTAGATATTGTTTCAAAGACTAAGTTATATTCTTAAGATATTTTAAAGTAAGGTGGCATGGTGGTGGCCACCTTTGATCTTAGCACTCTGCAGGCAGAGACACGTGGATCTCTGAATTCAAGGTCAGCCTGGTCTACAGACTGAGTTCCAAGACAGTCAGGGGTACACAGAGAAAACAAACAAACAAACAAAAACAAAAACAAAAAACAAAATAAAACAAACACCACAATAACCAAAAGAAAAAAAATAAAGACATTTTAAAGTAAGCATTATTATATCTAGGCATCATTTGCCAAAAAAATAAATTTCTGTTCAGTGAAATAATGTGAAGTCCCTAAGTTGCAATCACTTATCTTGTATTTTGCCTTGTTGCTCCTGTTACAGTTATGTATTGGGATTCCCTTCTCTCTTTACCCCTTCCCCATTCATGGTCTTGAAGCTAAGAAAATGTTAACATTTGCTTATATAGGACCATTTCCTGTGAGGAAAGCCAGTTAGTTACTAAGCTACTTCTTTAAGCTTTCTACAAGATGAAGATTTTTCTCAAACACAATCCTCTTAAGAAAATAAACAAATAAAAAAAATAAAGTAATACCTAATCTAATTTTCTAAGCCATGCAAATCTATTGAACATTTTACTTCCACCTCCTGGAATATCATAATAGAAGAAAAATACACAAATACACAGAAATAAAGGATTTGCATGTGTTTGCACCTGCATGGCATATGAGGCTCAACACTTCTGAATGCAGAAAGCAGTTTGAGAGGCTGCTAAATAATGGATTAGGATGGAGAAGGGAGCTTCGAGCAGAGCACTCTGACCTGTTTTTCAGAAGGTCAGAGTGTTCTGGGCACAGAAATTGTCTGTGTCACAGACATTAAAATGTAAAGAGTGAGGCAGAAACTCACGGCAGAGACGATACAGTATATGCATGGCAGTGAGCTGGTCCAGGCACGACTTCAGTTTCTCCATTTTCTGCTTTGTCTGAAATTCATCCCCACAAAAAGAATGAAATACGTATGTGGATGTTTTTACCCCTGATTTGTTATCTAGTTTCCTGACAAAATTGTACATGGCCCAAGTCTTCACTGGTGATTTCTGGAATCTTATTTGTTGTACGGATATGTATACACTCACACAACAGTGTTGCTCAAATATTGAAGACTTACCACGTATTTTAACAGCTCTAGTTTCTCCTTAGGGTTGTATACTTTCAGAAGTCTTACGACTATTTCTGCCTAGACAATTTTTTCCATGAACTGTAAAATCAGTTTCATAGAAAACATTGTTTTTATACTTATATTTTGCTATGCTTATAAATTGCCTAAAAAATATTGACTACTAATCAGATACAGTCTGTTCTTCCATTTGTTCAAACACAGTGTTAAAGATGGCAAAAGGCATGCTCTAAATTGATAGAAACTTCATTTGAAATCCAAGTTATGGACAGAAACAAATATCTGTTGTTATAAAGTGTGGTGAAAGCACAGATTTTTAAATTTAATTTCCCTTATTATAATTCTCCTATTATAATGACAGGAATATGCACAAAGCAAAAGATTTGATTCCAGATCCTGGACCAAATTTATTTCTTGTTAAGTATTCATCAAGATAGACAATGTTAAATTCTAAAAAATTATGCATGTTTATTATATTTTATATTATTATTGTTTTAACTGCAAAGTCAAATGATTAGGCTGCCTATAATATAGATTTCTTTTGAATTCTTATAAATACACATATATGAGGGGCAGTAGCAGCTTAGTGGGTTGAGGATTCTTGGAACCCCAGACTCTCATTCTGAGGAGCTGGCATCTGGCCCACCTGGATGCAGTCAACCCATGCCTTGCATTTTCCTTCCTGGACACTTAGCTAGTGGCCCAATAGCTTAGCCACCTGCTGGGGAGGAAAGCAGGATCCAGGGAGAGAAAATCCACACATACACATTCTTAAGATTTGGAATCTACCAAGTAATTTTCTTTAGCAATATTGTTTTCTATTTTGTATTATTTAGTCTGTTTGATAGGACATTGGATAACTATAATTCAGCTGAACTCCAATCACGCTTGTCACATTTAAACATTCTGGTATATATTCTGCATGTTGTTAATGTTGGAAATCCAAATGACTTTCATGATCATTTTCATGATCTTTAGAGTCCTGAAGGATCCATCAGAAGCTTTACTGGTTCACTGAGGTTTTTGCCCTCTCATCCATTGTATAAAGCCACTCTGGTCTTAAAATGTCCCTAAGCACATAGCACTGTCTCCCTCCTCATGACTATGTTGTTTAATTGTTATTTATTTATTTTTGCTGTCCCTCTTCTTAAGCAGTTGGTTTCTTTTCTTATTTTAATGATTTGTTTATTTTTTTATTTTGTGAATATAAAAGTTTTGCCTGCCTGGAGGTGGAAGAGGGCTTTGGATTTCTGGGAATTAGACTTATATATGTTGTTAGTTGTCTTGTGGGAGTTGGGAACTGAACTCAGGTCCTGTACATGAAGAGTAAGCACTCTTAACTATTGAGCCATCTCTCCAGGTCCCAAACTGGCTTTTTTTTAATCTTCGAGAACTTAGTTTAGATCCTATGAAAGTCTACTTTAATTAATCAAGAAATGAAGAAGAGCAGTATCTCATACATTATCTGTACAACTTATTTAGGTGGGTTTTTATATTTTTCATTTTTTGTCTCCTTTCTGTTCTCTTGTTTACCATTGCACTCCTATCAGAGCAAAAAACATCACCGATATTTTCTCAATTAATTGTTATTTCTTTTTTTTTTTGTTGTTGTTGTGTGTTTGGTTTTTTGTTTTTTGTTTTGTTTTTTTTTTGCATTTTTCAAGACAGGATTTCTGTGTTGTGACTCTGGCTCTCCTGGAACTCCCTTTGTAGAACAGGTTGGCCTTGAACTCACAGAGATCCACCTGCTTCTGCCTCCTGCCTGCTAGGATTAAAGGCATGCACCACCACTACCCAGCTATTTTTTTAGTGAATAAAAGACTATACAACTGTTATTGATAGGCTAGAACTCTCTCTTCTATAACAAAAAAAGTGATTCTTTATCATGCTGGTATTTAACATACATCAGTGAAAGACAAAGTTTTGAAAATCAGAAGTTATAGAGTGACAGGATGCAATGTTTCTTGCTGTCTATTTTCTAATATTGGATTAGAGAGATTTTGTAATGAATATACTTGCTGCATTTGCTACATTAGCTAGAATACTTTGATACATTAGTAACATATGAAAAATGGCATTCAAAATTTAAGAGGCTTTCAGGATTTCATGGCTATTGATAATTATTCTTAAATGTTTGAATATCTTTATCTTGTTTATTTAGCTGAATGCCCCTGAATTCTGCTTAATCACAGTATTTAGCATTTGCCTTTGGTATCCATCTTGTTAGGAAGGAGGAAAGAGAAAAGGGAAATCTATACAGTTTATATAAGTATCATAGAAGGGAGGCTAAAAATATCAAAATGGTTTTGTGAAACTTTATCTGAAAACTACTGCTTTATTTTAAGTTAACTTCCCTTTGCTTTTCCTTCCCATAGCCCTTGGTAGATTCACAGCCTTTCAAAGACTGTTTTAGTTCGGAGGTAAGACAGTGAGACCCCACACCTGAAAAGCACATGACCCAAGTACAAATGAAAGGTTGGACACCACAGCATGAGAACAAGCCGATGGCCAGAGATCAAGGCCTCAGACACAAGGAAGAAAGGGAAAAAATGACAGAGGCCACAGAGGCAGAGGCCTCAAGTTTTCAAAGTTGTCACTTTCATCATGGTCTATAAGAGAAAGAAGAAAAGATTGATGTTCAAAGCATCTTAAATTTTTTTGTTGCTCATAAAGCCCTGCCTTCTATCCTTTGATTTGACTGATAACAACAGGGCATTTTCAGGATCATGAGTGGCTTTAAAATCACAAACTCTTGATAGTTGCCATAGGTTTCTTAGCACTTAAGAACTTGGAAAAGAATCTCAGTGGAAACCATTGACTTTTATACTACTTTCCACTTTTCATATTTTCTATTTGCCAGCATTTTCCTATAGACAAGGTAGTACTGGTACAGGATTGAAAAGGAAAATGGACAATGGTGAGACAAAAGGAAAATTCCCAGTCAAATGCCCTCTGCATGCATAATGCCAGAAACTCGTCTTGAACTTGGAAAAGAAAAACTTTTTTTTTATATTCTAATTTAACCACAAGATTTCTCCACATCCTTTCCTCCCTATCCTCCTTTAAATTTCTGTCATCTTTGTTAATCAGTTGCTATTACATGCACATATGAATTTGTATAAAGTATGTATATGTATATAAAGTATGTATATGTGTGTGTGTGTATATATATATATATATATATATATATATATATATATATTCTAACTATAACCTTTTGAGTCCATATAATGTTGCTTATATATGTGTTTTCAGGGTGAAGTATTTGACACTGCACAACCAATTGGTGTGCCCTTCTCTGAGAAGAATCACCTCTCCTGTTCCAAGCTTTACTCAGTTGTCTCTAGTTTAGGGTTGAGACCTGGTAGCCTCACCAAAACAATTGCTTCCTCTCTTCTAGTCTAGATCAGAAAAATAATTAGCCAATATTAGGCTAGGATGCCTAATGTTAGTGCTGCCTAAGGCCAGTACCATTTCTAAAAACCTAGGCTTTGCCATTCAAAAATCTCTACTTATTCAAATCCTCTTTTTTAACAGGATGATACCTTCTGGCATGAGTCAAGAACAATTAGAAAGTAAAATGTTCAAAGGATTCCACCAAAAGGTATAAATCTCCAATCCTCTAATACACAGAGCTGTGTAGCTTTGAGGAGTCACAGAAACTTAATAATTCAAGGAGGTAGCAAAACCGCTTGGCATTTGGCCCACTTCAATATATCAGATTCTTGTGACCCCAAATCAAGATGTGTCAACCAGGATGTGTAACACTTCAGATTGTTTAGAAAACATCACTATGGAAAGCTGCAAGAAGCTCGAGAAATTCATGATTCTCATAAATAAGAATGGAATTTTCATCTGATCACTCCACTCTCATTCTCGTCCAGTACTCTAGCTGTTCTGTTTACTTTCATGCTCCATCTCATTCGGGAAGAGAGTTGAATGATGGAATACTTCCCTTTTCATTCTATAGTGTACTGCAGGGAAAGGATAAAAATCAATGGAATCAATCTTATTAATAACTACCTAATTACATACTTTATTCATCTTTTTATATTAAATGCAGCTCTGCTATTAAATGGCCTTTACAATTTTAGCTCTACTTACTGGTACAATTCATCTTCTAGACTCTGCTTTATACACTGAATATCAGCATTTTTATGGACAACTTGAGGTTATATTTCTCCCACTCTTCCTCTTATGATCCAGGTTACAATTATCCAAAAGAACAGCTTGTGCTTGATATGAAAGTTAAAATTTAAAAGATGGTGACTCTCAGAAGATAATGGTCAATAGATTCAGGGTTAAATAATGCCCATAAGATTTAGTGTTAGAAAATGGCCATCAGATACAGTGTTAGATAATGGCCATCAGTTGTAGTATTAGATAATGACCATCAGATGTAGTGTTAGATAATGGCCCTTAGGTGCAGTGTTAGGTAATGGCCATCAAATGTAGTCTTAGATAATAGCCCTCAGGTACAGTGTCAGGCAGTGGCCCTTAGGTGCAGTGTTAGGTAATGGCCATCAAATGTAGTCTTAGATAATGGCCCTCAGGTACAGTGTCAGGCAGTGGCCCTTAGGTGCAGTGTTAGGTAATGGCCATCAAATGTAGTCTTAGATAATGGCCCTCAGGTACAGTGTCAGGCAATGGCCATCAGGTGCAGTGTTAGGTAATGGTCATCAAATGTAATGTTAGATATCTATCATCAGATGCAATGATACCAGGCCACAGGTGATGGTGCCTCCTCCCAATAGTTGGTATTGCCAGTAATCAGAGATACGACCTTCATCACCAATGGCTTTTTAACACTTTGTAGAGGAAGCCATTCTTAAAGACCACTTATTATTGTTCTCCCTTCTTTACACTACTTTGATATCCAGACAAATACAAATGATTCCTGGGATTTTCCTGTAAGCTATGACCTACTCACACAGTCTAGGGTTTCAAGTATTGCCATCAGTGGCATTTATCCTTCACCATCTGCCTCTTACAGAACTGTACATACTCAGATTCTTCTTCTTTGAGTATATTGAAGTACTTACAGAAACTTCTTTTTCACATACTTAAAACAGTACTTGTTTTTATTCTGAGCCAAAATTGAGAGGGCTATTAAATATTGATTCAAGAAATCAGAATCTTAAAACTGTGGATATGGAAATGGATTAATATTTGATTAGATTTGAAAACATTAATGACCCCTTTACAGTGGTACAATGAACATTCATGATATTCAATGGCAAAATGGTTTTTGTAATCATCATAGTCATATATCTATAGAAGGCTAATCTTTGGCAATTATATAGCTACTCCCCTTGAAAATTATAGAGAAAATACATAATTTTAGAATTGTGTATCTGATTATCTATAACTCTGTTGGAAAACTAGAAGATAGGAAAGTGACTAACATATTGGTTGCATTCCCAGGTCAAGGCCAGAGTAAGCATGTAATAAGCTTCTGTAAGTATTTAAAAAAAATGTATAGTGTACAGCTAAAGATTTACTATTTTTGGTAAAACTAAAAACCAAATTTCTTACTGTAGACAACTAAATTGCATAACAATTACAAGTATAATCTTTCAAAAACTTATATTGAACTTTGAGTCATCAACTTATAAATTCTCTTCAATACGGGGAGAAGAAAATAGAATTAATACAACATTAATATATTTATAGATATTTATTTATTTTTTCATTGATACTCTGTAATACTATCACTAGTACTTTATTGCTAGACACAAATATGTAGTATTTTACTCTTTTACAAATGCTATAATTTGAGATTTTAACTGCTTATATAAAAGCTTTATCATTTCAAATGGAAAAGTTTCAATTCTAAAATTTGACGTATAATAAGATTTGGTGCTAGATTTTCATTTCTTAATAAAGTTTTTTTGAAACTTTATTTGAAATATTTTGTGCAACCTGGAATTCCATAAAAGAGTTGCTCCGCAGAAGGTAGTAGATAGAAAAAAGTATAAATAAATAAGTAGCAAATAAGTCTGTACAATGAAAAAATTACTATACACAACAAAGTTTTCCAAGGAGTTTAGAGTCATTACTCCCAGTTCTCTCCAGAAAACAAAGGGCCTAAACCTTTTGAGCTCTGCTAGTATTTGATATTTTCATAAGATTTCTTTATATGTCATAATATTTTCATGATTTATTTTATGTTTTCATGATGTTGTTGTCTGTACTGCATTTAAGATTTTGCTTTCTTAAGACTAGTTTGAAAAGTAATACACACTGAAAAAGTCATGACATCAGATGTGTGAAGTGGAGTCAATGGCAAAAAACTGTAGGTCGTAAAGCATAATACAAGTCAATGAACAACAAGGTCAATTACTTTGTATCCACATGTGTTTCAACACAGCTGGAATAAAAATGTCATAATGCTTGGCTGGCATTGTGCAGCTGTGTAATAGGCAATAATAATAAGGCAGCTAGAATCATCATTTTGCAAACATTATGGCATCTCATGTAGGCAAAAACATAGAGTAATGGCATGCTGTAGCTCACAAAAGAAGATTGACAGGAATTCATAAAAGAAAGACAAGAATGAAATGCAAAAGTAGAAGCTTCTCCTAAACAAATAAACAGACAGACCAAAAAAAAAAAATACAAGAGAGATTGAAGTGACTGCTGAGTTCTGGTTTAAACTGGATTGAATATTCTTCCACAGTCTTTGGGTTATTCCCATCTTCCTAGCAAATAGACATTATCTACACTGGTAATTGAAACACAATCTTGCATAAGATACTCATGAAAACTCTAGTATTCACTGAGGTTATAAAAACTTCTATTTTAGGAACTTTTACAAGAAACTTTAAATAGCAAGACTTCTTTAACTGTGCTTATATGTGTTTACCTGTAAATCAAGTTGAAACAGTGCACATAACTGAGAATATATAAAGTTATACAAACTTTAGGATAGAAAATCTGTGAGCCATGAAGATTCTGGTTAGTCTTATAGTAAAGAGCTCTGAACTGTCAATTACGATATTGACCTCTCCTTTTCTGAAGCTTCTAAAGTGTTATGTAGGGTGCTTTGGTTTCTAACCACAGATTTAATCCTGACGACAGAAAAGCACCATTCTCACTGACCTCCTTGAGAGGTCACTGTTCTAACAGCAGAAGATGACCCACCCAGGGAAGGTTCGCTTTTAGCTCACATCAGTCATAGTGTATATGTCTTTTTCGAAAAAGTAATGTTAGCTTGAACCCACATTGCTGGTCTTCGTATTTGTCTGGGGCTTCAGAATCAATTATAGAGGCATTAAAATGGAGCAATGCTCAGCTAATGATGCCTAATATTGGGGGTGTATCTTTTTGCTTTTGTCTTCTTTGCTCATTTGCTTTTTGAAGTGAAAAATCCATTAAGATGACTTGAAAAACACACTACAGAAATTTATGAAGGATCTTTTCCTTCTTCTGAGTGTGTTATAGAAAACTTCAAGTTATTAACTCAGTCATTTCTAATACACCTCTCATGTTGTCTCCTTTTTGCCTTTATGGAAAAGACAATTA